>BMAU01021037.1:0-155000 GCA_019973935.1 Trichonephila clavipes | reverse complement strand
AGTCGTACACTGATTCTTCTTCAACAGTTTCGCATTAATTTATTCAACATTGAGTATGCAAGGCTATGTGCACTCAAAGTATTGTCTTAAAATTTATTTAAAAAAAATTCCTCACCACTTCCAGGTAATTTTTTTAACTGGTTGATTTTATTAATTTAAAAGTAGACTTATCCCCCCTCTCCTTCTTTCAAACTTTATCAGATTTTCCTCATACGTGGGCTTACAGATTCATTTCATTTGAAACATTTATTAAAAACTGGAGGGACTTTCTAAGAAGTTCATAATTTTAACGTTTTAGACAATGGGTTTTCGGATAATCCAATCCCAGGAAATGGAGTAATAAGGAGTATTTATTTATAATTCCTGTTTTTGTTTACGTAAGAAACTTCATGCCAAAAATGATTGTTTGACATAATTAAAAAAAAAAGAAAAGAAAAAGGAAAATACACTCGAATACACACATATATTATTTTCAAGGCACAATCTTGATGAAAAATAAACTGAATATACTATTATTGTTAACTAATGCACTCTTACCCAAAAATTATTAAACACGAGTGATTTACAAGGTCGTAGTGTTAAAATTTCACGTAAATTATACCAAGATTTAATAAATTTAGGAACATTACTTCTGGGTTATTGTTTTTTAAATTTTTTCTTACATATATTTAAGCCATTTGCTGAATAAGTGCTTGAGAAAATGTATTTTCTGATTGAATTCTTTTACAGGACATTAAAAACTTATTATTATGCAAATGATCTTTTAAGGATTGTTTTATACTTACATATTTCAAATTTATATAAATTCAATAATCCTGTATTATCCGAATCTTCTAAATTAAAAAATACTGTTCTTCAGATATGTAAAATATTTAGCTAAGTGCAAAATTAACATATTCAATGATTTCAGAAAGATTGAATGCATAATGTGATTTAATAATGCACAAAATTTTAGAAGAGAAATATTTCGAACTCCGATGAAAAAGCTGTAAAATACTGCTAAAATGAAAAATGCATTTAAAAGGCAAAAACTAATTAATCTCTGAAAATGATCTAATTAAAATATTGGTCAATGTTTACTGTAATGCTGAAAAACATTGACTGGGATTCCACTAGATAATTAATCAGGAAAATCACTGAAATTATTTAAAGTTAAGAAAGAAAAAAAAAAGAAAAAGAAAAGGATAGTGCTTGATTCTTCCTATTTTATAACCGAATCCACTGCTTTGAAGTTTCAAGCAATCACACATTTAATTGTTATATATAAAGTTTTAAAGTAACAGTTTTGCCACCAAAAAACCATGCTATTAAAAGAATATAATCGGATATTTTTTTCTAAAATACACTTCCAAATTAAGGACATTTTATTACAAAAATCAAGCTCATTTTTGGGAAAAATGCGTGAATTGTGAAAAATAAAGTAGTGTTTCTCAAATTTGAAATATTTGCGACCCAATTTTCAGTCATTATTTTCATCTACCCCCCCCCCATTTATACAAGAACTATGCATTGAATACAATAATAATATAAAGAGTGTTTTTTTCCAGGTATAGAAGTTTAAATTGGCATTACTTTTCAAGATGGTGACCGATTTAACAGCTGTCAAGTGATTTATTTAACAGCTGTCAAGTAATTTATTCAGTTTGGTTTGGCAATTCATCATGAATAGACTCACGCCTCATAGAGATTCGTCGAATGGGCCCAAAACGAGATTGCCGTTGTTCCCGATTTTCATAAGCGAATTTTGTTTAGCGATGAAGCGCACTTCGGGTTGAATGGCTATGTCAACAAACAAAACTGCCGCATTTGGAGTGAAGCTAATCCACAAGTGTATGTCGAAACACCGTTACATCCAGAAAAACTGACTGTTTGGTGCGCTTTATGGGCTGGTGGAATTCTTCTTCAAAAACGATGAAGGCCACTACGTTACAGTCAATGGCGATCGCTATAGAGCCATGATTACTAACTTTTTCATTCCTGAATTGAACAATCATGATGTCCAGGAGCTGTGGTTCCAACAAGACGGCGCAACATGTCACACAGCTCGTGCCTTAATCGATTTATTGAAAGACACGTTTGGTGACCGCCTAATTTCACGTTTTGGACCTGTGAATTGGCCTCCAAGATCTTGTGATTTAACACCGCTGGACTATTTTTGTGAGGCTATGTAAAGTCATTGGTCTATGCGGAGAATCCACAAACGCTTGACTATTCGGAAGACAATATTTGCCGTGTTATTACCGATATACGGCCACAAATGTTGGAAAAAGTCATCGAAAATGAGACGTCCAGATTGGACTACATCCGAGCCAGCCGTGGCGGTCCTATGCCATAAGTCCTATTTAAAATGTGGTGGCACAAGATGATCTTTCGAATAAAAAAGAATTCATGTCAATCGAATAATACATCGTTGTTTTATTCCAATTTAAATTTCTATACCTCTCAAAAAACACCCTTTACTTGAACTCTAAAGCTACAATGCGACTTTAACTTTAAACTGCACAAATTATTAAGATAAGTATTATATTGTGTAAATAATTTTGTATATAACAAGCCCATAGAAGTAGTCCCTAGTAATCACCAAACTTGTTTTTGATTTAGTATTAATAATTCGATTGCATAGAATACTTTTTGCCGTACTGTTACATTCAAAAGCCTTTTTTATCAATGTGAATATGTATTTAATTTTTTGTGTGTCTCAGAATGCATGTGTTTTGCTTCCTTTCAGAAAATTAACTATTTTAAATGTTTTATTTTCGACATTCCGATATGCTCGTCCCTCCCACATACCGTTAACACGCCCTCCCAGGAAAGTGAGCCACAGTTTGAGAAACGCTGAAATAAAGAGTTGGACAGTATCATTGCTTTCAATAGCCCCTTACTAGGTATTAATAAACAAAAGTAGTTTAGTCGTAGTACAATAATAACAGCTTGTAATTTTTTTCAATGTGATCTTATGAATATTCGCTTGATTTTCTTATGCAAATGCTTAGACTCTTCGCACTACAAAGTACTTTTATTTAACTAAGAAAGTAGCCCATATCAGCCCTTTTATGTGTAGATATATGATCTCGTTAAAAGAGCCAGTCTGCATTTTGTTTAGCTTAGAAAAGCCTATTACACGGTCTTCTCACTCTCTGGTATTCTCCTGTGACTTGCATTAGCTTGTTACTCTAGAAAAAACACTCAACTTTAACGATTCTCACTACAATAGCAAAGGATGTGCAACTTGCCTCATTCGAGATATTTTTGCTGCAATTGCACTTTTCTAGTAAAGAAATAGTTTAGAATAAATCAGCGTATTGCGGAAACATAATAATGGTATGGAAATTTTTCAAAATGAAATTTTTACTACTCTCAAATCATAATTTATGTAAAAACTCTTTGTATTTTGCAATTCCTACTATTAGTTCACACTCTCCTTTGATATATATATATATATATATATATATATATATATATATATATATATATATATATATATATATATATATATATATATATATATATATATAATATATATATATATATAAAAATAGAAGATATAAGATATAACTCAGGTACTTTCAGATGCATATGAGAAATATGGTTTGAATAATTACATTAGTTTTGAAAAGTTCAATACACTAATTCGTTTTGTAATACAGGAAAACTTCATTATTTTTGATAACAAACTTTACAAACAAATCAAAGGATTTCCTCAGGGTGGCCCAGCTAGTAATAGTCTCGCTAACCTGTATTTACACCACTATGAATCAATTCGAAGAAAGGAACCCTCTTGCCTCTTATTAAGATACATTGATGATTTAATTGTTATAGGTCGTGATAGGGAATTTAAACCTAGCATTAATTTTTATCCGGAATACCTAAAATTAATACAGACGAATTTTAACTCGAACAAAGTTGAATTTTTATAGATTTAGATTTAACTATTATTGACAACAAATTATATAGCAATGTATATGATAAAAGGGAAGCATTTAAATTCAATGTCATAAAGATACCGAACTTCAATAGTTGTCTGCATAGATCAATATTTAGAAATATAATTTTAAATTTTCTGATGAGAAATAATAATTTAACTACACACAATATTGATAAATTCAAAAATATCCAGAAATTTATATTGTGTTGCATACAGAATGAATATCCCATAACTTCTTGAGAAAATATATAGATCAGAAATATTTCTTAAAAAAATATCTTTAAACTCATAAATACACAAATCCACCACACAACATTAGGTCCACAAAGTCAGCTTGTTAGTGGTCCAGCTGTGAAGTATATGTGCATTCCACGCACAGGATACATTTTCATACACACATAGACCACTATTTACACGACTACACTTTAAAATTATTTATGACCAATTAAGCATTTATGTCCAATTAAACATTTATGAACAATCAATCAAGTTTTTTGCATGCGGTCTGGTTTGCATCTAATACCAAGTTGTTAAACTCCTGTGTTAGATTATGAATCGTTTGGATTGACATGGCATTAGTAGGTGTTATGAGCAAAATATGGGTGTTGTAATTGAGATATTAAATATGAGAAGTCGTTCTATAGATATGGATTGAATTCTTGATAGGATGCTCTTTGGTGAGTTTTTAATGATTTGCGCTATTCATTTGTTAATATACTGGGTTTTTAATTTGAAATTTCGGTTTTTAGATATTTTTAGTTTGAACTTTTGGATTTTAGATATTTTTTAATTTGAACTTTCGGATCTCAAATGTTTTTTATACGTATGCAACTATTTTTTCTACCTTTACAACTATTTTAAAGATGTGTGCATCATCTTAGGTGTTCGATGGCTCACTTATACTATGCACTAAATTGTTTTTAATTTTAATATTTTAATATTATAATGTATTTCGGAATGCGATGGCAAATAGTTTAATTTTTCAAGTATAATGATTTAATTTAAACTTTTTAATTTTTAATTTTTAAATTTTTTGAAATTTGGATATTTCCGATTAACTTACCAAGTTGCAATAGGGGGAAGTTTGGCGCCATCAAACTAGTTAAACCCTACTTATCGGTCCTAAGTCCGAGATTGCACTTGGATATTTTATAAATTTTTATTTTAATTTGTAATTTTTTAATTTTGTTTGAAAACGATGGAATTTTATCTTTTATATTCGCCATTGATATTTTGAAATAGGATTTGGTATTATAAGATTCGTATATTTCATATTTTCAATTGATTATTGTGATTGATTGTTGATGATTGTATTTGAATATTTAAATATATATATATATATATATATATATACACCACTATTATATAAATTATTTTATATATTAGCTTTAGCTGTCCTAAGTCAGCAATGTTTGAAATACTGCAGCATCCATTTTATAATTTTTAATCTCGGCTGCTCATGTTTCCTTCATTGTATGATATTTCTACTGTCTATGTGTTTTTTTCGAATGTAACTGATGAATGCTTTCTTGTTCGTAGAGAATTAGACTATATATATATATATATATATATATCTTGTTCAAACTTTCACTCGTTAATAAAATACTTAATCGTCCACTCAAGTTGAAATATATTTTTTTAAAATTTGTAGCAGATGACACTTTATATTAATACAGTTTTCTCAATTAATGAATGAATAGTAACAAGCAAAAATAATAGTCCAACAGCATATGTAGAAAGGAAAATCATTCGTTGTGTCCCTGTAATCCAAAGGATAGCGCGTTGGACTTCGATCCAAAGGTCATGGGTTCGAAACTCACTAGGGATAACCTAATTTCGAAATTGTGATTTGTTTTACTGTACTATTTTATCGGAATAATTAATTTTAATGAATGAATAAATAGTTACAATCAAAAAACTAGCCCAACATCATTTACAGAAAGTAAGATGGAAAATTGCAAGGAAAATCGCTTTCTATTTAGTCATTTAATCGTCATTAGTCATATCTGTCCTATGTATATACATATTTATATTAATTATAATTATTTAATAAAAAAGTAACTAAAATAAATTGTTTTTCTCTGACCTAAGTAGGAATTGAATTAAAAAATTGTATTACTTGTTATTTTTAATTTTAGTTTGAATTTGGGGATTTGAATAATTTTATTCATCAACATTTTCTACCTTTGCTGATAAATTTCATAAAAATGCACAACTAATTTTAATATAAGTTGGCAACTTTATTAGTGTTAATCACGATTCGTCTTTATATAAATATTCTCGAAGACGAATTAATGACATTACTGTAATACCTCTATTTACGCTACCACGACTTACGTGAAAAGAAAACTATTTTCCCTTCGTTTATATTAATGATTGTTATTCACTTTGAACTCTCTATTAACTTCAAATAAATCTCTAAATAAAAGTAATTTAATGTGATTTACAAATTTATTGCTAACACTTCGTCTAATTCAATCAAGCTCTTCAATATCACGACGAAAAATCACAACATTATCTCAATAAAACTTAGTATAACATTGGTATGACAAATATAGTAAATCGGAACCGATAATGATAACCTCTCTCGATTAATAAAATAAATAACATATACTATAATTAACTACAAATATTTTGATGCATTGCGCTTCCTTTTCCGCTGTTTTTTCTTATGTATCTAGTAATGCAACGTTCCATTTCATTAAAACATAAATGATACAATAGTTTTGAGTTAATTAACGTGTGTTAACGTTACGTTATCTAAAAACCGAAATTAATAGAAGTTTCGCCTACCTGAAATACAAATGAAATCGTCTCAAAGCAAATAATTTTTTAAGGTTAGCGTTCACTGGATATATCATTTGCCTTTTGAAACACTTTTCATTTGATACAGTTATCATTATCTAAGGCTAATACATTTTGTTGTTCTTTTTGTGAAATCACTTCCATTACGGTATCTTGGGACATCACATTTATTTATATACATACGAAAATAATGATCGCGGATACTGCATACAGCAAGTCTGACTCAAAAGCACACAGCGACCGGTCAGCTCGTCAACCCTGTAGAAGGAATACGTGAGAGTGAAGCGGGAAAAAGAGCGCGTGGGCGGATCACTCAGTTATCCTTCCACCAGAAAAAATAGTTCACTCGCTTCACCCCAACATACCCCTCCTACGAGTGATACATTTTTTTTCAAACAATACAAACATTATAGACATATACACAATACACATAAAATATAACAATAAACACAGTGACACAAAATCAAGAGAGTAATGCAATTTTTTGCATTGAATATTCCAACTTTTCTACATTCATGGCTTTCGTAAGGAAATCTGCAATTAAAAATTCTGTTTGGACATATTCTAATTTAATTACAGTATCTTCAATTAAATCCTTTATAAAATGAAAACGTAAGTTCATATGCCTTGATTTATTTGAAGAACGGGCACCCTTAATCCACTGAATTGCTGCTTGGCTATCTGAATTTAAAGTTACAGCATTATTTATAAATTGTTCACTTTTCAATTCAGTTAACAGATTTACAATCCAAATTATATCTTTACAAATTTCAGAAATAGAAAGTAACTCTGCTTCACATGTTGATAAACTAACACTTTTGTTTACGACATTTCCATAAAATTAATGAATTACCCAGTAAAACTACACCTCCAGAAAATGATTTTCCATTTTCTGCATTTCCCCAACTAGCATCTGAACTAGCATTTAAAATATCAAATTCATTTTCATAAAACAATTTTTTATCTTTTGAGCCCATCAAATATCTTAACACTCGTTTAGCCAAATTTTAATGTCTCTTCTCTGGATTATGATTAAATTGGGATAGATAAGACATTACAAAAGAAATATCAGGCCGAGTTCTATTAGCTAAATATAGAAGTTCACCATTTAATTCCTGATACATAGTAATATCAATAAATTCATTTGTAGAGGGAAAAATTTTGTCTTCCCCCTTCACAATTGGAGTTTTCACACTTTTACAATTTTCTAAATTATGTTTGACTAATAATGAATTAATGTAGTCACACTGGGATAAATAAATACCATTTTCACATTTTTCAATTTCCATGCCTAAAAACTTATTAGTTTTGTTTTCAACCACTTCAAATACATTTTTAATCTTACTAACAATATCTTCATACATTTTATCATTGTTACAAAAAATAGCTAAATCATCTACATACATACATAATACAAGAAAACTTTGATTAACAGATTTAATAAAAACACAATTATCAGAAGCTAATTGTTTTAAACCAAAATGTTCTAATTCTCCTTTATTTTCATATACCAGTTTCTACCAGACTGAGGCAAACCATAAATACTCTTTTTCAATTTACAAACTTTATCATCTCCAATTAATTTTTTCATAACCAGGAGGGGGTAACACATACACCGTCTCCTCTAAATCACCATATATATATATATATATATATATATATATATATATATATATATATATATATATATATATATATATATATATATATATATATATATATATAAGTATGCAGTTTTTACATCTAAGAAATTAACATTTAACTTTAATTTAGCTGCAACAATCGAAAAAGATTCAATATTCACAACTGGTGAATACGACTCTGAATAATCTATGTTTTTAATTTGATTAAAACCAGCTGCTACAAGCCTTGCTTTGTATTTTATATTTTTCCCAGCATCATCTTGTTTTAAGCTATATACCCATTTAGTTTTTATTAATTTTGATTTCGCGCAATTTCCCAAACTTTATGTTTATCTAACGAATCTAATTCATTCTCCATTGTTAATTTCCAATTTTTCCAATTAGCACTATTTTCTGCCTCAAAATAAGAGTTTGGTACATTGTTCACCAAATGGACAGACATCAGCTTAGATTTTTAGTCTTTCCGATCTTCTAACAGGGAATTGATTTTGCACATCATTCAATTCAAGTACCGGAATTTGGATTCTGCCTGTCCGAGGTGATGACGTGGTCTGAAGGGGAATTGAGTTATCATTCTCAATTGCTCCAGGTCCATTATTTATATCAAAATTATACAACACTCCATTCTCTGTATTTTGATCAATTTCGTTTCTTTCGGGAGAGACTTCAAAAAACGAGTCAATATCCCATGTTTCATTTTCTATCTCACCTAAATAATTACTACCTTTTAAATATTCATTAAATTTAACTGATCTCTCCTCAATTACTTTTTGATTTTTAATATCATAAATTCGAGATATCCCCTCCTGTCTCTAGCATATCCTAGCATAATTCCACGTCTTCCTGGAACTTCAAATTTATTTCTCAATACTTTCGGAACGTGAAAATAGGCCACACAGCCAAATTTTTTCAGATAATTTAATTTTGGTTTATTACCTGTCCAAATTTCTAATGGGAATTTTTCTTTCCCTTTTCGTGGTGTAACATTAGATACTTGAGTACTACAATTAATAGCTTCAGCCCAAAATTTTAAAGGAAGTTTACTTTCATATAATAAAGATCTAGCTCTTTCTAGAAGAACACGGTTGGCTCTTTCTTCCCTTTGATTCACTATTGTATGGAATAGTTTTTTCATGAAATATTCCTGAATTATCCAGGTAAGTATCTAGTTCATTTACAAATTCTAACCCATTATCAGTTCTTATCTTTTTAATCCTTTTATCAGTTAAATTTTCATATTTGGCTTTAAATTGAGAAAATATATCAAACACTTCATATTTATTTTTTAAGAAATAAGTAAAGTACATGCCAGAAAAATCATCTACAATTACCATAAAATATTTTGCACCACCATGCGATTCGATATTAATTGGACCACACAGGTCGGCATGGAGCAACTCAAGAATTTGTGAGCTTTGATATATATATCAATACTATGATGAGTTTTTCTGGTTACCTTACTTATATCACAAGTTTCACATGTAAAATTATTTACATTATCAATATCAATATAATCTTTTCATTTTAAGCATATATTTACAATTTAAATGACATATATATATAACCTGTTATGCCAAATTTCATAATTATTAGTAGATTGGTCAGAAATAAAACACTCAGAATTTTACATAGGTTCTAATTTAATCTCTAATCTACCATTATTTTTAAATGCTTTAGTTATTAACTTATGATTTTATCATATATCAATACACAATTATTTTCTTATTTAATCTTACAACCTTTATCCATTAAACATGTTACAGACAGTAAATTACATCTTAATTGAGGAACATAACTGACATCAGTAATTGTTAGATTAATAGAATTACAATGTTTTGTACTCACAGTTTTAGCTGAAACATTTCCAGTTCCTTGGCTCATCATTTTAGAATTTTTATCGGCTAAGTAAATGTCCATCACTTCTGGACTAATATTTTTGAACCACACAGATTCTTTGGCCATATGACAGGATGCACCACTATCCAGAATCCAGATATTGTCACAAAGTTTTCTTCTCGATGGGAAGCTGTAAATACGTGTCCATTTCTAGACGAATTGTTTCTTTGGCTTGTACTTGGAGAGTGTGTGTGTTCTTGTTTCTATAATAACAGTCCTTAGCTAGATGATTTGATTTTCTGCAAATATAACACAGTCTCGTTTGCTTTTCATTTTTTCTCTTACAAAAAAATGCTTCATTAATTCCATCCATGCGAGTTTTAATTGGCAAGTTTAAAGTTGCTTCTTCCCTTAAAATTTGTAATATTTCCTCCATGCTTTTTCCTCTTTGTGTTTTCAGAATATCGCGCACTTTGGAGAATTTTCCATTTAATCCTCTAACGCAGTGTTTCTCAAACTGGGGGGCGCGAACATATCGAAAATAAAAGATTTAAAAAAATTTATTTACTAGAATGAAGTAAAACAAAATACTTTCTGACATAATAAAAAATATACACATTTACACGGAAATAATTATATATATATATATATATATATATATATATATATATATATATATATATATATGTATATATATATATATATATATATATATATATATATATATATATATATATATATATATATATATATTTATATATAATATATATATATTATCAGCGATTTTACATCATCAAAAATAAAATCTACTTCAAAACTTTATTTTTTAGCTATCTTTGATACTATAACCTTATAAAAAACGTTTTATTCGATTTGCTGTAATCCCATGATCAGAGATTTTTTTATTACGTTTCTTTTCAAAGCGGAAATGCTACTCTTTCAGAGGAAAGACAAAACCCAGACCTATAATCAAAAAAAATTTTAGGAATATAAAAAATTCATCACTGTTATATATTATTGACATCAGATGTAGGCAGCAGAATGTATTTGCTGCGGTTTGACCTTCGAGCTTACTTGTATGGTTAGTTACGTCCCTGCTCTTATGTATTTCTTTTTCGTTTAGGGAAGTTTGAAGGATTACTAAGCCATGCATAATGAAAAACGTTTTACATCATTTTTAAGAACATCCATATTGTAATAAATACACTTTTAATCCGGGAACGGTCACGCCGTGTACAGAGTGCACGAAATCGGTAATTCTGGCAAAACTGTTTAATTGTTACCAATGGCCCTGACACTATCATCCCGTTTGACAATCTTAACGTGAACTAAAATATATTTGTCACATATCTCCCTCTTTTTTTTTGGGAGTGACAGACGTTTTTCTTACGATCTTAAGGTACTTTTTTTGTCTGAGTTCCCGGTGTGATAACTTTTTTTCCGAAATTTTTTCTGTGTCCTTGAAAGTAGGTGAGTATATTTTCTCTTAATTAAATTATTCTCTGGAATTACGATTTTTATTGTGTACTATAAAAATAAATATAAAAAAGGATTGGGGTGACTCAATAACCCCGCTCGACCATTAGTATCGAGTGCGCGTCTGTTCCAGGGTTAAAACATGTTAAAGTCTTTTCGATTTAAATATTAAAAATAATACAATTATTCTTCATCAAAGTTTTTTTTTATTGTTCATTATTCAACATCAATTCTAAATGCTAATTCTTTGAGGCTTAAAATTACAGTTCGCTTAAAACTAATTATAATTTGAGCAATCATTTTAAAAAAAAATCATTTTACAGTTTTGTAAACATTGTCGCACACTTGGCTTTACTCTCCTTACAATTAAGCGATTATATCAATAATGTTTTATTTTCTTATAAATGAACTTGTGCAAAGAGCGGGTACTTCAGCCGGTATACATTTAATTTATCAGTGCTGCACAGAGTATTTTATAACTAATTAATTAATACTAAATTAAGAACAAGTTTAAAATAAGTATTAGCGACTACCATGGGCTTGTCTTACAGAGCAAAGTTTTTCAAAGGAATGCTTTTATGAATAGAAATTGACCCTCTGAGTTCTTTTCCTACATTTAGCGTATATGTATATTTTGTCTTCTAAGCAACCCCCGCATTTTGCAATGTGTTCCAATTTAAAAATTAGAGAAAGGAAAAATAACATAATAAATATCCTATTACTTATTTTTTTTTTGCTTAAAAGTAATATATACAAAATTTAATACTTATGTCATGAATTTGTACGGTTTATAATAAAGATTGTTGCTTTAGCGTCAAAGTGCACTATGATTGCATTCAGTACAATATTAATGTATAAGGGGGCGCGATAAAAATTGTGATTGAAAAGGGGGGCGCCAGTATTAAAAGTTTGAGAAGCACTGCTCTAACGGTATGGTAGACTAATTCACTCGGCGACACGTCCAGTCCAAGGGAGTGACACTTAGTCGAAATTCCCCGCGCTCTTGCAATATAATCTGCTACAGTTTCTCCATTTTTTTCATTTTGATGTTTTTGAGTTCATTGCCCGCGGCAATTTTTCGGTCTTCTCCTTCGTCGATGTAAGTCGCTCTAATTTTATCCCACAGCACTTTCGCGTTGTCTTTTGCCGCGAACTATAAGGCTTGCTCATCTGCGAGCGATAACTTAATGTATGCTATTGCATCTGAGTTTTTCGCAATCCAGTCCATTTCATCTTTACGGGTAAGGTCTTCAGGTTTTTCCTCCAAGATTAGAGGGTCTAATCTTTTTAAGCTAAGGGCAGCTTTCATCCTAAGCTCCCTAATAAAATAGTTCGTTCTGTTTAAATCGGGAATAGTTATCTTATCTATTGTAGGTAGAAAGGTTTAAACGTTCACAAAGTCAACTAACTCATCACACAGATTAACCACGGACTGCTACCACTTGTTGTTCTTTTTGTGAAATCACTTCCACTACGGTATCTTGGGACATCACATTTATTTATATACATTCGAAAATAATGATCGCGGATACTGCACACAGCAAGTCTGACCCAAAAGCACACAGCGACCGGTCAGCTCGTCAACCCCGTAGAAGGAATGCGTAAGAGTGAAGCGGGAAAAAGAGCGCGTAGGCGGATCACTCAGTTATCCTTCCGCCAGAAAAAATAGTTCACTCGCTTCACCCCAACACATTTGTTTACTACTCTCGTCAGATTTGTTTACTATCTCTCCGTGCGGAGTCTCTAATTATAGATTAGGTTTTCCAGAAATACAAGTGTGTGCTTCTGCTACTTTTAGAACAGACCCTGGAGTAGTAATTATATGTGGACTACACTACCTTCTTCACTGACATTGTATAAATTATTTTCCAGATAATCAGGGCTTTATGAATTAGTTAAATTCCGTTAAAAGCTAAATATGATATTGTTTTGATGTAGGATTTTATAACATCTGAATTCGATTCAAATTTCGAATCGTTTATGTATGTTAGCAAGTAATATAAAACAAATTTTTTAAAGTCAATTCCTATTTAGATCAACAAAGAAAAATTTATTTTTGATACTTTTTATTAAATTGTTACAATTAATATACATATGTATTGCATATACATATGACAGTATCACAACATTAAGCGGTAGTTCATTTTTTATTAATTATCATTAAAATATTGTATTGTCATACAAAACAATCGTGTATATAAAATTTCAGTTTAACTGAATGCTTTGAAACGTGGGAAAAAAACATTTTAAAGTTTTGACCCAAGTCGCTAAAAATGAAACCAACCTGGCTATATCTGTAATTCTTTAAATAATTTATTTCAGTCAAATAATTTTAATTAATTAAATTATCGTATTTTTTACCCAAAACATTAGTGTATAAAAAATTTCACCTCAAATGAGCGCATTAAAATCTGAACCAAAAACCTTTTCACGTTTTTACACAAGTCACCAAAAGGGTTGCTAAGTCACCAAAAGGATCGCTAAGTCACCAAAAATGATGCCAAAGTGGCTGTATTTGTAATTCTTTGAATAATTAGTTTTTATCAATTAATTTTTATTAATTATAATAATTAAATTACGAATAATAATAAATTACAATAATAAATAAATCCAAAATAATCATGTATATAAAATTTTTGCTCAGTGCAGTGCTTTAAAATGTATTTTATTAACGATTGAAGATTCCACCAAGACAAATAAATAAATACATAGAGTGTGAGCTAATAGTAGGAATTGAAAAATTAAGTCAATTCCTACTTAGGTCAACAAAAAAAATTATTTTAGTTACTGTTTATTAAATAATTACAACTAATACAAATATGCATATACATATGACAGAGTCACACTATTAAGTGGTACAATAGAAGGAGATTTTCCTGGCAATTTTCCATTTTCCTTTCTATATAGGGTGTTGGACTATTTCTTTTTGTTTATTATTTTAATTTAATTTTTCAAATGAATTAGTTTGGTAAAAAATAAATTCTTTTCTCAGAAACTAGGGATTGGAACCCAACCCACGACCTCTGGATTAGAAGTCCAACGCGCTATCCATTGCGTTACGGGCACACAACAAGCGATTTTTCTTTTTTATATAAGGTGTTGGACTATTATTTTCATCTGTTATTATTTATTCATTAATTAAGTGGAATTAATGAACAAACATTGGAGAAAAGACTGTATTAACATGAAGTGGCAACCACTGCAAGTTTAAGAAAATGCATTTGAACTTGAATGGATGAATAAAAAGTATCTTATTAGCGATTAAAAATTTGAGCAAGGTATATACACAAGCAGAGAGTGAACTAATAGTAAGAATTGAAAAATATCTTTAATTTTAAATAAATATGTTTAAAACTATTTTAGGATATTACAGTCGCAACTAAGTTAAGCCAAACTTGTAAATATACATTTGGAAAATTTTAAAATTGAGGATATTACCTAACATTAAATACGAGCCTTTTAGATTTTAATAAACTCAAATATTATTTTAACTATAATGGAACAAAGAAAAATGTGCAGTCAAATATAACATAGGCACTATTTCTTCGAATGTATGAAAAAAGGTATCGGGAAATGTTGATAAATATAGAATTTAAAAGAGGCAGTTTTGGAAAAGCCAATAAGTTTTCGATTTTAAAATAAACAAAATACTTAAATTAAATTTTGATGCCTCAGATTTTATAACAAAAGATATCACTGGTTTATAGATATCCAGATCTTTTTCTTATTTAGCTAAGTATTTTTAGCAAACATGTATTATATCGGAGAATTTTCACCACTTATATTAGATTCTTTTTTTTTTTTTTTTTGTAAAAATAAATTCTTGATTTTTAACAGGTATATCTGGTTTTGATTTTTCTTCCCAATTAGTGCTTCCTATGTATATATAATAGATGCTACCCACGTACTCATGCTGTAAGGGTATTTAATGTCCTTGCATCATTGTGCACTGTGTTTAATTTATGGATATCTACTTAAGTTAGCATTAAGCTGCTGACTATACTGAAAACCTTTCTTATAAATCATACACATTAATTAAAAAGGACTCGAATTTCAAACAAAAAAATTATTGATCTTTTACTTTACCATACCCCTCTCCTTGATCCCCCATTTTTCGTGGACCCATACTGAACAAAATAAACATACTTTCGTAAGCAAGTAATATAAAAAAAAATTAAGTCCATTTCTATATTTAGTTATTTTACTAAAATTTCATTTTAGTTACTTTTCGTTAAATAGTTACAATTAATATAAATATCTATATACATAGGACAGAATCACAATATTAAATGACAAAATAGAAAGCAATTTTCCTTGCAATTTTCGATTTTTCTTTCTATGTATGGTGTTGGACTTTTTCTTTGCATGTTGCTATTTATTCATTAATGAAATTTCATTGTTCTAATAAAACAGTATAGTTAAAGAGAAATCACAATCTCAGAAATTAAGCCATCCCAAGTCGGTTTCGAACCCATGACCTTTGGATTAGAAATCCAACGCGCTATCCATTGCGTTGCAGGAACACAACGAGTGATTTTCCTTTTTATATATGGTGTTGGACTATTATTTTTGTTTGCTACTATTTATTTAAATTTGTTATTTAATTAATAAATTAATATTTAGAAAGACTGTATCAGCATCTAGGGTCATCCTCTACAAGTTTAAAAAATGTATTTGAACTTGAATGAATGAATAGAAAGTATTTTATTAACGATTGAAAATGTGAACGAAGTATATATATATATAGGGAGAGAGTGAACTAATAGTAGGAATTGAAAAGATAATCATAAGTAAGAAACACAATAAAAAATCCTAATCCGATAAACTTTGGTGGAAAAAAGGCAATGAAATGAAATGCTGCATCATAATCGTTCTAAATATGGATTTCTTATATAATTTAAATATATCCAACAGTGTTCGAAATCGTGATTTTGCGAAAGAGTACAAACGAATGTTTTGTTTTAATATTAATACTACTTAGATTAAAATACACGTGTTAAATTGTCATAAGAATATTATTAAAATGCGATATTCTGACAAAAAATGAAAACAAAATTACCTGGTTTCAAAACACTCTCCTATTATGAAATATTTTTCTATAATAATAATACATTGCTTATGTATAGCTCAAACCTCTGTACCGAGCCTGGGCTAGAATTTTTTAAATATATAGATTAGAAAGCAAAAATAAAATAATAAATAAAACACTGATCATTATTTTAATTGGTGTTAACTAAGAAAATTTGAATTTTTCAGAAGTCCTAGATCAGGCTCTCTGGAGAAGTCTTAGATATGGATGCCCAAAATATTATTAGTATTGAAGCATTTTTTTACAAAAAGAGAGAGCTTTGAAAGTAGGTGATTATATGTACATTTTTTGCCAAAATATTACATTTATATAATTGTTTATAGTAATAACATTCTGAAAACACTTATGCGTGAATTTTAATTTAAGTGACAATGATTGTCAAAAAAACATATTAATTTATACATCAGTGTAAAATCAAGGTTCTGAAAGGAGCCGAATACCTTAAAATATAAGATTTAAAATATATTATAAGATACAATATTATTTAAGTATTGATGATCTAAATGTTATAATAACCCTTAAAAATATATATAACACTAAAATTGATACTCTGATCAATTTTACTTTGTTACTATCCAATATCCTACCAATTATTTCAAATTACTTTTCCCGTAAATATCATTTTTATTGCAAAAAGAGAAGGGAAGATAAATAGAGATAAATATATCCTTCTTTAAACAATACTTAATTACATCCAAAATTACTCACACAACATTACCAGAAACACAAATCCCTTTTCCCTACACATTAATCATCCAATTTCCAAACTAAGCAATTTCAAGACACTAAATTCGATATTTATACAACATACAATAGAATATTACCATCCAAACTATCAGGAAATTTCAATATTAAACATGTTTCGTCCATTGGACATTCCAATTGAAAGAGGAAGAATTCTTCTCGGAAACTTAGTGCCAAAAGAGGTCAGCTGCAATGGACGTCTAATCCCGCCTGCCAAAAGGCTGGAAAGGACTGATTGTAATGCTGCACGTAGGACGAGTTCTATTAACTTCTAGTGACCACCAGATGAGATACAGGACAGATGTTCCTGACACTAAAATCATGGGGTTACGCCTGGAACTTGGTATTCTTCGATTAGGTGACAAGGGGTGGGCCACCACTCACGGGGACGTCTGTCAGTGAATGCTTTCCAGTCTACTTTTAATGACTACTTTCAACAACTCACGCAATTTAAATGACACAGGGAATTGGCGCAAGAGTCAGGTTTACCAGTTAGCTTGGGTTGATTGTGAAATTTTCTGCTTAGTATTCGATGTGTTAATTTTGGGAAGCTGAAGGACTTGAGATTCGATGGGGTTGTTTGGATTAAATGAAATGGGAAAAAGGAAAGTTGTGTGTTTAAGGCGATGGCCTTTACAAAGCGAAATTTTGGTCAAAATTGCGATTTTGATTTTTTATACGAAATGTATTCCTTATAATTCACATAATAATTCTGTCAAATAATTTTATCATCTTCATTGATAATTACTGAATTATTTTTTTTATTTTACTGAAATAAATATTAAAATGCTCTTTCCTTAGTTTGTAAATTTTCATTTTTCTTTGCTACGTAAAATGCTTCTTGTGTTTCAAATTATGTCATATCTCTTTGAAATTTTCACTACTTATGAAAGTTGATATAATTCACAAATTTGTGCATTAGTTTTCTAAAAAAATTAACGGATATTATTTTGTGCTATTTTCTATTTTGAATACCTTGAAAGTGTTAATTGTTGAAATAGTCCATATAATAGGGAAAATGTATCTATTTCTCATCAAATTTTATTCTGAATTTAAAATTCATGCACAGATATATTTTATTTTGGTTTATGTATAAAACAAAAATTAAGTAAATATCTTAAAAATTAATGCATAAGGAACATTTTTAAAAACAATTTCAAAAATTTAATTTTTTAAAAAAATCAGTTTATAATAGTTTTAAAAAAATATAATTGAATTATGAAGTATAATAATAATTTACATATTGATTCTATTTTCAGCTAATTAAGCTAACAAGTCAAAAATTTAGTTTTAATGGCCCACCGACCCCTTAAGTATAATTTGAAGCCACTGAAATAATTAAAAATGACCTTGTGAAAAACTAGGGGTCTTAGGGGTGTTAAATTGAAAATTGCTTATATTTTCACCTCTCGAGACAAATTAACACCCCTGAGATCCCTTTTAAAGGTTATACTGATACTCGGTTAAGATTAAGTCATGTATTTCCGATGCGTTATATTTAAAAAAAGGAAGAGGTGGTTGAGATTTTGAGTTTGTTCTATTTTAACTAAATGCTACTTATTTTATTCAGTTTTATTTGTATTAAGAAGACTTGGTACCCCCAAAATGACCGAACTATCATTTCTTATACTTTTATTTAATCTTGGTTTCTGCATTATTATCTTTTGATTGATGTATCACTTTTGAATGTCGGAAAGTTAGAAGATCGATAAAACTTCATTTGAAAAATATAAATTAACAAATTAGGGAATTCGACCACACCCCCTTTTTAGAAACAAAAAAATGCTAAAAGAGTGTATTGATAAAAAAACTGTTTGAAAAAGAGAAATTATAATATAAAAATAGAAAGAGTAATATAAAAAAAGCAGGATATAACCAAGGTCTTAAAATAATGTAATTTTTCCCCTTAGTAAATGAGTGCATGTAAAATTTTTGAATTAAGGCTTTTTATATAAACATTTCATGATTTCAGCTCTTAATCCTCATATGGTTTCCATCCAAATATAATACTTAAATCAGTGTTCCTGAAATTGTGGGGCGCCCCCAGGGGGTTGCGATAACCCTTCGAGTGGGTCACGAGCATATCGAAAATTAAAGGTTAAAAAATTAATTTACTGGAATGAAATAAAACAAAATAATTTCTGACATAATAAAAAAATACAGATTTACATTGATATGATTTATATACATCATCTGGTAAAAAAACATCATCAAAAATAAATGTTCTACTTTGAACGCTAATTAGCTATCTTTGATCCCATAACTAAATAAAAAAAATATTTTGTTTGATTTGCTGTAATCCTACGATGAGAGAGTTTTTATTACGTTTCTTTTGACCTAAAATATTACTTTTGCTGACCTTTAAACTTACTGGTATGGTTATCTGCATCCATTTTTTTAGTGTGAAGTTGTAAACTATATAACTCTGTTGCGCTTTTTTTCAATGTGAAAAAGTTTTTGATATATGGATAAGCATATTGAGCACTTTGAAGATTTATTTGGCAAAGATTTATTTTTATGAGTATTCTGAAACATGTAATGCATAATGAAAAACGTTTTACACAATTCTTTTTTTTAAACTTTTTTCCATTATTTATATTGAATACTCTCTTTTTTTATACTGAACACGGAAGCGATGCACATAGTCATCCCAGAATCACGAAATCGTTAACTCTGGGAAAACTGTTTATTTGTTATCAATGATCTTGACCGAGAATCCTTCAACAGGGAACTAAAATGAGTTGATGACATATATACTTTTTTGGGAGTGGCAAACATTTTTTAGAATCTTAAGGTACTTGTTTTGACTGAGTTTCCGGCACGCCTACTTTTGTTCAAAAATATTTTCTTGAACATTCTGCATTTTCCCTTATGAAGAAATTAGGGGTTTTAATTGTGATGTTGTACGGCTGATTATGGTTTATAAATATAAATGAGCAGAATATAAAAAAAAAGAGAAATGGGCATCTGCGATCTCTCTGAAAGGAGATTGAAACTGATCAAACAAGAGAAACACTTGCTGAAATAATGCATATCAATCATGATAGCGAAAGTAAATTTGAAAAACGCAATAAACATGAAAAGGAAAATTTTCAATAGCTACATTAAGAACTCCATCAAGAAAAATATGAAGCCATAAGTGTACCGCAAGATGCACTTCGCCCTGTCAAGAAGACACAACTGGAGATTTGTCGATCATCAAAGGATAATAAAACTACAATAACGTGAAAAAATGTGACAGTTTTGCTTGCAAGTAACATTCCTGTAATAGTGAAAAGTCTATGTGATTTGTGTCCTTTATTAAGGTCACTTTTTCAAATTATGATTGAAAAATCCTTGAAAAAGGTAAGTATATTTTCTCTTAGTTAAATTATTCGCTGAAATTGTGATTTTTATCGTGTATATTAAAAATAATTATAAAAAAAAAAAATTGGGGTGAGTCAATCCACGCAACCATTAACGTTAGTTTCGAGTGTACACCTTATCCCGGCCTACAACATTTTGAAGTTTTCTCGCTTTAAATATTAAAAATAACACAATTGTTATTCTCTCATTGGAATTTTACATTCTTTTTTTTATTATTTAGCATTAATTCTAAATGCTAATACTGCGAGGCTTAGAATTACAGTTCGTTCAAAACCATTTATTATACGAACATTCATTTCAAAAAATCATTTTACATTTTTGTATACATTGTCATGCACTTGGTTTTACTCTCCTTAAAATTAAGCTATTATATCAAGAATAATGTATTATCATTTTTAAAAAAATAAACTCGTGTTAAGAGTGGGTACTTCAGCCAGTATAACAACAAGTTAAATAATTATTAGTGACTTCCATGAGCTTCTCTTGCAGAGCAGTTTTTCAAAGGAAGGCTAAAAATTAGAAATTGACACTCTGAGTTATTTTTTGATATTTAGCTGAGATCTATATTTTGTCTTCAAAGTATCCATCGCAGAAAACCCGGATTCACAAAGGTATGATGTTGAAAATGGTAAAAGTATACGAAATGCTTTTGTTTTCAGTGCAGAAAATTCAGCATCCACCTCTATCCAGAATTTAAAGAGTGATTATTATAAAATTGCCCTTTAATTTCGTCACTGGATGTGAAATCTATGAAGATCTCTTTATTGGCAGTTGAGAGCCTTTCTGATGTATTTTGAAATGGATCCCTAATCCATTCGTAACTTGCTATCAATTTGTCCTCGTCTGTGTACTTGTTTATGTTTTATTATTATCGAATGCTGCTGCGATTTAAAAATATATCTATGATTTTGTTTTAATCCACTGCCTTAAATACATATTACCGTGAATTACAATTAACGTGTGAATTATGAAATGCGCATTCAAGAGAGATTCGGTAGCTAAATGACTCGGCCAAGACTGACTGGAATTGTATGAGGTACAGCATTTTTACATATTTTGTGCAGACGTCCGTTAGGTTGCCCAGACTCACGTGAACGTTCGCGAGAATGCTAGATGTAATGGATATGATAGAGAGCAGCATAAGATTAGACTACTTTTTAATGGCATTTGTACTTATAGAAATGGATGATGAAGGGAATAAATGTTTAATTAAATATAATTTATGAATCTGTTTCAATTTAAAAATTAGAGAAAGAACAATAACATAATTAACCTATTACTTAAAAGTAATTTACTTAAAATATGTATTACACATAAGAATAACACATATATAAAAAATTTAATACTTATATTACTTAATATTTTCGATTTATAATTACGATCACTCTATAGCTTTAGCGTCAAATTACATTTTATTATTGCATTCAATATTTTATTATTATATAAGGGGAGGGCGATAAAAATTATGATTGAAAATTGGGTCACCAGTATTGAAAGTTTGAAAGCACTGAGTAAAATGTTATGTAATAAAAAAAACTAAAATTTCTGTCATGACAGGAAAAAAAATAACATTTTCTTGAGTTTTCTTGTGGAATTAATTCACTCTAAAAAATTATCATTTTTATAAAAAAAAATATGGATTTAAAAAATACGAAAATGCAGTATTTTATTGAAAAATGTATAACTTATATCTTAAAGTGGAGTTTTAAATTTATTTAAGCTTATTATTATTATTTTTTGGAATTATATACTTTTAAGTGTTTTTTCTCAGTTTGTGCTTTTTCAGTACATTAGTACATTCAAGATACTGCTCCTACCACAATTGCTTACCAACCACTCAATTTTTTTCCTGTGTGTTAAATATAAAACAAGTGACAGAATTAGGGATTCATTTTCCTGTAAATGGAATCTTTTTTTAAAAAAAATTAAAATGTATGCATATAAATCATGATAATACTTCTCTACCAAGTATACCATTAAAATATTAATCTTATACACATTTAATTCATCATATTTTAAAGCAAAAACTTTTGAAAAAAATAAAAAATTATCAAATATTTTATAAATATTTACATTATGAAATAATTTTTCAATCTACATCAGCATAAGGAAATTTTTTAATACATATATTTTTTGAAACTTCATACGCTTTTAAAATATTTATTTGACTATAGAAATATAATTCTTAACTTGAATAAAGCAATAGACGATTTTTTTAGGAGCAACAAACAGAGGAAAGCATGTAATTTTCACAATGCCAGAAAAAGAATCTTTTTTTGTCTGGTTTATTATTTAAAAAATCTAAAATCATTTTTTTTAATATAAGCTCATTATTTTTAAATATTAATGGACAGACATCCAGTATAAAAACTGAATTTGATGTAAACGTATTTTCAATTAACAGAAGTTCATTAGACTCAATTTTTTATCTAATAATCGTTAACAGCATTGTTGTATTGTGAATTGGATATATATATATATATATATATATATATATATATATATATATATATATATATATATATATATATATATATATATATATATATATGTATAAATATTCAGTCCTACTACAGCAATAAATATAAAATATATTTACAGTTGTTATTCACGTGCTGTGTTAATGTTTCCAAAAATTAAACTATTTGTGTGATAACTAAAATATAACTGAAATAAAAACAATCTGAATGTAAAATTTCCAGGAAGTGACAAAATATTTCCTTATTTGTGAACCTGTTAATTAAGAATTTATAGAGGATTTTCAATGCTAATAATACAGAGTTCTGCGTGCCCCCTAGGGGAATGGGATAACCTTACGAGGGGGGGACAAACATACCGAAACGTCAAAAATAAAAAAAATTATTTCAAAAAAGTATTTATTTACTGAAAAAAGCAAAGCAAAATACATTCTAAACTATAAAAAAAAGTAGTATAGTATAAGTAGCATAAAACTTATTTTAATACTTAAAAGTCATTTAAAATACTAATTCCACAAAAACAACATATACAAATGTAATACTTATATAGACAATGTGCACAGGCATATTGAAATTTAAGTGTCAAAGAACATTATTATTGCAAATAATACATTGTCCTTTAATGGGGGAGGGAGCGATAAAAACTCTGATTGAAAATTGTGCCACCAATATCGAAAGTTTGAGGATGACTGTACTAATAAAACGTTTAAACATGTTTACTTAAATTTAGGACAAGATTCCTACGAAATATATGGATAAGGGTACAGCCTAATCGTAAAAACTAAAGCCTATTTTTATTTGAAAATTTCTTTATCCGTTGATAAAAAAGTAATTTTATTAAATAAATTGACAACATCTCTCTCTCTCTCTTTGATACTTCCGTAAAAAGAAAAAAATGAACAGAAATTTGAAGCAATCATAATGACTATTAACGTAAAATAATTGGTGTAGAGTGGAAGTTTCAAGAGTGGTGTTCCAGTTAGGTTTCTTCCTCATCACTTGACCATAGTTAGAATTTATGAGGTAGACACCAATGAATGAGACTTTAATTTAAAATAATCCATAATGGGAAATAAAAATGTTCTTTTGATAGTTACTGAATCTTAGAAATATATATTTGATAAAATTTATTCTTAAGAAACACGTAATTCTTTTTTTCGCCATTAACGTTCTTAGATTTACTCAAAAACTGGATGGCAATATTTTTATATGCATAAAATTTTCTTCTAAAAGTTCAGAAACACATACAAATGGAGAAAAAAATATTTAACTTTCCTTTGATGTTACTTCTCAAAACTATTCCCCCAAAAAATAAAATCCCAGAAAAACCCAGAATGCACAGTCCACAACTCTTACACTTTAGAAATAACTTGTGCTTAAGAAATAAATAATACCAATGCTGGTTTGTGTTCAGAATATAACAAGTAAAGAATTTCTACCCTTTTCTGAAGCATTTAGGAAGATGTTCCAGATATATTTATTTATTCTTTGCTTTTCTTTTTATTCTTTCTCCCGTTTCAGAATATTCTCCATGAAAAATTTTTTTTTCTTATGCAGAGAAGTCTGTTTTTACTTTTCCAACCCTAACCTGAACTTTCTAAATGCTACTAGCGTTTGTTAAACAAGCTTCATGCATAAAAGATATCTACTGGTACAGTTTGTTCGAGAAACATTATTGAGTTGACGATTTTTACTTTAATTTTTTCCTCGTTCCTTCTTTCTTCTGACATTTCTTCGATTTCTTCCTTACGGAAAGCGACTCCTTTTGGCGTATCCATGATGGTAGAGCTGCGGTATAGAGAAATTACACTGAATTCTCCATTAAAAGGAATATCTTTCTTCTGTGCCCGGGGGTAAACAGTCCAGATTTGGCTACGCTGAATAGACCCAGAGTATCTGATGGAGCCGACAGTATTTGCAACAATCCGATAATCGCTTTTGATCCTTTTGCTAACGTGCAAAAGCGTCCTAGCAATCTCAAGTGAGGAAATTGAGATTTTTGTAAGCTTTCGTTTCAGGATTAGGGGATTAGAGATTGAAATAAAAATGTATAGTACGAGGTAACACAGTTATTATGTAGAATATACCAAGTTTTACAAACTCATGTATGGGAAACATCTAAAAATATTTTGTATATAAAGGATTTCACATAGAGACATTAATATACTTCTTTAAAAAAAACAAATTAAAATTAATTATAGAATAAAATCAATTTAAAAAAAGATATTTTTCTTTATAAATATATAATAAATATATAAATATTTATAAAATTTTTCTTTATATTAATAAGCAATATCTACTGTTAATAATGTTGTGTAAATAGTGTAAATAATTTGTATTTGGATGTTTAATGCATTTATATTACTCTATGTTATATGTATTTTATGTTAAAATTGTACTATTCATAAGCTACACCACCCCTTGCGTTATAATGCTGATTCAATGAGAACTTGGCAAAATCATGGCGATAGAGCCAAGTTGGGATCGTTTTTGGTGACAAAATTGGTGGCCAATTTGACGACCATGTTGCTGAATTCGGAACCATCTGGATTCTTCTAGAAATTTGTGGAGAGGTCCATTAACGTCACGCTTGATGACACGAGTGGTTATATTTCAGGAAGTTTCTGCCGCGCCTATAAATAGAGATGCTGGTCGGAACAAGGGACAGTCTTGATTCGACCAGCAATTAGTGAGCATTCTTTTGATTACCGATTAGCTCGGCTGTGCTTGTGAATAATATTTACTTACGTGTATTTTTAAACACTGATGATTGTGTTAGATTGCTGTTGAAGGTGTGGAGACCTTCGGATATTTACCCTGTGAATATCGCCACTTAATCCTATATTTAAAGGATTGGAATTTTGATAATAAGAACTGTTAATAAGATAATAAGATAATAAGAATTGTTTATTTTCTTTGTGATTGTTTTGCATAGAATCCTCGAACCAGAGTCTACGTAACAATGCTTAAATAAATTTCTTATATATTTCTTTTTTATTTCCTATTTATTTATACCTTAAATTCAGGCTTTACAAATACCAATTCTCATGGATAAAACCCAAATATTATTGTGTTTGCTATCTAACTGCTGTAAATTTCCTTAATTTTTGTACATACAGGTGACATACTAAAAATTTATTATGTACAATTATGAAAAAAACTAGTCTAATTAGTAGGCATTTTTGTATTACTGTAAAATATAAGCCAAATGATTTTTAAAATATATTTTTATAATTATTGGATAAAAACATTTTTGTATTTAAGAAAATAAATGCAAATTTAAAAATCAGATAAACAAAATACCTCACAAATAAGTTTAAAATAATGAGGTATGAAATTTATGTATCCCAATGTTCATTTTTGCATAATTAATCAAGCATGTAGGAGATTCAAAAGTTTTGATAAAAATAGCTTCTATTTTTATCAGTTTTTAAGCCCGTTATGGTTTAAAATTTCTTTTCATCACTGCAAAAACTAAATGTATTATTGGTTAACTTTTCTTTGAAATTCATTTATACATACAGCTTAAGATACCTTATCACCATTTCCATCTTTTTTTCATTGTCTTGAGAAAAAATATCTGCACATATCCAACATTTCTCTTAGGTCTTTCAATTCCTACTATTAGCTTGCATTCTCTATATATTTACTTATTTATCTTGGAATTTTCAATTGTTAATAAAATATATTTTAAAGCGGAAAATTGAGTTGAAATTTTATGTACATGATTATTTTGGCTGAGAATACAATAATTTAATTATAATTAATAAAAATTAATTAAGTGAAACTAATTATTTAAAGAATTACAAATACCGCGACGTTAGCATCATTTTTAGCGACTTAGCGACCCTTTTCACGACTTGTGTCAAAACTTGAAAAGGTTTTTTTTCTCACGTTTTAAAGCATTCAGCTGAACTGAAATTTTATATACACGATTGTTTTGGAAGACAATACAACATTTTAATGATAATTAATAAAAATAACTACCGCTTAAGTTGTGATTCTGTCATATGTATATGCATATTTATATTAATTGTAACTATTTATTAAAAAGTAGTTAAAAAATGTTCTTTGTTGATCTAAGTAGGAAATGACTTATTTTTTTTTATATTACTTGTTTTATATTCGTGATAGTATTAGACTGATATACTAATGAAGTATAACTAATAATATTTGTATATATAAGTATTATTTGAAATAATAGTTAAAACGTTTTTATATTAATACAATGAAGTATTTAACAGAAAATAAATTTAAAATTATAATCTAAGTGTGATTATGTTAAATTACAACCATCAAGAAAGTAGGAAATAAAAAAAAAGAAATTGATTAGGTAATGGATTTTTAAAGAAGCACAAACAGTTGATAAAAGGAAGTAAAGTAATTTTCAAATGCTCAGCTTAAAACAATTATATTTTTAGACACCCGGACACTCACACACACACCTGCAAATCTACCAGCAAATACATATACACCCTAGCTGTTACCACCCGCTTTGCTGGTATTTGAAAAATATATAATGTAGTGTTACTATAGATTGTTCTCTAAAGTTAAAATGTCTATGTCTTAGCATTAAGTCAGTGCTTTTCAAACTTTCAATACTCTTGCGATTCAATATTCAATCACAATTTTCATCCCCCCTTCATACAATAATGATGAATGAATTCGATAATACGATACTTTAACGCTAAAGCTACAATACGACTTTAACCTCTTTCCCACCAGCGTATATAAAGGTATCGCTCAGCCAGTGCGTTAATTGCAACGGACGTATATATACGTCTTTCCGAAATATGTTCACTACTATTCACAGAATTATTCCGAAGTCTTTGGAATGCAATAAAATGACCTTAACATTGTTTGAGGAGGATTATTTCAGAAGATTTTCTTATTTTCCCTTTCTTCATCCCCCCAAATACACCACATACGAGTGCATACGTGCAAAACGGTAGCATTGGGGAGCGCATCACGTACCAGTTAATCTGCAATTAAGGGATTAATTATAAGCCGTACAAATGATCCAGATAAGTGCTAAATTTTGCTTATAATTTTATATATGACCAACCGGTGCTGTCACTGGTAATTATTAAACTTGTTTTAACCTATTATTGTTAAGATAATTATAAAGTTCATTGTGCAGTACTGATACATTTATAAATGTATTATATGAATGTAAAAATGTATTTTTTTCACTATCACTTTTGTCTGGCTTACTTTTTAAAAAAAAAATTTAAAAATTTTGAAAAAATCTTTTGTTTTTGACTTTTTAATATACTCACCCCCTCCCCCTTTCTAGGGTTATCACGCCCCCTAGGCAGGTGCGCCACACAGTTTGAGAAGCACTGCATTAAGCTTTCGACTGTATTGAAAAACATTTTTATGCCCCTAGCCTCTTGATTTAAAAAGGACAACAGTGGAATTTTTAAAATTGATGTATATGTACCCCTTTTCCACTGGGATCCAATTTCCGCTAAACCTATTTTCAGCAGATCTCTACTTAATGAAAGAAACATGCAGCCAAGATTTAAGTTTGTAGGTCTAATAAATCAAAACGGGTGCTTTTTCGTCCTTTACTGCGCAGCCGCAAGCAAACGTATCAGGGGGAGTCGATTTTCGTAAGCCCCGATCTTACAGGATTTCTACTCAACTAAATAAACACACTTGTCGTTTTTAACTCAGTATGTTCAATAGTTTCGAAGACATGATGAGGGAAAATGAATTCGGTTTTTTTCCTTTCTTACATTATTATAAATACAATATGTATAATTTTAAGGTATCCGACTACGTTCGGAACCGTGATTTTGCAAAAGCGCATAAATGGATAATTTTCAAGATATTTAGTGTCGCTTGGATAAAAATATATGCACAAAAGTGTTTTAAGGGCATTTTGACAAAAAAAAATTATTTAAATACAATATTTTGGCAAAAAATGGACATAGAGTGACCAATTTTCAAAATATTCTCCTTTTGTGAAAAATGCCTCTATTATAATAATATTTAGCCTGTATATAGCTTTGACCTCTGGTTAGAGGCTCAACAAGAATTTTTGAAATATATAACTTAGAAGTGGGTTTATTCATCTTTTACGACAACAGAGGGGAGCAATTTTAAGAAAAAAACGCCAATAATTATTTCAATTAGTGGTAACAATGAAAATAGTGTGAATTTTTCAAAAATTTTAATTGAGTCTTTGTAGAGAGGTCTGAGCTATATGCAGGTAAAATATTATTGTAATAGAATCATTTTTTCAAAAAAGGAGAACATTTGGAAAAAAAGATTATTCCTAAATTTTTTCCCAAAATTTTTTTTTTAAATAATTTTTTTGTCAAAATGTCCTTAAAACAATTTTATTCATGTATTCTAATCTGATTGACACTAAATATCACGAAAATTATCCATTTATGCGCTTTTTTAAAATCACGGTTCCGAACGTAGTCGGATACATTAAGCGGAGCATTTTAACTTGGAACAGATTTGATTTTTTAAAATTTAATTTTAACATATCTTCTTGACATGTTGATTAATAATATGAATTTCTTAGTGACACATACGAACACTTATGCATGAGCACAACAAAAAACCATGCGTATAAAATTTATGACGAACAAAAGTGTTAAATCCCAACTTATATACTGTCACGGAGGGTTTGAGAATCTTTTTTACTCACATGGGTTTCTAGTCTTTGCATTATGATTGGTCGGATCCGGTGGCTTGGGCAATATTGGGATCATCTCATCCCAAAATGTAACAGCAAGTCACTTTTTAACGAGAAAAAACTCCCATAAAAATTGTATTTCCCTTTAAGAAAGTAAATAAAAAAGTATTAATCATCATTCGATGTCTAGAAGATTTCATGATCAAAAATAAATTAAAGACAATTCCTCTCAAGAAAACTGAAATAGAAAATCAATATAGTATAAGAAAAGTGTATTTTAAAAAGTAAGTTAAAAACTCCCTTGATAATAATTGTAGTTTCATTAATTCAATCTAAATTTTTCCGATCCATATTTGATTAATATAATTTATTTTATCATAAGAATTTCTCACATCGAAAGAAAAAAAAATCTAAGAGTAACGATATATACTTAGGTAAATTCAATTACGTTTAAGGGGAATATTTGAAGGCATGCATATAAAAGCGAGCCATCAGAGGTCAACATTACATGTGCCGTAATTCCAACACTAACATTGCCTGCCTGCTAATTCGAGCGTAAAGTACCTTTGGTTACTTTGTGGTACAATGTGTTGTCAAAATAGATTCTTTTAATAAATGGTACTAATTTAACTCCGAATCACACTCTTCCCAATTTAATATGCAAAGAAATTTCTCCCGATATCGAAAGGTAAACTTCCTTAATACTCACGGAAAGATAGGAGCAGTATGATTATAGAGTCATTTTCACGGTGTAATGAGCACCGCGAAAATATTCGTTTTACTGCGTCATTAGCTTTGCCTTAATTATCGGATTAGCAATCATTAAGGTACTTTAACGAAAGCGGGAAAATGTCGTCAGCCATTTTGATTGCGATCGAACGAATATTATGGTCACTCTAAGGCCAGCCTTGGGAGGACATGCTGGCTTTAATTTTTGGTGTAATCGAAATACTCTGAGAGAGATGAAGTACGAAATTCGCTTTCGATCGTTATGTATGAGGATTACGATGCCTTTAATGTATTTCCGACTCACTTTTTTAGCATATTTTTATTGAGCTAAATCATGGTGGAAAAAAAAAGTTGGAAAAATGCAAGATTAGGTGATTTGGGAATTTGTTGGTTTGTTCGATGAAAATATAGGACGTTGTTGAGCTTTATACTTCTTAAGGTGATGAATATAAAAAATTAATTTTAAAAAAAATTTAGTCACACAATTCCTACTTAGGTCAACAAAGAAAAATTTTATTTTAGTTACTTTTTTATCAAATAATTGCAATTAATATAAATATGTATATCCATATCATAGAATCACAATATTAAGGGGCAATTAATTTTTATTAATTATCTTTAAAATATCGTATTGTCATCCAAAACAATCGAGTACATAAAATTTCAGTTCAACTGAATGCTTTAAGACTTGATAAAAAAAAATCTCTTAAATTTTTGATCCAAGTCACTGAAAATGAAGCCAGCTTGACTGTATCAGTAATTCTTTAAATAATTAGTTTCTTTCAATTAATTTAAATGAATTATAAATAAACTATCGTCTTGTCACCCAAAACCATCGTGTATGTTAAATTTCAGCATAAATGAGTGATTTAACTTGTATTTTATCAACTATTGAAAATTTGAACGAGATATATATAGGGAGATCGCGACCTAATAGTAGGAAATAAAAAATGACTCACACGCTTCCCACACTAAACTCAAGATATTTTGAAGATTTTTTTTTTCTTTATGTGGGATTTGTTAAATGGATAAAATAAAAAAGGGATAATTTCACATTTTACAGTTGACTAATTTCGCCAAACGAAAAGATACTGTCAATTTAAAAAAAGTGTCGCCATTTGGCACCATAGTTTGATTTAACGAAGTTAATCGGAGGTCTAATACATAAGTACGAAATACATAATACAGAATGCATAAGAATAAATAATATAAAAAAAGTTATTTAATTCATATAAATTTGTAATATCGAACTATTTTTGTCAGATAATTATAAATAAACACAGAGAAATTAACGAATTATACATATTTAATATCTGAATTTCAATTGGAACAACACATCATTCCTTTTTTGCATATATACGTCTCGAATTGTAATTTGGCAATCAGTTTTGTTAAATTTCTGTCATGTAGAGGGTGTTTTTTCCAGGTATAGGAATTTAAGTTGGCATTACTTTCCAAGATGGCGACCGATTTAACAGCTGTCAAGTGATTTATTCTCAGTTTGGTTTGGCAATTCATCAAAACGATCATCAAGCAAGGCGTAGATTCGTCGAATGGACCCAAAACGAGATTGCCGTTGTTCCCGATTTTCATAAGCGAATTTTGTTTAGCGATGAAGCGCAATTCTAGTTGAATGGCTACGTCAACAAACAAAACTGCCGCATTTAGAGTGAAGCTAATCCACAAGTGTATGTCGAAACACCGTTACATCCAGAAAAACTGACTGTTTGGTGCGCTTTATGGGCTGGAGGAATCCTTCTTCAAAAACGATGAAGGCCACAACGTTACAGTCAATGGTGATCGGTATTGAGCCATGATTACTAACTTTTTCATTCCTGAATTGAACAATCATGATGTCCAGGAGCTGTGGCTCCAACAAGACGGCGCAACATGTCACACAGCTCGTGCCACAATCGATTGATTGAAAGACACGTTTGGTGACCGCCTAATTTCCCGTTTTGGACCTGTGAATTGGCCTCCAAGATCTTGTGATTTAACACCGCTAGACTATTTTCTATGTAAAGTCATTGGTCTATGCGGATAAGCCACAAACGCTTGACGATTTGGAAGACAACATTCGCCGTGTTATTGCCGATATACGGTCACAAATTTTGGAAAAAAGTCATCGAAAATTGGACGTCCAGATTGGACTACATCCGAGCCAGCCGTGGCAGTCATATGCCAGAAATCATATTTAAAATGTAATGTCACAAGATTATCTTTCGAATAAAAAAAAATTCATGTCAATCGAATAATACATCATTGTTTTATTGCAATTGAAAGTTCTATATCTCTAAAAAAACACCCTTTATATAATGTAATACTATAAATTCAATTAGTTTTTATGGAAATGGAAATTTCAATTTTTACTTAACTAAATGTACATTGGATTCTGAAGTTCAAAAACATTGTGAGTAAAGTTATTTAACTTTGATACAACACTACAATGAATAAAAAATGAGTAACACAAAGGGTGAAAATTTATGCAAATATTGAAGTTTAGAAGAATAACAAATGAAAGTTTTGTTTTTTAATAGGGTTTTCTTATAATACGCACACAATTCTGATAAATTTCTGAAGATTTTAAACAGTTGTTTTATTTAACCATATTTTATTTTCTTTCAGCTTGAGAAATGTTTTACATTATCAGTTACTGGAACCATAGGCATTGGCGTAACGGAGAACATTAGGGTCCCCCTGAAAAGTCAAATGTAGGGACCCAAATACGTATTTAACGTCAGTCAGACTTTAGGCCCCCTACATCAGTGATCTCCAACCCCCTGTCCGTGAACCAGTACCGGTCCGTGGATCAAATACTACTGGTCCGTACAAGAAATATTAAATTATTTCCATTTTATTACTGCGGTATATTTTTCTTAGGTTCGGGCTACTTTTTTATGAAAATCAGTTTATATTTCCTTGTTAAATCGCTATGTTCATTTTTGGTGTAGCTATATTTTATTTTGAAGGTACGTTTAAATACAATTAAAATAAAATTATTAAATCCAAACAATCTAAAATATAAACAATCAACGTCATCCCCCTCAGCGGGCCGCGGTAAAATTATCCAATGTTAACTGGCCCGCGGCGATAAAAAGGTTGGGGAACACTGCCCCCCCCTCGCAATGTGGGGATTTTAGGGGTGTACGTTACGCCACAGACCATAGGTTGGCAATTGTTTTTACGAGTTGTTACCAACACACAGATTTGTGATTTTATCCGATACAATATATTCGGTCGGCTGAGTGGCGTGGTTGGTTTGGGGTTCAAGGTTGCGGGTTCGATCCCAGCTCACGTTGATGAATTTTCATGATGCAGAAAATCTACAGCGGCCTTGTCGTATGATTATACGGCATGTAAAGGTTCCCTAGGGGTGCTATGTGCAAAATTGGATCCTAGTACTGGTTCGCATTGCCAGAGCTCAGGTGCCTCCCTCTAGGGAGGAAACTGGGCGTCAAAATTAACTGCGGTGATTGGTATCCACCAAGATGGCACCACACTCAAAATAGATATCAATTTTCGGTGAATGTACTAGGTAAATTGATGAACTCTGTTAATAAGTGTTCATAATCTGCCATTAGAAATAAAAAAATATTCACCACAAACTCAATGACGTATCATATTTAGCGCATTTTTCACGCGTTAGCCTTTGTGGTCCCTTAAATCGGTAAGCATCCAAAATTAAGTCTCAGTTTAAAGTAAATAAAATAATATATCTGCTAAGAGAAAAGAAATGGAAGATGTGTACGTTGAAAATATTTTTTTCTTAAAATATAAAATATACTTTAAATTAAAGTATCCTAAGCTGAGCTCAAGTGGGATTCAAAACATCACATTCAAACTATCCTCTTTTAATAATGCCATTGCGTACTTAATTGGAAACATCAGATCAGTTTGGATATAAAATTATTAACATAGAAACCTTCGGAATAATCAGTGAACATGATTAAAAAGGTTCAATAGGAAATTAAAAACGATACTTTAAAAACTGAATAACGAAAACGTGCAGTGAATCTCATAAGAGAGAGAGATAATTATATTTTCCAATTTTATCAATAAGAAATAGTAAGAATCATAAAATACTGTAAAATTTGGCGTATAACGTGCACCTATACTTTCAAGTTACAATTTTTTATGTTTATGCATATTCGCCATATAATGCGCGCTCCTTTTTATGTGAAAAAACCTGAAATGTAAGTGCTCACAATGATCTTATGTTCTGATATCATTTATTCAAGGTATTATTCCAAGTTTTAGAAAAAAGTAACATGCTTCTAGAGCTGCACCCTTTGAAGTTCATAAAGAATGGCATTTCTTTTAAATAAACAATATATCGATCTATGTTTATGTCTAGCTTTTTTTATGTGCTCATTTTTTTACTATTTTTAAAGCTCTCATTCTTATATCCTGCGTATAACGCGCCCCCTTAAATTTCGATCTTATTTTTTGTGCTAAAAGTGCGTGTTATACGCCGATTTTACGGTAATTATTATTTTTCCAATATTATCAATAAGGAACATTGTGACGGGGCTTTCATCGTGATTTCTTTTAATGTCTTCTTGGGGTTTCTTTGGGGCCGAAATGGCAATTGTTTCCAACTGACTCAAGAAGAAGAACGTCACTATGTAAATGAGGAATCATATATATATTGGAAGTTAGCAGTAGAGCGGGGTTTATGTCCAGGTCTATGTCTATGTGCAGAAGTGATTACTGAGTGGGAAGTGAAGTCACTGAGTAGAGAGTAAGCTGTAAAGTGATTTGAGATAAAGTTAAAAGAAGCCTAACGCCGTGAAATAGCATAGCCGTGCCGGTACTGACGAACCAAAAGTGGATTCGATGCTATAAGGAACACTGTCGGATTAAAACCACATCAGAACAGATAAAGAACGAAGCAGATTACCTAGGATATAGTGGTAAGCTATTTTATTTAAGCCAGTGTTTCACAAACTTTCAATACTGGTGCCCCCTTTTCAATCACAATTTTTATCGCGCCCCCCTTATCCATTAATAATGTACTGAATGCAATAATAATGCACTTTTTTTACGCTAAAGCAATAATCTTAATTATAAACCGTACAAATTCATGACATAAGTATTAAATTTTGTATATGTTGCTTTTAAGCAAAAAAAAAGTAATATGATTATTATTATGTTATTTTTCCTTTCTCTAATTTTTAAATTGGAACATATTGCAAAATGCGGTGGCTGCTTAGAAGTCAAAATATAGATATCAGTTTTTTTTAGAAAGAACTCAGTGAGTCAATTTCTAATCATAAGCATTCCTTTGAAAAATTTGCTCTGTAAGACAAGCCCATGGAAGTCACTAATACTTATTAAACTTGTTCTTAAATTTAGCATTAATTAATTAGTTATAAAATACTCTGTGCAGCACTGATACATTAAAAGTATACCGGATGAAGTACCCGCTATTTGCACGAGTTCATTTATAAGAAAATAAAACATTCTTGATATAATTGCTGAATTTTAAGGAGAGTAAAGCCAAGTGCGCAACAATGTTTACAAAAATGTAAAATGACTTTTTTTAAATCATTGCTCAAGTTATAATTATTTTTAAGTGAACTTTAGTTTTAAGCCTCACAGAATTAGCATTTAGAATTGATGTTGAATAATGAACAATAATATAAAACTCCGATGAAAAATAATTGTATTATTTTTAATATTTAAAGTGAAAAGACATCAACATGTTTTAACCCTGGAGCAGGCACGCACTCGATACTAATGGTCGAGTGGGGTTATTGAGTCCCCCAATCCTTTTTTTATAATTATTTTTATAGTACACAAAAAAAATCGTAATTCCAGTGAATAATTTAATTAAGAGAAAATAAACTCACCTACTTTCAAGGACACAGGAAATATTTCGGAAAAAAAGTTATCACACCGGGAACTCAGTCAAAACAAGTACCTTAAGATTGTAAAAAACGTTTGTCACTCCTCAAAATCAGGGAGATATGTGACAAATATATTTTAGTTCACACGTTAAGACTGATAAACAGAAGGATAGTGTCAGAGCAATTGGTAACAATTAAACAATTTTGCCAGAATTACCGATTTCGTGCACTCTGTGCTCGGCGTGACAGCTCCGGATTAAAAGTATGTATATTACAATATGGATGTTCAAAAAAATTATGTAAAACGTTTTTCATTATGCTTTATATGTTTGGGAATAACTCATAGAAATAAATCTTGGTCAAGTAATTCTTCAAAGTGCTCTCTGTGCTTTTCCAAAAATCATAAAAATATTTTAGAAGGAAATATTTTAGTAATAAAAATATTTTAGTACTATCTATAGAATCTACTACTTGAAATTTTTTTAACAAAATATATATTATCGAATATGGGGCTTGTATCCTTTCAAGCAACAATAAATGGACAAATCATTCGCTATTCATCAGTGCACAGACAAAAATAAACATTGGACTTGAAATCTTTATTAATAAAATATATAAATTTGTTTAACTGTGGAATTTGAATTTTATGTAGATAAAAGAAAAAAAATCCTAAATTGAAATTGAAAAAAAAGTATCCGATATTTGTTTCGTTATGAAATAACTACTAATAAAATACATTCATTGTAAGTTTAATGAACATTCGAATAATCTAATGTTACTGATAAAATTAGGGTGTCTTATAGATCAAAAGCTCAAACTTATACAATATTGTAAGGTATGTGACATTTTTTGGAGCTCCTAAAATTACCCATTAACAGACAATTTTGAGAATAGCTTTATTTCTCCAGCACAATATATTTTTGTACGAAACTAATTAATATTTTTGAAAAAAATATATCTTTGATGACTATAATACCTCACTCAAAAATGTTCCTCAACAAAAAATTACTTTGTAAGAATCTCTATTCACAAAATGAAAAAAACATGACATTCAAAAACCATCATTGAATAGCAAGAAAGAGATCCTCTAAAAAAAAGGTTATTTTCTCTCTCAACAAGCCTACTTTTCCAATACTTTCCATACGATATTACTTTCAGCTGACGCGACCTCCAAAAAATTAATAATCCTCGTATCTTAGATCTCGAAAATAAAACAGGTAAATCCCAAAGCAGGAACAAACACTCTACTCTCAGATGCAATAAAGAAGTCTGGAGAAAGAAAAAATCTTGGAGAAGATCTATTGTAAGCCTTCGTAATCCAAGGAATACCCCGCCATCATCATCAAATCCACGTGGGAAGACAGGGCGATATGTAATTAAGGTTATTTATTTTATTATAGATATTTTTCCTTCCCTATCTTCTTTTATTGATCCCAAATGCTCGCCATTCACTGTAGCTTTCATTCTCGTTTCAGGTTGATGGATGACAGTGCCTTTGGATGGCGTTGGCGTCGTTCTAGAAACATAGTTAATGTCAATTTAGTATGGTTCAGCATTGTGTTCGATGGGATTTTAAAAAGATTAAAATGTATTAAATTAAAAGGATGTAGAAGAAGAATGGATTGTCAATGGTAACAAAAGTAGAATTGTGTAATATTGTTGATTAATTGGATTTTTGTTGCATGGATATATTTATTTATTTTTTGCAAGAAAATCTTCTGGATTATGTTTTCTGCTTAATATAACGGTTAAAAAGAGTAAAGGGGATTTTTTTCTAAAGCATTTGAAAGTTTTGGTAGTTTCCAACCGAGATCCCGCATTGGAATTTATCAATGCTTTTAAAAAGTAACATTCTAGAATATTAGTTGGCACACATTTTAAAATGTATGTAAAAAACCCTGTTATATGCATTAGTTTTAGAATTCTGAAGAGCATTAAAAGGTAGAAATAGTAACCTGTAGTATAAATTATTAAACAATGTTATCAGATTAAATTAATGCAGGGAATTGTTTTCTATAAATTCATGTTCACCTAGCAACATCAGAGTCTCATGATCAGGATATAAAATATTTAGTATCAGAATCTGAGATAAGCGATTACAACTAAAACACTACGAGTCACAGCAAATGCAGAACACTTTTTCACAACACTAAAAAGTAACATTAGTACAGAGATTTTGTAACAAAAGATCTTTGAAAGAAAACTCATACTTTCGTATAGTTTGAGAGATTTAAAAATCAATGGAATCTTCTTGCGTTAAGAAAATGCTGACTAAATGAGTCATTTGTCACATAAAAATGGGAGAAAAAAGGTTTGTGGTTTTCTCTAATTGTCATGATTAACTTGACATTACGAGAAACAGTACGTTGAAAGTTAACTATTCAGCTGTCTATGATGTAAACAGTATTTTAAGACAAAGTATGACTAACTAGAGATTCACATGCTTCCTTCATACTGAGGTTCTAAAAATTGTGTGAGAACTCTTTCCGTAAGATTATGCATACATCAAACTTTTTACATGACGTGGCTTTAATAGTAACATTAATCGAACCAATGACCCAAGAGAAACCACATCGGTTACAAATTTAAGACCATGAGGCCTATCGTAGACCATAATGACTTTTAACCTGTCAAGGCTCAGAAACTCAACGTGGCATATACGATATCGGTAATTTCATAACGAAATATTCGATTTCCATGATTATTAAAGTTTTGCCGCTGCAAGATTTTGAACCTGAAATGTACTTTCGATCATGTACTATAAAACTATATTATAGTCCTGTTTCGTGATCCAGTTAACGAAATAATTTGTTGGAAATATTCCCCAATGTAATCTTAAATAACGTGGGCAATGTAATTCTTAAATAACTTGGGAAATAGTAAATTGTCATCCTGTAGGATTGCATTGTTATTTGGTTGATATAAGTTCATGGTTGTCTGTTAATAATCTCCAAGTAGCTGAACCTCCCCATTTTCAATCAATTATTTGTACAGTTTCACCAGAGGATCTTGTTAATTCAGTGGAAAAACAGCCATCTCTATGGAACCAGCATATTTCATAGGACCTAGTTGACAGTTTCATGGCCTCATGAGATCCAGGCTACAATAGAATCCTATCATCCTCTCTTGCCATTTGACATCGTGATTCATCTGACCAAGTAACGCATTATCCAGTCACCTTGAGTACAACCGATATGTTCATATGCCCGACAGATGCAATGGAGTCGATGGGATGCTGTTAGCAAAAACGTTTGAGAGTTGGTCTTCGTCTAAAATACTCCATCGATAGCATATTTTCCTAAAATACCCTATAGGACCCTATGGTGTGATCCATATCGATCGCTTTTATTTGATTCCCACTGTGTCTGGTAACACTGATAACACCACGCATATGTCAGTGCTCTATCGGTCATTAAATACAAGTGGTCGGTCACTGTGTTGGTCTTGGTTGGAGGTAATGGCTGAAATTAAATATTTTTTGGAACACTTTCAACGTCGAAGAATGTTGAAAGGAAAGTAAAAAGAACGAAAATATCATGTGCTTAACTTCCACAAGCATTTCACGTTGAAAAATAATAACAATGGCTGTTTCTGTTACAATCGCGTCAGATATTTTTCACATGAATGAATTAAGTAAAATATAATGCATTGTTCAATGCGATTTTTGCATATTGTTGTCCTGTCAAATTTGGCATATAAAATTCACATGTATTTATATATCTATATTTATCTATATGTATATATACATGAATGTAACTATTCCCTCTAGCATTCTTTTAATTAACTCTTTTAACAATATTGAAATAATCTTTTTATTATTTGGTTCGAAACTAACACCCTGATTTTAATCGTAATCGACTAATAATATTAAATCATAAATCCCTTTCCCGTCCCTTGTAACCAATTAGAGGTCTTATTACAAAAATGTCACGTGGTCTTCAACGTCAGCTATAAAAATCGATGTCTCTGGAAACCTCTCTTGGCGCTCGTTTCTCTGTAATCATGTAGCCAGCTGCAGCGTGTGTGTCTTTATCTGTGTTGTGTCGTCCATGTTTTCTACTTGTATGTGTAGTGCCGACCCTACTGGATGTTTATGTGTTTCCGGATGTGAATAAAATGGTATAACGAAATACATGAGTGCCCCTTCGATACTATCGCCCTCAACCGTGCTCCACGTAACATAGAAAATCACACCATCAGCCACGCCAAAACTTTCGTTCTCCATTATTTAATCAACCCCTCGCCACGTCTTGCAATAGTTTAACCAACCTACAGAAATTACAATAGGATTATGTATATATATATATATATATATATATAGATAGATAGATAGAGATAGAGAGAGAGAGAGAGAATATTTCAAAAAAGTAAACATATATATATTCTTTTTCAAAATTAACAATGGCTTTAAAAATAGAAATCTAGGAAAAGAAACTGCTTTGTTAGGACCGAACCAAATTTAGGATTTTTAAAAAAAGCGGGGTTAAATTAGCTTTATGTTATACCGGTCATTTTTTCCATTTTAATAAGTTTGCTTATCATAAAATAAAAACATGAATGTATAATACTATATATTTATAGGTATTTGGATCATGAATTATCTCTTAATAACATCAAATTTTAGATTAATACGAAAAATGTTTCCTAATACAATATATTCGTACTGTGATGCACCAAATTCTTCCCCCTAAGATGTGACGCCGACAAACGTGGGAAATGTCCTTTCGTTTCTCTAATTGCTGGGAAAAAATTTCTCAAATGGTTGGTCAAACTTTCTGACCATTTTTCCCACGGGAGTGCGAGTGGTTAAAAGAGACACCGGTACAATGTGCTTTCGGGTTCTCACGGATATGTGACGACAGCACTTTTGAGAAGATAGAACTCAGACTATGCCCCCAGACAGACTCCCACCATAAGCGGCCGAAGGACAAGAGATCAAAAGGATAAGTGGTGAGTGACCGTGAGAATTAGCAACCGCACGGCGGAAATAGAGCCAGCGAGCTCCTCCGAACTTGGTGTGGAATTACCGAGAGCGAACGGAGAACTGTGGACCGTTCGGCACATGATATGTACAGGACTTTTCTCTAAAGGATCACTTTATTTAATTATGTTTATGCGAGCGATATAAGACATTGCAGCAAAAGAGACCCTTTATTTGCGGACCCATTTTGAAATTAGATTGTAATGAAACATTTTTAATGATGTTCATACTGTGTAATAAATAGTTTAACCTGAGCTGTTTGATGTCATTACAGTACATACCAACATATTGAATAGCAATAGCATTTTTTCCTAGATATTTCTAACAAAAATATTCGTAAACTCCTTAAAGGGACTTGGCACCCTTTGAGCAAACTTCTTTATTTGCGTATTTAAAAATTATATTTTAACATTTTATACAATGTTTCTATTCAAGAAAATGTTACCAGATGAAAATTTTTATATATTATTCACACAATTTTAAAAATTTAAATTTTTTGAAGAAAATTGGGAAAGTTTTAAAATTCTACTCCTTTTGTAAAAGTTACTTTTTGACCTGAAATTTTTTATATTATTCTTATGGATGTTTTTAACAACTTTAGGGATAGATTTTAGAATAACTTCATTCGTTTTCGAGAAAAAAAATAAAATGTTGATATACAGGCTAAAAATCAACGAAAAAGCCAACATGTCTTACACATTTTATTTTTTTTAAAAAAAAGTATTCATTTTATAGTAAAACGGATCCGTAATTTTATTACATGCTTTATTTTTAACACACAGGAAAAAAATGGAAGTGATTGGTAAATAATTGTCGAAGGAGTAGCATTTTGAATGCACTAAGGTTTCGAAAAACACAAACTGAGAAAAACCACTTTAAAGTTTATAATTCTGAAAAAATAATTATTATAAGCTTAATTAAACTTAAAATACCACTTTAAGATATTACTTATACGTTTTCTTTAAAATAATCGCATTTTCATATGTTTTCAACCCACACATTTTTATAAATGATCAACTTTTAGTGAGCACTAATTGCACAAGAAAACTCAAGAAAAATTTAAAAAAAAATTTTTTTTTGTCACGACAGAAATTTTAGCTGTTTTTCTCTTCTTATAATATTAAAGTATTACATTTGTATGAAAAATATATCAAGAATAAGAACTGAAATTATAAAATTATTAATATAAAATGCCTTAATTTAAAAATTTTACATGCACACATTTCACAAGGAAGAAAAATTACATTATTGTATTGCCTCGGAAATATTCTGCTTTTAATACTACACATTCTTTTTTATAGTTATTATTTCTATTTATAAAATAGATTTTTTATCACAACGCATTTTTAGCTTTTTTTTCTAAAAGGGGGTGTGGCTGAATTGCCTAATTTGTTTTCAAATAAAGTTTTATTCAACTTCTAACTTTCCGACATGCACAAGTGATATATCAATCGAAAGATAATAATTCAAAGAATAAGATTAAATGAAAATAAAAAAAAACGATAGGTTTGTGGTTTTTAGGGTACCAAGTCTTCTTAAGTGACCCAGGCAGATATATCTGTCTCGTTCCTCAGGTGCTACAATTACCCTTGACGTTTATATACGTCTTTCCTATAAACGATACTTTTCTTTGCGCTGCTATCACTGCAACAAACCGGAAGGCTTTGGAATGCAATAAAATGACCTTGATAGGGTTTGTGAAGGTTTTACTTATTTCAGAGAAAAATTTGCTTACTTGCATACGGGCACGTATGTGAAAAACTGTGGTACTGGGGGAGCCAATCGCGTACTTTTTAATCGGCAGAAAAGGGGTTAAACAATACAAACGTATATAACTTTTTATTGAATCATATAAGTCCTAAACATGTATTATTATAAAAATGATATTTTATTTTAATTTGAAATTGAGAACTAAATACCTTGCAAAGTATTTAGTTGCAATCATGTGTAAAGAAACATAATAATCCGAACAATAATGTGGTAACAATAGGCAATCTCATTAACGAACGGAACGAAATTAAACTCTGCAACATTTTCAATACTAGAGGCTAATGGGGTACACTCACAAGGTCAAGCAACTATGCAAAGTGGTCTCATCCTGTTGCTGAGGTAGAAACTGGACCAGAATACCTCAGAGTGCTTAATGGGCGCATCTATTAAAATCTCCAATCTTCTAAAAGAGCAGCCTGAACCCAACTCATCAGTTTTTAGACTCAGGAGTGGCTCATTAGAAACCACTTCCGTACCCACTTCTCGTCATTAGTTTCCGGAAGTGGCCGGACAGTTTCCGTCCTTCGCTAATTGTTGCCCAGTCTGGGCGCGGAAGTAATTCTTCCCTGTTAGGTAACGGTTCTTTCCGCTTGCAGTGCTTCTCCTTTTCGTGTGATGAAGAGAGGGGATGCGAGAAAGAAAACAAGTTTTCTCCACCGAAACCGTTGTAGAAGGCTTTTGTGGTATAAAGCGATCGGATATGAGATTTTATTACGAGTTGATTAGTTAGGGAGGTGCATCAATTTTGGAGATGATGCTATCTGTTTCAGGAAGTTTCTGATTTTTTGTTTTGCTCTGTTAATTTGGAAGAAAAATAGATAGCAACTTTTTGAATAAATTTCCGTCAGTTTTTGTTATTTTGCTCTCTGAAAAAGTTGTTATTTATTTATCATTACTATTTTACAAGATAGATTGATTGAAATTTTTTTAAAAAAATTCCGTCAATGTGAATTTTTTTTGTTAACATATGTAATATTAAAATATATGTGAATTTATTGATGATTTCGGTCACAAATGTTGCAAAAGGTATTTGTTTTACAAAAGAGATCGATTATAATGTTCAATATATTGATTGTCATTTAGCTGTTTTTAATGATGTCACACAACTTCTGTGGTACAGTCTAGAAGACTGCTTGCACGAAAGTATGATAAATCAAGACCCAATTCTTAAGTTAAATTTTCAAAAATCCTTTCCTTATTTATTATTTTATAAATAGGTTTTTTTAAAAAAAATAATATAATTTCAATTCGATATTTTTCTTTTCTGAATAGAAAGAAACGATCATTCTTTTTCTTTTAAAGGAAATCTACTTTTTATTAAGAACAAATAATGTTTAGTAATATTCTGTTCAGTGAAAGTGTTTAACATTGGCAAAGATATAAATTCTAAACATAATGCGCAATATTTAAACTTTCAAAACAATTTGAACCATGAAAACGTGCTGAAATCAAAGTACATCACAGCAGTATTCAATGTAGATTGCTTGTATACATTTAAGGTGGATTCCTTTTTTGGGGCATCCCAGGTACATTAGAGTACATCAAAATGTATGATAGTATTCTGACAACCAAAATGATTCTTGAATAGTCCATTAAATTTTTTCATTGAAATTTTTACCTAGGTTTAGTTCAATAGAATATCTTTATTATCCCCAGAAGAAGTTTCTTAGTCAGTATCATGGTTATTTACCAATTGCAAAATTTGAATTATAACACTTTTTAACATGAGAATACTCTGCGTAAAAATTATTCACCAGATACCATGTGCTCTTTTGTGTGAGTTAAACTGCAAGATTTTCTTTGAGCCGAAGACATTAAAACAGAGGCGTCAAGCTGTTTCCTACACCGCGGTCAAAACATTTACAAGTAACATATCGGGTACAGCGACTTTTACAGTTATTGTTTAACACACGTCACTTTCCCTTTCTTTTTAATAAAATTGTTATTTTGTCTCCTGTGTTTACTTTAAATCTGACTGAGCTTTCCAATATTCGTTTAAAGAGTAACTAGGGTAGTTGGGGGTTGTCTTCTGAAATTTGTAGCCAGTGATGATTTAGGCAAGTGTTTGTCCCACTAAGTCTTATCCTGTTGAGGAGCAGTTGCATCTTAAACATGTCGAGGCCTATATTGCCATAGCTTGAAATTTGAAGAATGGTTCTTCTGCTAAGCTGCCATCTCAATCAATCGGATGAAGTTTTAAATTGTGAAGTCCGTAAACAGTAACTCGCACTTTTTGTAATGTGACTTAAGTAAACCAAATATTCAAGAAAAAAGGGTAATGCTTAACCATTTTGACCATTTGGAAGAATTTGTATATGTTGTAGTTATACAGTTATTTGCATTAGTGTGGTTTTAATAATTATTTAGAGAAAATAAATGAACATTTATTAAAAGCAGACAAATTTAGGATTTAACCTGTTGCAGTGTGTGTTAAAATATAATCTATACTTTTAGAAAGAAAATGATTTAACTACTATTTTTTAAATTATCTACATTACAAAAATTTTACATAACGAAATCCTTCTTTACATTTAACAATAAGAAACTTCCTATGATTAAATAATTAACTCAAATAAATTCGTTTGCAGTGTAAATACACATATAACACATTCGCTCTGTTATCTATAAAAATATTTATATGTACATATTTACTCTAATATATACCAAATAAAATATTCTTGAATCTATAGCGAATGGAAGAACAAAAATCTGATGGGTTCATCTCCGAGAGCTTAGAACACCTGATGGTCTCCCACTGTAAAAGAAGAATCATCAAATGTATGTGTGTTTTCGGCTTATGAGCAGGCTATGGCGTAAATTTGATCCCAATACGAATGGAACGAATAGATTCCCAATAATTCCTATATCTGAAGGATATTTTTCTTCTTGATTTCTGTTAGAAGTTAGAAAAATTTCCACATTTATATTGACGATACATATATGAATATGCTTCCATATAGTAGTATTTCTTTCAAGAAATTTAATCGTAGTAAAAATCAAGATATCATTAAATTACTGACGATGGAGCAAATAAAATACATTATGATTTAGTGCTGTATATATATTATGACCTATACCTTCTTATATTCTTATTTATAAATATCTCAAATTCTTATATTTTTGCTTTAATTAGTTAGAATTATAGTTATATTTTATTTTACTATCTTTGTTCCCTCCACGTGTAGATTGATATAGGTCTAAATTTTAAACATAGTACTTTTTTCTATTATGCCGAAAATTTCTGCTGTACAGGGAAGTTGGTGTAAAAGCGCGATACACTACCACTCAGCCACTGAGCCTATAAAAAAGATCCAAACTCCGTTAAGAATTTGGTATTCCTGTTGTAGGACTGTTAAAATCTAAAACTACAACTATTTGACAAAAATTTACACCAACTCAACTTATTTGGGTAAATATAGGGTATATACATATAAACCAAAAAGTTATACCTATAAGATATTAACCTTTTATCTGCTGCTTATAACTTATTAAAACAAACAATAACCAAACTGGATGAAGATGGAGACGTAGAATCATTTCGTTCAATAACACAAAAAAGTTATATAAAATAAAGTTAAGTATAGGTAAAATAATTATACATTTGAGAACGGGCACGAAATAAAAAACGAGTTCGCAAATGAACGGGATTTAAAAAAAACCACTCATAACCTTCTTTAAATAGTTACATCTAGCATATTAATTTATTTTAATAAAATTGATATATATCTATTAATAATACCAGGGTTAATTAAATATCAAATATAATTAAGTTAAGGAGACATAAAAAATTAAAATCAGTTAAGTGTTAAAAGAAAAATTATGACGCAGAGATTTAAGATCATACCATGTTTTAAGAAACATTACATAGACATATGTGTGTGTCTGTATATATATATATATATATATATATATATATATATATATATATATATATATATATATATATATATATATATATATATATATATATATATATTTCTAGTTAAAACCAAGCTTTCGTAAAAACCGTTTTTATTCATCGAGCCATCTACATGTTCTTTCGCTGAGAGAAACCGACGTCCTAGAGAAATCTAAGCGCTTTACCACTTATTTCCAGATGTGTGAAGCGTCTCTTATTTCATGAGTTGTACTTGAAAGTTAATGCTGACATATGAAATATAAATAATAATGATCAGTAGTTAGAAGTGGTTTGTTTGTAACACATCTGTTCTGAGAATTAATTGGGTGTTTAATTTAATATTTGAAGATGCAATGGAAAATAAAAAAATAAGTTTTATATATGGAATTTAATTTTAATTCGAATTCAATTATCCATACATATATATATATATATATATATATATATATATATATATATATATATATATATATATGTGCGTGTGTGTGTCGAATCCCCAGCCCTTCTAGTTGTCAGTTGGGGTAAACTTCATACCAGGACAACTCAACCCACCTCCCACATAAGAAGTTTAACTTCTACTTTTGCCGGACATAAAAAAGACACGTGTACTAACGACCCACCCGCTGCTGATCAACGCTGAAAAAGATCTCGTCTTGTCAAAGCTCTAGGAGAGGTGTTTTGCTGAACCTTGGAATAAAATATAATACGATAACGGCAACGATATTGCATTTCTCCTGTCAATCTTTAAGAATTACTCAATACATGATTATATATATACATAATCATTATATATATATATATATATATATATATATATATATATATATATATATATAAATATATATATATAAAAGAAATATGTATTATTTATCAAAAACAAGAAATAATAGATAAAGAACATAACAAGAAATAGCAAAATAAAAATATAAAAGCTGAACCTGAAGAACAAAATTATAGAGAAATAAAAGAACTACAAAAAAGCAGAACCTAGCGAGTCAGAAAGCAATTTCGGACTTAGGACCGAATAAGTGGGGTTAAACTAGTTTAAAGGCGCCAACCTTCCCCCTTTGCAACTCGGTAGGAAAACCAAATAAAACAAAATAAACAAAACTTCAGAGTATGGATAACTCAGAGAGCATGATAAAACCAATCACTAATATTATGTAACAAACTCTCCCAAAACTCTTAATGCAGAAAAATCACAAAATCACCAAATAATTATGTAAGAAAAGTAGAAAAATGCTAAAACAATTATATAAGAAAAGTGTCATTCAAAAATTAATTTAACAAAATTTCCTTACTCACAAAGCTTTTACGAAGAGAAACAAGCGTCTTGCCATTAATGAAAGTCAATTATTCACTACGTTAAAAAATTCGAAAATACATAACCACATCTTTTGAGCTGACTTTTAAACCAGCCAGAAAAGACAAGTATAAAATGACGACAATCAAATATGGTAAAATTTGAATTGGTTGATTGTCAAAAATGTAAATTTGCTAGGCTCTAATTTGGTTGGTTGTCAACAATGTGTAAGATGTTCAAGATGTGTGTGGAAAAAATGTAAACTGTGATATGAGTGTTATGATATAATCTTCACAGCAAGACCACTAACATGCTGGTGTATATATATATATATATATAATCATTATATATATATATTATATATATATATATATAATGATTATATATATATATATATATATAATCATTATATATATATAATCATTATATATATATAATCATATATATATATATATATTCATTATATATATATATATATATATATATATATATATATATATATAATCATTATATATATATGTAATAACTCCCTCTAGCATTCTCTTTAATTAACTTTTTTACAATATTGAAATAATCTTTTGATTATTTGGTTCAAAACTAACACTCTGATTTTAATCGTAATCAATGAATATTATTACATCAGAAATTCCTGTCCCACACATTCTATCCAATCAGAGCTAAGATTACGTAATCATCGCGCACTTGCACTGTTGGTAAAGAATAAAAACAACTTGTGTAATGGCGTTCATTGCTCTTCCTTTTTTGCCGTCATAATGTAACAGTGAATATAGCTGTTTCTCCGTGTTTTTGTGTTGTGTCCGTCAAGATGTTACTTCTGCTTGTCTCTTGTCCACTATTTTTTAATATCATCATAAATTTGTTTGTCTCGTCGATGTGAAAGTGAAGTGTATTATAATTTTGTCCTAAACTTCGATGTGTGCGCCACAATAAAGAAGATATCTGTTCACTGAAGATGCGTTTTTCATGAAAACCTGCTCACACTCCACAAAAATCAACCACTCGGCCAATACTTAACAGAAAGTCGGTAGGATAGTTTCCCACCGTGAAGATATAAATAAAGAGAAGAAAATAGGAAGTGAGTCGTAAGTTTGCTAAAATTCCTGATGTTTCAACTTCTTCGTTGATCAGGGGGAGATCCCCTTTTCAAGTTGTGCGAGACGGCTTCGTTTTCATCGAATTAATCCAAGGATTTTTTGTGAATATAACAAGTTCATGTTTCGTCGAAAAGTGCAGTCGTCAACAGAAAAGTGAAGATTTTTAATTGTAAGTTACGAAATATTATTATCAATCATTTACAGTGCAAATTTTATACGTATTATTTTTATTTCAAGTGATTCTGAGCTTTGATATTTTTGTGCTTAACATTTCATGAAAAATTATTTTACATATTTTCAATAGTGTTGCAATACATGTTTTTAATTAACATAAAACAATATATATTGGAATAAGAATTTTAAATATTGTAATGTTTGATATTTGAATTTAATAATTAATAACTGCAAATGTTTTGATTTTGTTGTAATTTCAATTTTATATATTTTTGGTATTTCTATTTTTGGTACTTCAAATTGTTAAGTTTTAAGTAAAATTTTATTGTCTGTATGATTCTCAGATGGTTTTAACCTTTAGAGGACGGCTGGTCGATAGCGCGACCAAAAAAGAATAGCCCCTTAAAGGACGGCGCTGGTCGGAGTAGCGACCAAGCTCTTCTTTCCCCCCTTTAACAGCTTTCGGATCACTGCGGTTCCTATTAGAATCCAGGGACGTCAATCACTTGACCGGTCTCTTTTGTATTGAGAGGGGAAGGGGTGTTCCCTCTTTCTCACTTATCTAGAATTCCCTCTTTTTCCCTCTTATGCCCTTTCCTTGCTAGGAGATTTAATCTTTACACAGTTGTTATTGTAAGGCCCCGTTTACATGGAACCCGGCATAATACCGGCAATTCCGAAATGCGGATGAAAGCCGGGATTATACCGGTATTTTTTTTCGACCCGTTTACATGAGAATCGGGTGCGTTTTCATAAGAATCTGGTGATTGGTTGATAGATTCACGTGATTGTAAAATGTAACCATGGAAACTAGAATTTTTAGCGCGATTATCATGAAGAGGACATGTGATTATGTTTTCGTTTTTTTACCGCCAAACATTTCTATGCTCTTGCACATTTAAACTATACCCACTAAAATTTCGTATTTGACTATACGTGGTTGCTCAATTATAGTAAAAGAAGTCGACTGTCGGAAAAAAATCTCTTTAATATCCCGGTAAAAATTCGAGTGTTTAGTAAAAATGGATAAGAACGACATTTGTTTTCAATACCAACCATTTAGAAACCGTCGCCACCAATTTATTTTAAATTAAATTATATAGAGAACATACATAAAAAGATAAAATATATTAGGTTAGCTTAAATTTTTTTTATTTGTTTTTTTACATCTTTAGAGTAGTTAAAAGAGATATTTCTGTATTTAATTATTTAAAGTAAGAACACACAAAAATCTGATGTTATCATACCTGTCATATTAAAACAAGTATATATATATATAATTTATACCACTTTCAAACATTAGAAATGAAAATTACCATTTGTAAAATTATATATAAAAAAATCATGTAACATTTTGAAAGTCTGTATTCGCAGTACTATTTTAGTAAAAAGATATAATTTATCGAGAATTACATTCTGAGTGTGGTAAAAAATTAAGGCATTAAAATGTGTGTATTATCGAATATAAAATTGTGTGCATACATTGAATATTAAATTCCTGTTCTCTTGTACATGATCAAAATAAAAAGTCATTGTTAAATCCATAATTCTTTTAGTTAAAAAAAAATTATTATTAAATATTTGTGTGTGGTATCTATTTATTATGTGAGGATTTCTTAACATATTTGTTTTCCAGAATTTGACTGATACAAATTTTTCTCACACAGATGTACCTTTTTTTTACTATGGATAACAAATATGCATTTATTGGTACTTGCACAATTAAAATGTAAAATTCAATAATTTTGATAAATTTCATATAAAGACTTTACACTTGTTATTGAAATATCAACATTGTGTGTTAAAAAAATCTGCAACCCCAGCTGAAATGTATTAAGCATAAGAATACTCTGGATTTTTTTACATAAGTATTAAAGTCTAAATGCTAATATATATTGATATTATCCTGCTAATAAATTTAAGACCTAAATAAATTTGTCGCATTGAGTTAGTTACAAATATTGACCCAAGAAGTGTACTTAAATCAGTTCTATGATATTTATGGGAAATTAGGATCATGAAACCAAATACGACTTTACATATAGACATTTTCTGTAGGATGTTTACTTTCTGAAAGCAATGGAAATATTCAGAATTTTAATACAACCTTTTTCAACTCTCTATTTACCTTAAATGAATAACTTGACATTGTTGTTTACAATAAACTATATTCATGAAGAATTCAGTAAAAAAAGGTAATTTCAAAGAAATGTTTTCAAAAATAAGTGTTTCATCATCCAAAATCACTGATATTTTTGTGTAACATATGCTTACGGGACAAATTTGGGGTGTTTGTATTGTATATATATAATATCGACAAATTTCTTAAAATAAAAAAAACCGCCAAATGCTGCGATATACAGCCAATAGTAGAAACTGTCCCTGATCACGTTTGCACACAGTAACAATAATAGTGATGTAATTGTTTTTTTTAAAATTTATTATGTCTTTTTGCTTGGCGAAATTAGTCGGCTGTTTAATGCATGTTCCAAAATTTGTGGAATGGTTCTAGTACTGATTTAGCATTTCTTAGAGAAACTTTGAAGTAATTTAATATTTTGCTCATGTGTAATTTGGGAAACTGAGAAGTTTCATCAAATTTAGGAATGCCCTGGTAAAAGAATCTTGCTTACAATTAGTACACATTGTGATTAATTTATTAATGATAAACTTTGGTAACTTATCGAATTAATAATGATTGTTATTAATTTTCAAACATTAAATTTCAGATTGAGAATTCAGAATTTTTTTTTTTTCTGATGTCGTTTCATCTTTCATTTTTTAAAGTATTAATGTAATATATAAAATGATACTTCAGTTGCATATCAGTGATAACGAAATAACATGTCATGTATTTGTTTCTTTTATTCAACTTCTTTCTATAAGTTGCATGATTTCAGTATTCTAATTTGTTCTATGTAAATTCTGAAAGTTGACTGTATAGAAGTGGATTTTATAATTCTGCCAGTTTGTAAGATCTGAAATTTCAAAATTCTTGTGATATTTCATTTAATCTAGACCCATACCATATACAATTTCTCAAAAATACTATGTGTAGCTTACCTATATACAAATGTTATAGGTTTTTGCTTTCTAGTTTCTGGTATATTTCACACAGTTGGCTGACTAAAAGACTAGTTTTTGCCATTAATTTCTTTGAAAACAAGGGAAGACCATTTCAAATCTTACTTTTGTAAATTTATTGTATCCAAAAATGAAAAAAAAAAAAAAGCATTAATTTGATTAAAATAGTTTTGATAGTATTGAAATTAGAGTAAATAAAATTTGCAGAAACTTTGAAGAAAAAAATGTTTTTATAATTTTTTGTTTACTATTAATTGCCTAATCACTAGGTGTTTAAAAATTTAAGTTTTTATGTCATAAACCTAAAGTGAACATTTTAGAAATTCTACATAATTTGACCTTTTTTATCTATGAAATCTTTGATTTAGGAGATAATGTTCTTTAATTTTTTTGTTTCATTTTATTTGTTTGGGTTAATGACATTTAATACTCTTTTCTAAATATTTTTAAAAATTAATACTTTTTGTTGTAAATAAATTGCAAAAAGCCATTCATAAGATTTTCAGAGAATTTTATTAGATGTTATCATCAATAAGATAAAAATTGAGATATAATAATTGTAAAAGATATTATGCATGTTGAATATTGGCAGATAGATCCTCGATTTGTCCTTATAGTTTAATGTTACTCTTTCAGAGAGTCTGATTTATATAGCAGATCATGGAATGCTTTATTTACTTATAGTGCATTCATGTAATGTTAAAATTAAGTGTCGATAAATGATGTATATTAAAATGAGTATGATTATTAAATAAAACTGTATATGAGAAATTTTCACGAAAACAATTTAATTTGTTCTACTTTATAATTTTATTAAAAAGCCTATTTCTTTAAACATGTTTCTTAATTTATTCAAAAACATCCAATTAATTTATTTCAGAATGTTGGAGACAGACATTTTTAAAAAATTCAAACCTTCTGAAGGGTAATAATTACGAAGGAAGTCTGTATAAAGCATATCAAATGTTAGTTTTTTTATAAGATTATTTCAGATACCCAAAACATTTCAATGATGTTAAAAGCAATTTTATTTCCATCTCAGAATTCCTAGTTGTTAAACAAAAACTTTCATATTAACCAACTTTAATTAAAAAGCTAAATTACTATTTTTGTTTGTAAAAAGTGTGTATTTTCTTCGATGTGCAATGTTTTCATAAGAACTTGTTCATAGTATGTTTTATAATTGTGGGATTATTTAATCCTTCGAGGAGAAAAAAAAGTACTTAGCCTACTTTTATAAAAATAATTTTGTATGTATATGTGTATAAAGAAATCTCTTTTGGTAGAGTAAATCATGGTTTGCTTTAATAACAAAAAATTAAATGGTTAAGTGAAAGTGGATCATAACTGAAGATTTTAAAAAAAGAAATTTTCTTTTTAAGTTCTTATCCACATGAATTTAAGGGGATGTTAATATAAAACTGATCACACACATTCTATTGGTTATATCAACTTTCACAGTAAAAAAAAATTCAATACACCTTTAAGGAGTTATTTAGTTACAAGATATTACTAATTTTTTACTTCTTATATGGAAATACTCAATTAGATAAATCAAGAAAAATAACAAAAAAATGCAATTTTTGTGTACATTCAAAAGAATTATATTGTAATATTTTTAAATCAATCTCAAAAACTGTATTAAAATATATGTATCATCTTATTAAAATATTGGAAACATACATTCAGAACATACTAAATATAAATTTATGTACATCCTTCCCTGTACCTCAATGGAATATAATTTTTATTGAAAATGGGCACTTGTGTAAACTTCCGAATCCCGGACAGTTGTATCCAATTCGTTTTGGTCTCCCCAGATGTTTATGAGGGTTATTATTTATTCTGTTGTCTAACGCGAGCAATCCAAAAGAGCAGCCATCTTGAATAAACGAATCTCTTGCGCAATGCATCATGGGAGAATTAGAAAACACTCTCCTTTTTACCCCCAAAGTTCCTAGTCGAAAGAGGGTATGAAAAATGTCCCTGCATTTCGACCCGGGATTTTGCCGGGTCGCCGTGTAAACGGGTACAAAGCGGATTCGTCCCGGTATTTTGCCGGCATTTTTCGTCCATGTAAACGGGGCCTAAGTGGTTTTTTCTTGCCTTTACGTATTCATCTCTATATTTTTTCTCATTTTAAATTAACTTGATTAAAAAAACAGAAGAGAAAATGCCTAAACGGAAAAGAGGTCTGACCACTGAAGAGATCCAGAAACTTCTGATTGATTTAGAAGACGAAATTTTTGATGATTCAGATTCTGATTGTGAATTAGAAAATGAAGAAGATTTAGATCAATCTATAAATTTTAACGTAGTTGCAGAAGATGAACTTATCTCGCAAGAGCAAAACGAAATCTTCTGGGAAAATCCAAAAATATTCCATAAAGCAAAATTTTGCCATTTACTGGAAATATTATGATAAGGGGGAGCTGCTGAGTTGTGTGAAACGGAAAGCGATTTTTTAATTGCATTTTTAAAAACTCTATTGTGAAAAAAAGTTACAGACGAAACAAATATATACGCCGCTCGTATATTACAAAATGCAACTCCTTCAAATTCGAGGAGGCATAACCCGGCATGGACTCAAACTAATGAAGTGGAGATGATAAAATTTCTAGCCTTAATCCTTTTAATGGGACATATAGAAAAAAGACAATGTAAAGGAATATTGGTCAACAGATCCAATGCTGGAGACACCGTTTTTTAGAACTGTGATGCCGAGGGATAGATTTTTAAATTTACTTCGGTATTTACATTTTGAAGATAATAATAATATTCCAGATAAAACTGCTTTGGATTATGACAGACTTTGGAAACTGAAATATGTGTTTGACTCGTTAAACAATTCATTCCAAAACATATATAATCCATCTGAAGAGCTTGCCATAGATGAAGTAATTGTTTCTTTTAAAGGGCGCGTGATATTTAAACAATATATTCCTAAAAAAGAAAAAAAGATTTGGAATCAAGTTGTATAAAGTAGTTGATAAAAAAGGTTATACCTTCAACATGAAAAGTATATTTTGGGATGTGATAAAAAAGAATTAAAAGTGATGTAAAAAATGACATCTACTCATGCAACAGTGCTGGAATTGGCGGAATGCGTAAAGACAAAGGGGCATAAGTTGTTTATGGACAATTTTTTCATCACCAGCATTGTTTCAACAATTGTATATAGAATACAAAATAAATTCATGTGGCACCATGCGACCCAATAGAAAAAATTATCCTAAAAGTTAGCTTGCCCGAAAATGAAGAAAAAGGAGATTTATCTGTAAAATTTGGTTGCGGAATGACGGCCATGTGCTGGAAAGACAAAGAGAGGTTTTCATGCTAAGTAACATGCATGACCCAGACATGAGTACATCAACTTTGTGCAATGACAGATGCGAAAAACCCGGTTTAGTGACAAGCTACAATACTAATATGGGTTTTCGTAGATCTAAGTGATCGTATGGCCAATAGTTATACATTTGGACGCAAAACATTGAAATGGACCAAAAAGCTTTTCTTTCACTTATTAGACTTAACAGTATTGAATGCATTTATATTGTATAAAATTAAAACGGGAAATAATATATGCCACAAAATATTTCGACTAAATTTAATCCGACAACTACTTCAAAACGAAAATATTGAAACAATTATTACCAGTCCAGAACGAAATGCGAGAAATAATAGGCCTGAAAATAAGCATTGGCCTGAATGTAAAAAAGTTCAAAGACGTTGTGCCATGTGCAAGTCGAAAGGTATGACGAGACGCACATCCGTCTCTTGTAAATTATGTAACGTAGGATTATGTGTAAATTGTTTTGAAGAATACCATACGAACTAATATATTGAATTGAAATAGGCTGCTAAATTGTAGTTCATTTCCGGTTTATGCAATTTTTACGTGTATTTTACATCTGTATATATTTAATATGTATTACATCCAAGTACAAAATCATAATTGTATAGTTACAAAACGCATTTAAAATGCTTAAAAATTTTAAGAGATCATTGATTTTAAAATACACTAATTAAGGTCATAATAGTGCATTATACTTTCAAAGAGATTCTTTTTCTTCGATTAGATAATCTTTTATTACTTTGAGTAGCTTTGATAAGCATAAAACCTTTAACAAAATCTGTGGAAACATGACATTAAAGTACTCCTTTATTATATTAGTTTTAATATTAATATATATATATATATATATATATATATATATATATATATATATATATATATATTCATTCTATTTTTAATAGTAAATTCTGTAATTTTCTATTTGTATTACAAACAAATATTAAACCAAGAATAAGATTTATGTTGATGTTAAAATCATGTTTTAATGTATTTTATGTAAAACTTTAATAGTATTTTATTTCAAAATAAATCTTAAATTTTAAACGTGCTCCTTGATATTTTATCATTTTAAGTTATAATTTATGTTAATGATTTAAGAAGAAATACATATATTACATAAATTGTTACTGAGAAAAGTGCTATATGTTTAATTAGTAATTTTTTACCACATAAACCGTTTTATTATTTTTATTTTCTTTTGGATTCATATTAAACAGGATAATTGCAAATGTTCATAATACAAAATAAAAAAAAATTGCTAATGCATATAAAGCCATATATATGCTAGATTTTAAATTACTTCATTTTCTCAATTTTATTAATTGTTACGCTTATAAAATTCTTTAAAAATACATTTGTAGAGAATATAGAACATTTCGCTTTAAGTTTTTGCTGAAAATTTGTATATAATTACATAATTTATTTGTTGAACAGAAACGTATTTGAACTATTAACTTATGTAGTGCTTAATGAAAAGTAATTTTGTGATATTATATGAGCCCCTTATATTCTAAACATTGTTGTATTGTGCTACTTAAATTTAGGAAGAATATGTCAATTGTATTGGAACTTTTCTTATTATATATTGAACATTTCTAATTTCTTTTTGCAAAACTGAGTAGATTAACTTCATAATAAATAAGTTATCTAATAATTTACCTTCTTTATAAATAATTCGAAACTAATAAATATATCTTTTGAAACGGCATTTAACTAACTTCTGTTTGAAAATTATTTGCTTCATTTCTTTTTAAGTATTAAATAATTGTCAAATCTTTTTATATTTAATACTCTTTATAAAAAAAAAAGAAAATCTTTTTTAATCCTGTTAAAATAACAGAAAACTAGAAAAAAAATTAAAAAATAATAATTGAATAAAATAAAGCTTGGAATATATATATATATATATATATATATATATATATATATATATATAGTATACTATGACTACTTGAATAAGTACTGAATTTATTAGGACTAATTAAAGGGAGGGAGGAATTTTCTACTAAATGATGTTATCAGTGGAGAGAAAACCCAGTTCGGAATACTTCCCAGTACTGAATCAACTTTTTTAGAACGTCAGCTGTGAGAGAAAGGTAAAAGAATTACCTAAGAGAAGAGCTAGAACAAAATGCCGGTTGTAAATCGAGATGTTTGAAGCAAAACTCTTCTTTTTGAAAAAAAAAAAACAAAATACAGAAAATTAAAACTGTTGACGAAGATCTCTAACCCAACTGGAGAGGCGTAGAAATGATTCTGTAATAATTTTGACTGTTGATCGAAAGGTTTGGCTAATACAATTAATTACACTAAAGATAGTAATATTAAAGAAAATCAAGGCTATAGATTTTTCTATTTCCTTAATATTAAAAATTTTATGATTACCTGGGATGGATAGAGGTAGTAAAAATTTCTTGGAATTCATTTCATTTTGAAAAGGAATAAATGCAGAGTGTGGTAGGGGGGAGTAGAGCATAGTTATTCAAACTCATAAAAAACAATAGAATTGTCATCGCCACAGATCTGAAATTTGAAGGAGTCTTAAATTCTATTCAATCCTTTAGAGAGTACTCTATCAATTGCAGTGTTTCTGCGGGGGAGAATGAATAGATAGGATTCTGCAGGAGATAGTGATCAAATCGTTAAATGCCAAATAATAACAGATGAAGCACCTAAAAATTCAGCTGTAGTAAAAGCTCAATAAATTGCACAGTAGTCAATAAGTTCAAGCTGATCAATCACTTAAAAAACGGCTGATACCTGTGGAGGCCTTTTACACGTTTTGAGTGTAAATTATTGGGAGAGGGGATTGATCTTACATTGATTTTCAAATGTAATGGTTTTTATTGCTATGTTAATAAAGAATATTCGATTATTATGAATATTTCGATTTATTTTGGACTGGGGTTAATTTTTTTTTTTTCTGAGCTGCACATTTGGAAACTATTGTATTACCATACGTCCTGAAAAGGAATATTGTGTTCAGAATTAGAAAGACGCGTGCATTATATTTCTTAAAATATTTTTGAACTTTATTTTTATCACACAGAGATCAGAGCATTTATCTTAGAATTTCAGAAATGTTATACTAACTGATACATCAAAAGAATTATAATTTATTGCAGCTTAAAAATGAGAAACTAATAAGTTTTACTTCTATCCATAAAACTAATAAAATAACCTTTTTATGTGAAAGATGAAAAAGTAAGAAATAAATGTGTTGTAATTAGTCATAAAAGAACAATTAAATACGAATAAGAATAGTTTATTCCTTACATAAATAAGTCTACCAAGATACATGAATGATTTGCTCCTTACTGACTTATAATATACTTATGATTTACTGTCATAATTTTGTCTTATGTCAACTAATTGTTTGCGTTTTACTAATCAAGAATTTTTCTAAAAATTCAAAGGATTTAATACTTTCTGCTAACGAAAGCAGTATATTACAGTTGGAAAAAATATAAATTTTACATTTATTCATTTGTGTATTTAAAGGATTTATTTTTAAGAACATGCAAATAAATCGATAGTTTATTAATGTCTCATTCAGAGGAAACATGAGGGATATTGCAATGAGACGGACCTCATTATTTGAATAACAATCAAGTAACGAGGATAATATACGGCCTGGAACCCAGTCGATTATGACGACAATGAAAGTACTTTAAGCCTTTAGAAAGTTAACGTGTATTAGAGCCCTGCTAGGTGATAGAATCCTCAATTGTGATCACTCGGCTACCACAGCTGTAAAAACATGTGGAATCTACAATGTGATACTGTTTAACAAGTGACATTTATTTATGGTTTTGAGATATAGTATTAAGTTAACGCCACATTCCTGCCATTTATCACATTTACCTGTCATTTTTAATCGATTACCATAATTTTCAGCAAACATAGGAACAATTAGATCAAAGATGAACATTATCATATAATTTTAAACCTTGAAAAATGCTTGGTGCAAAAATCTAAACTTAATCGTAAGATTCAATAATTATTATGAAATCTAATGCATCAAAACAGAATGAATTATCGAAGCAATATAAAAAAATGACATTTATCAATGTTTTTATTCTTTTAAGAAAGAAAGTTTACAGAAATTCTTAACAGAGTGTTATATAAATAACTAATTAATTCTGAGAGAAACAATTATAAATTGATTAACCACAATATTGCTTAGTTGAATATTTACATGTCTATTGATACACAGATGTTCAATAGTTATAAAATCTTTTAAACCCACATATAATTAATGTAATTTTGTTATTTGTTAAAGAAATATGTATGTGTCTCAAAGCAAATATTTTCCATTACAAATAGAGAGCTTTAGAGTACTGTATAATTATAAAATAGCCCATTATCGATTTGAGATTTTACATTATGACATAGAGAGACAGACTAAAATTTTGCTTTTTCTTTCCATTTTTTTAATTCATTGTATGTATCTAAATGTTCAAAATAATCATATTATTTTTTATTTTTCAAAATTAATTAATTTAAGAGTTAACACGATAATTTGAGTCTGTATGTACTAAATTACTGCGTTTAACAGAATAAAAATAAATCTACAGCATTTTCAACATTTTAAAACATTTACTGAAAATCAAAATATAAATAAATTTTACCTTGATAAATTCATTTCAATTTGCTTTAGGTTATTATACCTTTGACTGAAATGAAATAAGCGTTTCTTTTTTTTTTGTGCAATAGTTTATTTTATGATTAGTGTTTTATATAAAAATCAATGTTTTATACTATTTCATTCAATGCCTTTAATAATACTGAAAAAAAATCTTGGTGGAATGTGGTTTAAATTCATAGGAAATGTCTCCTTTAAAAGGAAAAGTAATTTTTTGAACTGAAATCAGTAGTAATTATCACACGCGATTTCCAAACACAAGTTTCTCTTAAGAAAGGAGAATGGGAACTTTCAAACTTAGAAAGTTCTACAGTATTGGATAATTTTTTTAAAAAAAATTGTCCAATCAAAATATCTGAAAAAATAATTGTAATCATATCGTAGTCTAACAGATAGTTATATTTAAATTAAAATAATATGTTCGTTCTCTTTTTTTCCGCCTATTTATTCGTGAGTCACGCATTTTACGTACAAAGAAAGGAGTGTTCGGGGCGCTCTAAGGTTATTGAACGTTTGAAACTCTGAATACAGAATCAGAGGTTCTTGTAAATGAATATGGAAAGCAAGTCGTAAAAATACTTTACATCGACAAAAATGCTTCTCCCCCTTGATCATTGTTGATTCTTCAGATTTTGGTCATTGTTGATTATCATACGCCTATTTGGTGTAAGAAAACCTAGAATGGCACATCTGCCTTCTTGTAATCCTTCCAATTTGGTTTCAAATAGCCGGAAAACTATTCTTCTTCTTATTGCCGTAATAAATCTTTGGAAAGGGCATTCCCTTTTTGTTAAATTGTCGGACATAGGATAAATATAAACTATGCCGACAAAGCGTTCCAGAAAGGTCCTCTTCTACTTACCCGGTCACTTTAGGGGAATGTTCAAACGAAGCGGGGAAGGGTGATATTTAAAACTAGTCTTCGTTTTGAAGAAAGTAAAGAAAAATTGTCACAGTTATCTGTAACTCGATTGAGGAGTCAGTGCGTTTAGAAGGAAATGTTTTTGTAATTGTTTTGAATGCTGATTGAATGAGTTGTCTTCGTAGGAATGTTTTGGCTCCACCTTACGCACAAAATGAGTTCATCATCGCACAAAAAATCAGAGCAGTAATCTTAGAATTTAGGCAATATGCAATTCTCTTGAAATTTTAAATAAAAGTGAAGATTATCCAAAAGGCTAAGAATAAAACTTTTTTGTACAAAAGTTGAAAAAAATTAAGAAGCCCCTTTATGTTGTTATTACTCGCAAAGAAACAATTCAGTACAAAGAAGAAGAATATAATCTTTTTATATAAACAAGTTTACCGAGATACATGAAGCTCCTCGGCAAATTAAAATGCGTGTATTCATAGTATTTTGTCTTTGATACCAACTTATTTTTTATACTTTATTATCAAGTATTCTAAAATTCAAAAGCATTTCCTCTTTTCTACAAATGAAAACAATTTATTACTGTTGAAAAAAATATAATTTTAAATTTCTTATGTGTATTTAAAGAATTTATTTTTAGAAACACGTAGGTAAAAATTGATAAATTAATAATATTTCATTTATGAGTTCCATTAGGAACACAGTAATAAGACGGACCTCGTAATTTAAATGACAGTCAATTAACGAGAACGATAACCGAGATAGAGTTGCCACTTCTAATTTCCCCACCACGACAACGTAAGTATTTTGACTTAATGCGTATCAGCCCTGTTACATGATGGAACCCTTAATCGTGATTATTTTTCAATAAAAAACATGAAGGGACTACAATGTGGCACTATTTAACATGTGCCAACATTTATAGGCTTAGAATATTCACATTTTATAGCATAATGCGAAACACCTACCTGCTGTTCATCCCATTTATTCGCCACAGTAAATGTTTTATCATAACTTTCAGTATATATAGGAAGAATTCGATCAAAGGAAAATATAATTTTAATTTTTGAAAAATACTTGTAAATAAAATTTAGACTTATTCTAAGGATTCGTTAAGTATTATGAATTCTAATGTATCAAAACAGAATGGATTAAGAGTACCATGTATTCTTCAAATATATTCTAAAAGAGAAAAAACAATTATAAAATCATTAACAATGCAGTTTCCTAAAAATCAGTTGATTTTTGACGGTGTCTATTGGAATACATATGTTGCAAATACGTACAACAACTTTTAAACAAAACACATGTTTCACGTAATTTTCTTCTTTATTGAAGCCGTATGCAAGTGTCTCAAAGTAGATATTTTTATTTAAAAAAAAAAGATAGAGCTTCAAAGTGTTAAACTATTTCAGAATAATTCTTTAATGATCTAAGAAAATCTAAATTTTACATTATGACATAAAGCAAGCACACATTCTCCATTTTATTTTATTTTATATTATTGATTATACATTATTATAATTAATTAAAAATTACATTATTTTTGACACCTGCGTAAATCAAGTTTGTGTAACAAATTCCTGCATTTAATAGAATGAAAAATGAATTTATAATAATTTACATATTTTAATGCATTTACTGAAAATCAAAATATAAATAAGTTTACTTAACAAAATTTAATTAATTTTACCTAAGTTTATTGTACCTTTAACTAAAATGAAATAAGTACTTCTATTTTTTACGCAATGCTTTATATTATCAGCACTGTTTTATATAATAATAAATTTTGTATGCTATTTCACTCAATGCTTTTAAAAATATTGAAGATAAAATCTAGGTGGAATGCAGCTTAAATTATGTCTCCTTTTTAAAAAATAAATAAATTTTCTAGATTTCTTGAACTGAAATCATACTGTTACACCGTATTCTAAGAAAACATGTTTCCCTAAGAAAGGGAAATCTTCGCACTTAGGGACTTTCTAAAACGCGGACATCCCCACTTCACAGCAGGAGATTTAAGTTATCTTGCTTCTTTTGTCCGCCTGTGTACGGTAGCATCAATCAGTGAGAAAAATGGGGGAAGGCAGCGTGTCTAAAAGTGCCGTCCTGTGGAAAATTTTCGACTGAAAACCGCCGTCTCCAAAAGGTTAAAATGGCGAATAATGAGCAAACCAATTTGGCTGTAATAAGTAATACCAACCAAACCCCTAATGAACCATACACAGTCCTTTTGATTCTGAAAGTGGAATGTTAATAGAAGCTTGGTTAGATTATTTTAATAATGCATGTAAACTTAGCAATAAAGATGATAGTTGGAAAATTGTAAACATATCAAAATATCTAAAAGGGTCTGCATTAACTCAGTACATTAACTCTTGTCTTAATATTTCAAATTTTGGAGAACTGTGTTCAATTCTTATTGAAAATTTTTTAAAACCTAATGTTATAACTTTGTCAGATTTCTCACAACTTCAATTAAAAGATAACTTAGAACAATATTTTCGTCAAAAATTAAATTATGGTAGACAATTAGTATTATCTCCTCAACTCATTTTGGAAGGACTTACGGATGGAATGCCCACCAGTATTAAACAATTAATAACAGTAAATCCCCCTACCTCACCTACCGAATGACTCATGGTAGCTACACGCTTAATGAAAACCCAAGCCCCAAAACCTGAACAAAATACTTTCAGACAAAATGTGCCCATTCGACCAAGACAAAATACTTTTGTACCTCAAAACCACTACTTTGTTCGACCCAACTTCAAAAATTTTAATAGAATGCGTCCCCAACATCTCCCAAATCAGCATGTTCATAACTTTAACAATAGAGGTTTTAGGCCCAACCACCACACACATTTTCAACATGGACTGCCACAATATCCATGTAAAATTTGCACACAACAAGGAATTCCCAATGCTTATCATTGGAAACTGCAATGTCCTTTTAATCAACATCAATTAGGGCAAACCCCATTTAATTGTGATCCACCTTTGGCTACTAACGCTGTTTCTCAGAGCTCGGAGAACTCTGTTGGCAGTCAGCAAATTCCTAATCGGAGACAACACCCCCCTACTGAGGCCTCTTGCCTAGCATATTGACAATTACAAGTGTCCGGACACATCTCATCATTGCCAAGCCTAGATAACTTGGACAATTTACCTGAACATAACAATGTGAATATTGTTATTGATACTGGATCCACTCTATCTTTAATTTCTACAGATATTGTAAATAAACTTAGATTACATAAACAAACAACTAGGCCTATACATATTAATCACACACACACAAGCCCATGGCAATTTTCAACTAAACAAACTATGCAAAGCGTACTTAACAATTGGACAGGTAGAAAGAAACATAAATCTGTATATAATTAATAGTAATCTACCTTACATTATTCTAGGACTACCAGAATGTAGAGTCAATATATAATTTTGTTATTGATTGTGAACATAACCAGTTACTACAAAATGGACAAATTATTGTAAATAATCAGAATCCACTCACTAAACCAATTTCATTACATATACAGGAAGTGTTAGTAAATACCTCAGAGGAAGTTCTCTCACCTCTGACTGTTAAAGAACTATCTCCTAACCTGATACAACTTCTTTCAGAATACACTCATGTTTTTTCTAAAAATAAGTATGATGTAGGTAAAATAAGAATGGATGGCTATGATGGAGATACCAATACAGTAGTTCAAAAACATAATAAAAGTTACAATGATAATTATATATATTCATACCTAATTGAATCTTTATGTATATTATACGTGGTCTTCTAAAATCACTTTTTATTGGAAAATATCTTGTGATATTTCATTATCAGTAAAACAAGCTTCCTTATTCCATATTATTAGAAACATCTAACCAACGAAGAAAATTAAATTACATTTATGTTAAATAAAAAAAAAATCTTAAACTACCTATCTACTTTTACAGATTAATCTTTATTTTAACTTCTTGATTCAAATGTTCTAATATTTTCTGCTGCCTGATTTGTAAAAATATATTTATTTCGTAGTTTCATTAATAAAAGAAATATCCTTCTTCCTTCATTATTTTAATTACATTTTCCTTGAAATTGTTTGTAATTAATGTTTAATGAAGAATAAAAGGGAAAAACATTTATCTTAATGGGGAAAAAAACTTTTTCAAAAAAAATTAAATTTAAGAAAATATTGAGTTATTTACCTCAATTCGTAATGAAACAAGAAATTTCATTTAATTTGATAAATTGCAATTTATTTTATTTTTATTAAGCTAAATAACTGAACTAATTTCTATCAATTTAAATTAAAAACTAGTTAACAGAGTAAAGTAAACTTGAAATTTTTGCTGTGTATTTCTGCTTTAAAATTCCGTTAATAGTATTTTAAGCAAGTAATTTTGTGAAGTATTCTGCAAATTTTGTTGAATAAAAACTCTTACCATTTTTTATATGATTCAGAAAAGTAAAATTGTTTAGCTGATATTATTTTTAATCATTAAAGTTATTAAAATGTTTTTCAACAGCTTTAAATTTATCATTAAATTTATTTTAAAGATGTTGATTTATGACATTTGATAGAACTATTCATCAACATTTAAGAATTAAAAAGGAAAATCATAACAGTCTACGCAATAAATAATAAAAGTTTAACAATAACGTTCGTATTTGTTTTACAGATTTCTAAACCTATTTGCCCCTCCTTTTTATAACACAGCTAAATATAGAATTAAAATTACCTTTTTATTTAGAGGTATAACTTTAAAGCTTCGTAAATTTAAAGTGAAAAAAAAAACCAATTAGTTCCAATGTTCATCAATGAAATATATATAATCCTATAATTCTACTAACTCTACATAATGTTTAATTTGCATAATTTGAATGAATACATTTTGAAAACCACTTTAAAAATAAATTATTGTTTAAGGGATAAAATACAAATAATAGATAATATGATGTAAAATCCAATTTTTATCAACAATATCATAGTTTAAGTACAGATATATATTTCAGGAAATAAATTCATCTTGTCACTTATTGAAACTAACACAACATGAAGAAAAAAACTGCGAAGAAAAAATTCGTATGTATACAGTGCATAGTTATTCGTAAGGATCTAGCAAAAGAAATATGCGTTGGTTTTTGAAAACGGCAAAAAATAATAATAATAAAACGATATTTTAAGCTTAGTTTTTCAACGCGAGACAACAAAAAAGGTTTGTTTGTAATTTATCGTTAATGACAAATGTTTTTTTTACTAAATTTTGGAAAACAAACGATAAATTTATCCCCTTCTGAAAAAGTTAAAGGTACAAACCACATGTTAGGGGGGAGGAGGAAGGTCATAAATTAAACATGAATAACCAAATCCAAACATTAGATGAAGAATTAAAAAGCAAAGAGAAAAGTATAAATAATTACAAAGTAATAAATTACCAGAATGAAATATTGTTTCCGTGTAGTGTATTTTCTGGACTAATAAACAAAAATGTAGTACTGGGTTTTTTAGAAATATGTCAGATGCAAAATGAAATATGTTCGTGTACAAAAATATAAATTATGTAATTCTATACCTTTCTTCAAGTATGAAGAAAATTCTCAAGGGTTTTTACTATACTAAACATTTCGAAGAAAACTTCTTTTATTTGTATTGTTACATTTTCCAGGAACCAACTCATGTTCGGGATTAAAACGATTTAATACAACTGTTTTTAATAAAAAGCTACCAGAATTGCCTAAAAAATATTTTCTCGATTTATGTATTTACATATTACATGCTTTACATATGTATGTATGTAAGTGTGAAAATAACTGTAACTAGAGAAAACTTTTTATTCCTGAAAACAATGATTTTTTTATCCGTTTGGAACCATTATCACAATGTTTTTGAAATATTCCTTACATAAATATGGGAGTTCATTTGTGCATATATATTTTTGTTGCTGTCGTGTCCATTCGAAGGGAAGGAATGAATGCTACCAGGGTCTGTGAGACAGGTTGGACTTCTTTACGATAGATGGCGACATCATCTAGCTTCCCCTCCACAATTTAGGCATGGAACTGAAGGTGAGGGAAATATTCTCCAGCCCCGTGCACTCGTGGTTTCAGCTGCGACCTCCCACAAGACTTTCGGACCCACTAATTTAACGAGCATGTACTCCGTGTGTACTTGGAGGGTATTCGGTAGCATCGGGCATCGAGCCCAGGCTTTCCGGTCTGGAGTCCGATGCTCTAACCACTAGGCTACCCACGGCCTATATGTATTAAAAAAGCTGATATGTGTGTATGTTTGTATGTACTCGTATGCATATATAATTGCAAGTGTGCGTATGCATATAAATCTATCTTGAAAAATAACAAATAAAAGTATACGCGAACAAGATTGGTATAGGTCTAAGTTAAGTCTACAGTAATTTTTGGCAAAATTTTAGTGCTTGTAACTAATATCTTTGGGTTAAACATAATTTTCAGTCACCAACCTTCCTGAAAATTTGCCTGTATCTCTGGTTAGAAAAAGAAGAAGAGAGAATAAAATATTTAAATAGAACTGCAAAATACTAATTTAATGAAAACGCAATTTTTTTAAATATGCAAAACTCAAGTATATTCACAAAAACTGAAAATTATTTACCATATGAAAGGAGATGGATATTAAAATATAAATAAATAAAAAAAATTGAAAATTATATAAAAAAACCATCAAATGATTATATAAGTTTTTTAACCAAAGCCCGCCAAAATTACCATAACAGAAAATATTCATGGAAAAATTATTCAACAATATGTTGCAAAAAAATTTACGAATTTAGTTCAACAACATAAAAATCATGTAAAGTTAATTAAAAAATGTTTGACTTCTAAGAAAAGACGTAAATAATTTTTTAAAAAATAAAAGGCTTACTGAATTTAAAAATTACTAAAGTAAAAAATAAATAAAGAAATAAAAGTTATGGCGCCTAGGAAAAGTAAAATAGAAAAAATGAATATGAAGAATGAGTTAAACTTGTAGCGGTCACATGATAATGCAATCACGTGTTCTTTATTGAATTCAAAACTGACAGTAGACTTGTATATGTTGTTCCCACAGTAAAGTTTATATAAAATTTTAAATTTGATAATTTAGTAAATATGTTTAAAATTATAAAATTCAAAGCAAACACAATCGATTTTAGGATAGTTCACAAAAGCGTTATTCGTTCGCTTCGGAGATGTCAGCCTTTATAGTTTTTTTTTATCAAACTGGAATCTTTTAGAATCATATGATTTCCAGTAAAGAGACGTTTGTTTTATTTTTAATCAGAACATGGGGTGATGCATTATATTGCTTTAAGACTTTGAAATACAATAAACCCGACAGAAATGATTTAAAAAATAAATTATTCCATATTTAACTAACATATAAATTGGATTTCTTTAATAATAGGAATCTGACAACTTAGCAATCAGAGGCATTAGACAAAAAGTTATTTGAAGGAATTATCTCTTCTAAATGAAAGTTCATTAAATTATGTGTGTTATCACACAATTCAGAAGATGTATCTGGCACATTATTAATAATCGTATTATTTAATTATTATTTCCATTATTTGGTTCTTAATTTTTAATGTAACGCAAAATAAGTCGTGTATATTGATTCCTATTAAGTTTGATTGAAGATCTGGAAGACCTAGTATTAACAAATATACAGAAACACTGAACAATAGTATATTGAACTAAGAAGAGTTAATTAAGATAGTTCCAGATGCTTCTGATTGTAGATAAAATAGTAATAGGGATGAAAATGCTTCTCATTCTTTTCAGATTTAATTAAAGGATGACTACATTCCTTTCCTAGATTGGTGCAGCAATTCATTGTAAATGAATCTATTGTTCTACGAATCATATGAATCCAAAGAAATTCAGGAACTGGAAAAGCTTCTTAATATAAAAAAGTTGAAGATATTTTATTATTAATTAAGCATAGCTTGATTTCGTTTGATGAAATGCATTGCTCCGAATCCATTTTGGTGCCACTTTCATAAACAATGCATGATTTTTTTTACATAGATACATTTACCATACACAAAACAAACGATATATGACACCATTTGATTACATCTTAAAAAAATTAGAAGTGTTTAATTTTTTGGCTATTAATACAAAGATATATATTAAGATACTATTTCCGGAAGCAGGGAAATAATGCAATGATGCAGCAAAGTGCAGCGCTGTTGGGGTCGCTAAGATCGGATTGCTTCTAAAGAGGCCCATAGATTGGAATCCAAACTCGGAAACAATGAAAGCGTCCTCTTCTTGGAGGGGGGATTAGGTGTCTCCAAAGGAACGGAGAAGTACTCATGTCGTACTGGTCGTAATGATGGAAGGTAAATAGCTTCTTCATAAAAGATAAATTATATGATTTTTTCCTTATTTTCATTATTTTATCAACTTTGAATTAAACATTTTTTTCAAGCTATTATTTTTCCAAATTTGGGTTTACTTAATTCCATTTTCTGATAATAAAACTCTGACCGCTGTCATGGTGAAAGAAAATGGCATCACAGAATCATACTAGCCTCTTCTACAACAGTTGAAAGATATTCTGTATGTTCCCAAGTGCAATTGGGGCTCGAGACAGGACCAACCCCCCTTTTCCCTTCGTTTGTTGAAAACTAAAGATAACGAGGTCTTTCCTGCGTTCTTTTCGTTTGGAGGGGTCTACTTTACAACCAACAGCTGTAACACTGTTTAAATGACAACTGACCCCTCTTTTACTACCCACCCCATCGTTCACGTACATGAAAACTTCCCGACATACTAGTTATACAAAGAAATTACATTTTTGCTCTGTTTCTTTTCTGTTTCAGGATCATAAGTTTAGGCTTTTTCATTTTTTAATCCAATCATTCTATTTGTTAGATCTATAATGAGGATTAAATATTTTCAATGAATACGAAATGAGAAATATGTTTTAATTAAGGCAGAAACATTTATATATATATAAATATGTATATATATATTTCAATTTTTCAATTGATTATTGTGATTGAGAGAGATTCTTGATGATTGAATTTATATATTTATATATATATATATACTCCTGTTTGTGAAAATTGCAACACCACGAAGGACCTACGCGAGTGAGCTGAAATTTTCAGGAAATGTAAAGTAGGGCATGATATGCAAATGATTAGAATTGCAGACCGGTAGCGCATGCGTATGCTGAGCAGCGCCCTCTGGAGGGTAGATCAAACCGAATATAAATAGACAGCTGTAGCGAGGCGTGTATTAACTAATCTAATGAATCTTGAGAACTACACGCCTCAGGACGACCATAAGAGACCTAGGAGAATTCTTCTAGACTCTTACAATCCACCTTAACTTCTCTGCCTCCTCATTCATCTGTTGATGAATGACCCAGTAAATTTTTATTTTTATATTTAATTTCTCTCTTAATTTTTCATTTGTTCATTTCTTTAATTTTCAATGCTGCAACCCCATCAGGCACCTCTAAAAGTTTATAATTTTTTACTATCATGGTACAGCCAACCGAGAGGTAACTCACTTAGTTCCACCGACCAATCATAGTGCTTGCTTTCCTCGTCCAGTTCACAGCAATCAATCTTGGTTTCCTCATCAGACTCTCACGTCAACCCCCCTCCTACGTCCTACCACCACATCATCTACTACGTCACTCCAGCTAGCCAATCAGGTCGCTGCTTGCTTCCCATCAAGGTTTTTCCACTACCACAGGCAACATTCACTATTCGTGTTCCGGGACGGAGGAACGCTTCGCGTTCCATGTCCCATTAAATCATACACAGTCATACACAGGCGTGTATTATTATCGGTGGTTATATGCTAGTGTAAACGTTAACTGAATCTTTACTATGCCTCGTCGATGAAAGAGAGTGAAATTTGAGCAAATTTTGGTGTTTTAACGGGGCAGAATCGTCGGCCTTCGTGAAGCTGGATTGTCTTATCGTGCAGTAGCCGCTCGTGTGCAGCGTAACAGCAGCACAATCATGCGTGTTTCGAAGCAGTGGACGGACGAGGGTCGGACAGCTCGGAAATCCGTGAGTGGACCCCGAAATGTGACGTCAGCTCGCGAAGACAGACGCCTGGTGCGAATGGCTCAGACGGACCGCACAGCTTTTTTTAGACAACTGGCAGCACAGTGGTCAACAGCTACAGGTGTTTCATTGAGTGCTTCATCAATTCGGAGACGTCTGCTGCAGCGTGGGCTGCGCGCAAGGATTCCTTTATACAGGATTCCTCTCACGCAAAACCATCGCCGCCTGCGACTACACTGGGCCAATGTGCATAGGAGCTGGCGCGCTGATTGGCAGCAGGTCGTCTTTTCTGACAAATCCCGCTTCAATTTGTGGCACCATGATGGCCGAATTCGAGTCAGGCTCTATGCCGGTGAACGGCTCATTCCGGAGTGCATTATCGAACGCCACAGTGGACGAACACCCGGAGTTATGGTCTGGGGTGCCATAGCATATCATGGATGATCACAATTGCTACGAATTGTGGGAAATTTGAACAGTACTCGATACATAAACGAAGTTTTACAGCCCTAAGATATTCCTTTCCTGCAAGGATTGCCAGGGGCTGTATTCCAGCAGGATAATGCACGTCCACATGTCGCCAAGACTGTCAAATCCTATCTTGATTCACAGCAGGTACAGCTTCTTCCTTGCCCTGCGTATTCGCCGGATATGTCACCGATTGAACATGAGTGGGATATCGTTGGGTGGCGTATCGCTCGTGATCTTCGTCCTGTTGCTTCGACAGACGAACTTTGGTTGCGCATACAAACAATATGGAATACTCTTCCGCAGACAGATATTCAAAATGTGTTTAACTCCATGCCGCGTCGTGTAGCAGCTCTTATTGAGGCGCGTGGTGGCCACACAATACTAATTTCTGTCTCTTTTAATTGTTTGTTTGGTTTGAAAATGTAATCATTTATTTGTACCATTACCACTCAACTGTGTATTAAATTTCATTCACACACACACAACTATGATGCTTCCTTCATGGTGTTGCAATTTTCACAAACAGGAGTTTATATATATATATATATATATATATATATATATATATATATATATATATATATATATATATATATATATATATAAGGAGAAAAGCGACTCACTGACTAATCACGATACCTCCGGAACTATTAAACATACAGACTTGAAATTTGATAGGTAGGTTTCCTTCATGGAGTAGACGTGAGCTAAGAACGGATTTTGCAAAGTTCGAACCCCAAAGGGCGTTACGAGGGTTTAAGGAGCGTTATAGATAATTATTTCCATTACTAAACTATTAGATGTACAGTCGTGAAACTTGGTACACATATTTCTTTCATAAAGCAGAGATTCCCTACATAATGACTTTTACAAAAATCGACCTCCAAGGGGCGTTAAGGGCGCTTAAGGGGCGTTATAGGTAATTATTTCCATTTTTAAACTATTAGACGTACAGTCTTGAAATTTGGTAAGTGGATTCCTTTCATAGAGTACAGATCCTCTACAGAATTGGTTTTGTGAAAATCGACTCCCCAGTGGCGTTGTAGAAAATTAACTGGCGTTATAGGCAATTAACTCCTTTTTTTAAACTATTAGACGTAAAATCTTGAAATTGAGTAAGCAGATTCCATTCACTGAGTAGAGATCCGCTATACGATGGGTTTTGTAAAAATCGTTCCCTAAGTGGCGTTGCGGGGGCTTAAGGGGCGTTATAGATAATTATTTCCATTTTTAAACTATTAGACGTACAGTCTTAAAATTTGGTAAGCGAATTCCTTTCATGGTGTAGAGATCCGCTACAAAATATTTTTGGGGAAAATTGATCCCCAAGAGCCACTGAGGGGAATTAAGAGGCGTGATAGATAAATATTTCCGCTTTTCAACTAATAGAACCACCTGCTTGAAAATTAGAAAGTATGTTCCGTTCATGGAATAAAGTTCCTTTTACAAAGATTTTTGCGAAAACGGACCCCCAAAAGAGTGGGGTTGGGAGGGATTAAGGCGTGTTATAGAAAAATTCCTGTTTTTGAATTTAATCCATTTACTTGAAATTTGTTGAGCACGTTTCTTTATAGTTGAATATAGTAACGCTACTTAAGGAAATCAACTCCGGGGGGAAGTGGGGAGAGTTATTGGGGCATATTGATAGACAAAATTCCCAATTTCGAACTGCTAAGACTATAATAATAAAATTTGGTTTGCATGCTTCTTTTGTTGAATTGGAATCCGCTAAGAGTGCTCTTAACGAGGTATTGATGATAAAAATTCAGTTTTTACTCTGTTAGATTTAGACTTGAAATTTAGCACGCATGTTTATTTTATGGAGTTGAGATCCACTGAAAGTTGCTTTGGTGGAAATCCACTTGATTATTAGGTTAAGTGAGCGAAAAATATCTTTCTCCTTCTATTTTAGATATAAATAGAAATTAGATATTATATTTTATGTTCTTTTTATATCAAGGGGCGAGAGTGTAACAGCTATAAATATAGTTTTCAATACAATCGAATTCTTTATGCTAGATATCAATAATTAATATATATGTAAACAGTATACATATATACAACATCGTGAAATACCCAGTGAAGCGGGTGGGTAACGGCTAGTATATAAAGGGTGTTTTTTTAGAGGTATAGAACTTTAAATTGCAATAAAACAACGATGTATTATTCGATTGACATGAATTTTTTTATTCGAAAGGTAATCTTGTGGAATTACATTTTAAATATGATTTCTGGCATATGACTGCCACGGCTGGCTCGGATGTAGTCCAATTTGGACGTCCAATTTTCGATGACTTTTTCCAACATTTGTGGCCGTACATCGGCAATAACACGGCGAATGTTGTCTTCCAAATGGTCAAGCGTTTGTGGCGTATCCACATAGACCAATGACTTTACATAGTCCAACAGAAAGTAGTCTAGCGGTGTTAAATCACAAGATCTTGGAGGCTAATTCACAGGTCCAAAACGTGAAATTAGGCGGTCACCAAACGTGTCTTTCAATAAATCGACTGTGGCACGAGCTGTGTGACATGTTGCGCCGTCTTATTGGAACCACAGCTCCTGGACATCATGATTGTTCGATTCGGGAATGAAAAAGTTAGTAATCATGGCTCTATACCGATCAGCATTGACTGTAACGCTGTGGCCTTCATCGTTTTTGAAGAAGGATTCCACCAGCCCATAAAGCGCACCAAACAGTCAGTTTTTCTGGATGTAACGGTGTTTCGACATACACTTGTGGATTAGCTTCACTCCAAATGCGGCAGTTTTGTTTGTTGACGTAGCCATTCAACCAGAAGTGCGCTTCATCGCTAAACAAAATTCGCTTATGAAAATCGGGAACAACGGCAATCTCGTTTTGGGCCCATTGGACGAATCTACGCCTTGCTTGATGATCGTTTTGATGAATTGCCAAACCAAACTGAGAATAAATCACTTGAAAGCTGTTAAATCGGTCGCCGTCTTGGAAAGTAATGCCAACTTAAACTTATATACCTGAAAAAAAACACTCTTTATATATATATAATGTGTGTGTTTGTATTTATATACATATGCAAAACAATTTGCTGTCATATTTTCAGTACTAAAATGCATCAAAATCCTTTTTTAAACAGTTTAATGACATGAGAAATTTATAAGAATAACGGAATTAATAGTAAGATGCGGGTGGCCAACCTTTTAGGGCAGAGTGTCGCTATTTGTGATAAAAAAAGTAGTCATGCGTGCCACTTCCAACTATTCCTACAAATATGGAAAATTAAAAAAGAATTTATTTATAAGCTTATTACGGAATTTTTACGAAAATAGTATATATTTAACGCAAGTCTATGTAGTAGAACTATAAAAATAATGCGGTAAAACCTGTTTTTGTGCGGTCCTTTTTTATGCAATTTTATTTGTGTACGACTGCATAAAAAAGGTTTTCTGCAGTATTTTCACAAATTTGCTTGTTATATGTAAGAATTAATGAAATTTTCGAATATTTTGTTTGTGTGGTTCCTATCAACCGCACACAAAAACAAGTTCAACTGTGTAATAAATAAGGCGAAAGTATACAAATTTAGGTTTTATTGTTGATAAACATTTTACAAGTTTAATTAGTTAGGTTAGGTACAAAATAAAAATGAGTAACTTGAATCAATTTAATGAATTTTGATTCAATTCTAAATAATTATTATACGCTCAGTATCTACTTAATATGTGGCTTTTGAATTCCAACTTTTTTTACCAAGTTATCTATATTAAGATTAGCTCTTACAGAAGCTAACAAAATTACGTTATTATATGTGCACATTAGCTAGCTTTGAGTGATATTTATTTTATTATGTTCATTGCAGAAAAAAATTGATTCACAAGCATATTTTGATCAGAATTTTGAGTTTTTTTGTCTGAAACAACCCACTTCAATAAAAATGTAAAAAACGGTTATTTAATATATTTTCAAATTTTTTTAAAGTTTTCAGTAAACATTCACTTGCCATTGAAACAACTCCACCGTGGCACACTTTTGCATGCGTGCCGAGGGTTGGTAAAAAAAATCGAATTAAACTTTGGTAAAGCAAGCTGTATTTGCAATAGCTTTCGTTTTAAAACTATTGTATTCGAGATTTCACAATTCCAACTCCCCCAATCATACTAAAGCTTTTTTTAATTTATCAAACTAATGTGATATCCTTAATAACAAAAACAGAAACCAGCAATATATATTTATAAATATCAATAAAAACAATTTAAATCAGCATTTAAAATCACGGTGACCTAGATACCATAATGGCTAAAAACGTGAGACTCCCAAGTTCAAAAAATAATCATGAAGAATACAAAGAAGCTGTAAACTCAAGTGACATTCTCGCTATCTGATCTTGGATTAGAACAGGAATTGCCAACCCAAATAACATTGCAGGCAACTTTGGAAAAACATTATAATCCTGCGGGGTGCATATAAAAATTATATATCTTTATATTATATTTAGACCCCTTACAGACACTTTTTGGAGTGAAAATTTAAAACGGAATGAATTATTATTGATTTCAATATTTTTTTATCTATACAAGCATAAATAATTTAATAATAATTATTCAATCATCAAATATGCCTAACTCTAGAAATTGGTAGCGTGATAAAATTACAGGAATCAAGCGTGATGCTGCAAATAGTCGCTCACCTCTAAGAAAGTATTAAAACAGAAGCAACGCAATAAAATCGAAGCAATTATGGAATATATTTGTTACAAAACACTACATTATAACAAACAAAATCATACAAAATAATCGTATTTTGAGATAAATCTAGTGGGCCATAAAATTATTCAAGGTGGGTTGTGGGTTTGCCACCCTTGGCTTAGAATTACGAAATCTGTCGCAAATAACATATTATATTGCTTTACAGCAGCGGTGTCAAAACTTTTTTCAACTCGTGGAACGCTTTGAACTTGAAGGTGTTTTTGAGGAACTCCTAGAACAAGAAAGTTGTCGTGGAACCCCATTCCACACACACACATCTTAGAAGAATATATCTCAAAATAATATTTAAATTAGATCAACATGTTATAGGTACTCATGTGAAGAAAAAAACTAACTTTTCAAAAACCTAAGATAATACCTCGAATAAACCATTTCAAAACATAAAACAGTGGTATATGTACATTTCAAGTTCCTTCGTAAAAAAGGGGGTGCACGTGATATGGCAAATATACCTAAATATTAAAAAATGCAGCTTGAAAGTATAGATGAGTGTTATACACCGGATTTTACGATATTAAAAAACCTCTAATTCTTATATGAAAATAATACTCACTGCTCACTTTATTGATTAATATAAAACATGTTTAAAGTAATTTTATATAAATATTTTTCAGTTAAAATAATATAAAAAAAGATAGTTTCCCCCTCACATTGTATATGTTGTACTTTTTAAAAAAAACTACAAATAACTGCTGATATTTATGTTAGAAACTACTCCCAACTTTCCTAGGAATGAAGGGACTTAAAGTACACATTTTTTTCTTTCTACTTTTTTTTTCCTTTTCTTTTCACATATTCTCTTTTAACCCCCTACAATTTCTAAGAAAGCTACATTTCTCGTTCACAACCCACCAAACGAGTCATAAATCATCATTCGTCAATGGAACATGCTGGGAAATTGCATGTATCCTTCCGCAAGATGACGGAGTTACAAGTTTACTTCCCCGCTCTTTCCAAATGTGCAATGCTGACTACTTAATAACTACTCGCAAAAAAAAAAATAATTTAAAAAATTTAAAATATGCGTGTTTGTGAAAGAGCATACAAAAAGGAAATTTTTCCTGTTTTTTTCTTTTTTTATCCGATAATTTAAAATATTTTTATGATCGTTTTAATGCACTAAATGTGAATTTTCAGATCTTTAAATAATACTTAAAAATACTTATGATTTTTTTATAAAAAAATCGAAATATATAACGGAAGAATTTAACTTCCCACCGCTTTTTAGATGCATTTTATTCCATGCAATTGAAAGCAATACCCCCTAGATGTAAATATACGAGAAAGAAACTCCATAGGATTAATATTACTCTCGAAATTTCATGGTGGCGTGTCAACGGGAGCCTCAGTGGAATGATCGTTGCGAACTTTGATAGGTCACAGTAAGTATGAAAGGAAAGAGAGTCCATTGGAGGGTCGACCGGTGAAAGTGTGGAGTATAGAAGCTTGAAGTGTCTCTCTAGTACAGGGGTACTCAACCTTTCCTCCTGCCCGGCGGCATACATATGGCAAATATTTCACATGGGCCTCAACACGAAGATTAATGGGGAAAAACATTATTTGACTCTTAAAATGTGGGAAATTGATCAAAATATTAAAATTAATTCTTTTGGCTTTTAATACTCTATTAATCTCTATCAAACAGACATGAACTTTTTTTTGGTTGTATGCATTTTTATGAGTTGTGAAGTAGTTTCGGTTTCATTCAACTCGTGTTCCATTGCCGTACAAACAAAGCTGCAAACCGTTTGATAAATTGATCTATTGTCTATCTATTTTTACTTCAAGCATTAATTTATCAAGCGTAGAACGTCAGCAAAAGAAGTTTTGACAGAATTCTAGACAGGAATCAGTATATGTACAGTATATCAGTACAGTTACAAATAGACCAGAAAAAACCTTACAATTCATACCAGTGCGGCATTGATAGCAAAATAGATGCATTTGATTTCTTGATTGATAAAAGTTCCCGCTAAACTTTTGATACATTGTTCCTAAATAATGATTTTTTTTTGTGCAATGGGCAATAAGCGGGCCACTCAGAAAAGCCCGGTGGGCAGCCACATGCGGCCCGCGGATCACAAGTTGAATAGCGCTGCTAAAGTGTCTGTGAAGCTCCTTAGCCTATGAAGAGTCAGTGTTTCCTTTTTGGGTTTCTCCAAAAAGGTGGGATACATCGCGCCCACAAAAGTAGCACATGATGCAGAATCACCTCTGTTTTGAAGTAGCCGGGACAAGTATTCCACTATTGGTCCGAATCTCTCTCACGTGGTGGACTTTGAAGCCGGTGTTTGACGTAGGAACTGCACCCGCCACCTCACTGTCTACTAGATCAAGGAAGGTCAAAGGAAGGAAGGAAGGCAACTTCCCTTAGAACAGAAGCGTCAGGGTGTCCAGTCTGAGATACTTTCCCACACGAAACTATTTGACCGTTGAGACATCTCTAGTTCCTTAGCAAGAAATGAATCATTTGGTGAATACCACCGCATTATAAATAATTATGAAATTTTATTAAAAATTATCTAACAAATCCAATGATATATGTAAATTTGAAGAATAAGAAAATACACATACAAAATCATTCTAATATTTTAAATAAATGCGCAGTTATATATTACCAGCACTACAATCATTCTAATCACAAGTATTTTTAAATGTCAAGGCACAGACCTTGTATTACAAGATGCACACATTATCTGATAAATATTTTGAAATTTATATTGCTAAATTTTAATCAATTGATTCAATTTTTTGCTGAAATATTTAAAACCAGGTATATTTTGTAGATGTGATATTATTCCCCATTATTTTATGAGTAGTAAAGCATTGTATTTAAGTAAGAAACTTAGTGTTGAAAATTTGTCTCTAGATTTAGAAAATAACGCACGGAATTCACATTTGAAATTAATTAATTTATACTATAACAAACAATTTTGAAGTCTAATTTACGCTCTCATTTTATTCACTAAAGTCATATTGTATGTCACCGACAAACTTAAGAAAAATTTCATTTTCTGATTTCAAAAGCAAATATTGTTTTCAACATACTGGTCCAAATTATTGTTGAATATCAATACAAAAACTTAATTCATAATAAAAAAAAACAAACTAAATATATCGCCAAATATTTTTGCAAACTTCTATTACATAAAATCATTAAAAATATTGATGTCGATGAACTTACGATTTATGCATTGGCACATAGAGCCTAGTCATTGCGCGTGAGTCCGCTCTAAGTCCTCTATCTAAATTTAGGAAGAAAAACTCATTGGTTTTGTTAAAAAACTATTCTTTTATTTTCAATACACCGTTAAATTTTTACGTTAGGTGTAACAGATATATCTTTCACATAAATTCTTTGAAATTTAAGCGACTTCATCAGAAACAACATCGATTTCAAACATTCCAGAATACATTTTATCAATAGAAAATAAACATTAACAACAGTCTCCAAAGCTAAAAAGTAACTTACTTAAAAACTCCAATTAGTTGTTTAAATAAAATAGCTGTATACAATTTATTTCTATCAATTTGTCAATTAATTAAATTCCCTCCTTAAAAATAAATTACTTACAATGATTAGTTTTTATTTTTAAATAAACTTATCCATATTCCATTTTTTAACTCGCTAAAAATCTTCGAAATTGAATTGTTAACTTTATTCCATTATTTAAAACAAGATTTCATCTCACAATCAAATTTAGAACCTATTTTTTAAAAAAAGAACAATGCGTGGACCAGTCCTAGCATACACTTTTCTAATCCAGAAAAAAGAATGGAATATTTATTGGATGCTGAGAGTAAAGCTCGAAAAGCAATCAGGGTTAATTGGCTTAAACATCGCTAATTTAACCCAATTACATCTCGATGTTGGAGTGACGAATTAATCCTTAACTTTAAGCAACGCCACTTTGCGTACAAAGTATGTGTCGGCGCGCTGAATTCCACATTACGGATAGTTAAGGAGTGTAACTTAAGTTACAAGCTAATAAATGTACTCGATTAGTCCTTCAGGAGCTTCCAGGAATTTAAAACTTTACTTAGAAAAGATGTACTCATTTGTTTACCTAACCATATTGGAAGGACTTGCTTTTGGTTACAGCATATAATGTGCATTGAATTAAAATACTGATATGATTTAACCATTACATGAGGCTGGTAATTAAGTTTCCATGTTAGCAAATTTAAGAAATATAATGAAAATGAGCTAAAAATTACTCAAAGCATCATTTTAAGTTCAATTATTTCCCAGAGTGAACTGGTTTTGCATTGCATTATACACTAAAAATCGGTTAACACGAAACCGAGGGACTGGAATATTTAACAAAAAAAAAAACATATGTTAAACAAAATTAAGTTTATTAGAGTACATTTTATTTACAGAGATACGCATTTATGCATGAATATAAAAAAATATATAGGAAACTAAACATTCACAATAATTTAATAGAATTTAATAAATAATTTTCAAGTTAAGAAAAACAAAGCATTTATTGAGTTTTTGGAAAATAATCTAATATTTGTCTTCACATGTCTTTTTTTTAATAAAATTGCCAACATATTGTTCTCTGTCGTCCATTTTGTTATTCATTTCATCTCTGGAATGTGCATCTAAAGAACTGCGCATAATCTTCATGGTGTCCCTCATTTCGGATGACGTGAGAACAAGAGGTGCTTTAATCATTTTATTTTCGTCCTCGGAATGATATTTTTTTGTGCTTTGAACAAGCTCCGAAATGTTTTGACCGCCGTAATTGGGGCTGTGCTCACATTGTCATAATTCGTTACAATGAATTCATCCAATGATACAATGGAATAGTCTAGTAATACAGAAGTTTCTCAAACTTCAAAAACTTTTTAAGAGTCGTTTGAGCAGCTTGTGTTTTTGGTATCTTGTTGAGTCCCAGAAGGGTAAACTTTTCGTGTTAAGCGATTTTCATTTCGTGTTAAAAGAAAAAATTATGCATGAAAATAAATAGTTGTTGTCAGGCCCACAATATTATTTCAAGTTAACCGATATTTTGTCTTCAGCATTTTCGTGTTAAACGTATTTTTCTCTGTATTATAAATAACATTTAAAATAATTTCGAGTTAATTTTTTGTCTTTTTGATCCAGTGACAGATTCAGAAACACAATTTTGTTAAATATGTAAAGTATATATAATAAATACTAACATTTTTAAATCTAATATATTCAAAATTAGTATTCGGAATTATGTCATTTAAATAATTTAGGTATATTTATAAGTATCTAAATAGGTAATTAATATTCTCTTTAGAAATAATTTCTGTATAAACTAAATGGCACTTTTATACTTCGTAATGGCCTGTTTCTGTTATAAACGCTGTTTTTTCTCTGCTTTCATGGTCTACATCTGCGTGGAAAAATGCGTTCTGTAACTCAAAAAGTCGTCCCTCATTCCATAATTTATTTGCCACTTCTTCAATAACTGGAACTGGATATCTGTCCCTAATTATTTTCTTTTTTTTTCAATTATTAGTGGATGCATAAGCCCATCGCTCTATTTTTCTTTTTGCATATCAGTATAGAGAAGACGAAAAATCGTAAAAAACTTTTTTCTTTCTTTCCCCTACGCTCTAGACCCGGGGTGGGCATTAAGTCGATCGCAATCGACCGGTGAACCGCCGAGACATTTTGGGGTGACCGCTTTCTCTAAAACCTAATAATTATTTCATCACACGAAGGTCTAGAAAAACGGTATTTATTCGAATCTAAGCCGCCATCGATTCTAAGTATTGCCCTAAACTCTCAACAAGATTTTGTGAAAATTGAAAAATAGTCTCAAATGGTTTATCGATATCCAATTTTACGAAATTAAAATAAATCAAAAAAAGAAAACTAGTAAGAGAACAGAATAATTAGTTATTTTATCAGTGCTTTAAATGCTGAATGAAGCTGTCATTGCTCTAAATACCACATCCAAATTTTTTCCCCCGCACTCGATTTTCAGTTGCATTAATATTGTGTGGAAAACGCGGCTTAGATTCGAGTAAATAAGGTGTTTTAAAAAATACTGAGGTAAAACATCGAATTAGAGAAAATTCCGTTGAATAGAAAATGCAATTCGCGATTTGGAGGTTATTTTACGACGAAAATCGTAAAAATTTCTTGGTTCCTCGAAAAAGTTCACTAAATAGAGAAATTCGTAAAATACAGATCCGAATGCCTTGTATACTTTATCTTAGCTCACAACACCTACGCCAACTGATGGACGGCAACACCTTGAAAAAATTAAAAGTAGTCCGTATCCGGGAAAAATCTGACCACCCCTGCTCTAGACATTCATTTATTTGGTTTTCTAAAGCATAAGCACACACATGTATTTATACAACTTGATATTTATAGAGAAAATAAAACTAATTAACTTCAAATTAGATGCACTAAAGTTATGGCATTAAATATTAAACATCACACAGAGAGAGAGAGAGAATGCTTTAAATATTACTGTGAACAGTCACAAACTGAAGGAAAATATACTAAAAGATGACCAAGCAAGCAAAATAAAACTTATTCTGAACAGAAGCAGGAGAATGTGTGAAAAGGAAAACGTGTATACATATTTATAAACATGCCGAAAAGACATTATACATATTTACTAAGGTGGACTTGCATTCGGTATGTATTCAGTTCTTACATACAATACATACAAAACACCGACAATAATATTGACACAAAGGGTAAAAGAAGACATAAGCCTTATTAGTTCAAGAGAAAAAGTAAATATAAAGACAAACATTAAAACATGTCTCAAATACTGGAAGGTGAAGGAGTTCAAGAACCCCGAAAGTAATACACAAGTATTGTAATATATATAAGTATATATATATATATATATATATATGAAAGATAATGTGTTTATTACAAATATTTACAGTTATTAAGGATTCCAGTTATTTATCCATTATTCCAATTTTGATTTATTGAGAATTTGAATCGGTATTATATACATAATTCAGAAATGCAAGGGCCTAAATGGCTTCCTACAAATTTAACTGTTTTTGCCTATTTTGAGAATTCAAATGTAGGGGGATGAGATTTATTACAAAATAAAAAACGTCGAATAAATTGTTTGACCAAAGTTGAGAATTAATATATTGGCATTTTTGTTAAGAAAAAAAAAATATCAAAACTTCGCAAAATCGAATTACAACATATTAGCAATTTAAAAATACAAGTGTGCATTCAATTGCTAACTTCAAACACAAATTTTAATGAAAAGACTTAAAGGTTCTTAAAAATATTAACTAAATGAATTAAATTATTGTTTTTACAGTATTTTTATTTAAGCTAAAATATAACTACTTTTTGCAATTCCTACTATTAATTCCCACTCTCCCTCTATATATTTATTCAAATATCTTGTTCAAATTTTCAATCGATAATAAAATACTTTTTATTCATCTGCTCAATTTCAAGTATATATTTTAAATTTGTAATGGGTGATACTTAATGTTAATACATTTTTTTTTCCAAATATTAATTCATTAATTAACTTTATTGAATTAATTATAATTTAAGAGCTATATTTAAGTCGATATCATTCTAGATGGCAACATCATTGAATATTGCAGCTTTTGTTAAATTTTTGATGAAGATTTAACTAAACCTGATTAATCATGCGCTATTTCGTCGTCAGAATTCCTTTTACATTATATAGTTTTCGGATAAAAAATTTTTACCTATTATATTTAACTTTTATTGAAAATTGTAATTACGACTTTAATGTTAACTTAAAAGCTGTTTTACCCCTTAATATTGTAATTCTGTCATATATATACACGTATTTTTATTAATTGTAATTATTTAATGAAAATTAACTAAAATAAATTTTTTCTTTGTTGTCATAAGTAGGAATTGACTTAATTTTACTTAATTACATTTATATTACTTGTTATATAAAATTTCACAATTTATAAAATATGCTAAAGCTTCTAAATTCTAAATCAAAAAATTTCCGTATTATTTGATTCTTGGTCATAAATAAATATAAAAGTTCAAAATGTATATCTTACTTTACTTAGATTAATCGGATCGGCATTTAAATATACGCATTGGGGTTCTGTATGATTTTTATTTCTGAAATACTCGCAATAAGATGTCTGGATAAAATTATTGTTTGTATTATTTTGAATTTTGATAAGGCTAGAAATTCTTTAATATGAAAAAGATGACAGGTTTTAACAGAATGCAAACAAGCGTGTATATTTCAATGCAATATTTTTGTATGTTCTTAGGAAATTTGACATTTTTTGAGCATGAAAAGGAGAAAAATATTTCGTTCTTAATAACATTTTGCGTTTAAAATGGAATTATTTTTCCATTCTGTATAATACGGATGTAAATATTTTGGTGCAAAAATATATATGGCGTATAAGAAAAATAAATACATCAAAATTATTTTTCTTACAGGACAGTAAAAATGAAAAATTAGATTTTGTAAAAAAATATGTTGCTTAGATTTCAAGTATATATGTAACCGTACTTTTAAAATCAAATTCTTAGAGGAAGTTTAAATTTAATATTTTTTACGTAAGTAAAGTATATTTATTTCTTATTAACTTTGTAAAAATGATATATTTATATCAATATTTAAATTTTTAAGTATTTTTATACAATTCTTCTCTTTTAATTATAAATTGAGAACATGAGTTAATAAAGTATTGGTTTTGAGGTTCACACTTTTCTTTCTTTAGTTCTTACAGTTTACGCATTTCTTTCTGACATTGAAAAAATTTTCCCTAACTGTAAGTTTTTTGATTAATTTTCTAGCATTATACAATTTTAGCAACTAAAGACAGTGCTTCTCAAACTTTTAATATTTGCGACTCAATATTCAAACTAAATTTTCATCGCCCCCTCCTACTTACAATAACAGTGTATTGAATTCAGTAATATTGTACTTTGAACGCTAAAGCTATGAGAGAGAGATGCGTCTTTAACCTTTTAAGTGCCACAGGGGTGTGTATAAATGGCATGTTCACCCAAAGCGTTGATTGCTCAAGACGTATATATACGTCCTTTCGAAGTACGATTTTTTCTGCGCATTGATATTCATTAAATTATTCTGAAGGCTTTGGAATGCAATAAAATGACCTTGATAGTGTTTGCAAAGAATTTACTTATTTCGGAAAAAAGTTTTTTACTTATTTATTCCTTTCTATCCCCCATCAATGCATGACATACGCGTGTCTAAGTGGAAAACGGTGGCATTGGGGAGCCAATCGAGTAACTTTTTATCGGCAGTTAAGAGATTAATTATAAACCGTACAAATTATCAAGATAAGTGTTCATTTTTGTGCATAACTTTATATGCGACTAGCCCATGGTAATATATTTAATTGGTAATTATATTTGTTTTTATAGTATTGTTAAATTAATTATAAAAGGAATCGTGCAGTACTTATACATTTATAAGTTTTATATCAGTGTAAATGGGTGTATTTTATTTCTTATTATGCCAGAGTGTATTTTGTTTTATACTTTCAGTTAATTAATAATATATAAGAATAATCTTTTGTTTACGACTTTACAATATGCTCGCGCCCCTCTTGCGGAGTTATCACGCCTCCCTAGGGGAGGGGCGCACCCCATAGTTTGAGAAACGCTGGCTTAGGAAATTGATCTTTAATGGAAGATTGTGTGTATGTGTGTGCATGTATACTCACTACTGTCCATTAAAATTGCTACACCAGGAAAAATGCAAATAACAAAATTATATTTATTGGACAAATATAATGTACCAGAAATAATTGGTGATTAGATTTTCAAAAAAAATTGGGTGCATAGATACGGAGAAATCAGTACCCATAACAACCATCTCTGGTAGTAACAACATAGCTTATGTGAGGTATTGAGTCAACAGAGATTGGATGTCATGTACAAGTACAGATGCCTATGCAGCTTCAACACGATGCCACAGCTCATCAACCATAGTGACTAGCGTTTGGCAACAGGGCAGTCGCTCGACAACCATGGAGCAGACGTTTTCTATAGGCGAGAGAAATTGGTGAACGTGCTGGCCAGGGTAACAACTGAACACTTTCTACATCAAGGAAGCTTCGTACAATACCGGTCACATGCAATTGTGCATTGTTCTGCTGAAACGTAGAGTTTAGCAGGGCTCAAATAAAGGGTAGAGCCACGAGTCGTAACGTGCGCTGTTCAAAGTGCCGTCAATGTGAACAAGAGGTGATCGAGTCTTGTACCCTATAGCACCTCATACCATCATGCCAGGTGATGGGTTAGTATGACGAAGAGGAATGCACGTTGCCAATGTGCGTTCACCACGATCCCAGAAAACATGGATGCGACCATCTTGATGTTGTAAACAGGACCTGGATTCATCTGAAAAAATGACATCTCGCTATTTCTGCACTTAGGCTCGTCGTTGATCACACTGCTGAAGACGCTCCCGTCTGTGATGCAGCGTCAAGGGTAGCCGGCAGCAATAATGTCCGAGATGAGAGTCCAAGCTGCTGAAAATGTCGTTCAACTGTTCGTGCAGACACTTGCTGTCTTGCAAACGACCCCAATTCTTGACTCAGGGTTCACGACGTGACTGCATGATCCATTAAGGTCATGCGAGTAACATGACTGTCTTCTCAGCTGCTAATGAGATGGGACGTTGAAAACCAGCACGACGTTCTGTATTCCCGTCCTGAACCAATCGATTCCATATTCTGCTAACATTCATTGGATCTAGACCGACGGGAGCAGCAATTCTGGTATACGATTAACCGTAATTTCGGTACGCTACAATTCGACTATTTTCAAAGTCGGAAATTGCTGGTACGTCCCAACAACTTTTCAACAGGCAACAATATTGAAAGGCAATTTGTGCATGAGAAACCTGCTGAACAATTTCCCCATTTAAACAAATTTTAGATGTCGTTACCGGCATCTGCTTTGTTTGAATGCGCTGAAAAGCTAATCATTTACACATCATAGCACCTTCGTCCTGTCTTTTAAATTTCACGCCTGTAGCATGTCACTTTCTTGGTGTAGATATTTTAATGTCATATACAGTCGCGGAACCCGATAAATTGAATTCATCAGGACCAAACATTGTGTTCATTAATTAGGGGTTATTCGTAATATCGTGATAAAGAATACACTTTTTGTGCACTTACTTTTTTGGAAATTTTATAATTCAGCAACTGAAAATACTATTAGAGAATTTTATCGAATCATATATTTGAAAATTCAAAAGTACTGATTTATCGATGTTTGATAATCTTTTTGATTCCTGACTCGAAAAACATTCTTTTTCGACTTAATGTAAAATAGAAAATACTGCGCCCTTTACATCCTGCTGAATGAGGTATGTTTTCATAGTTTCCAAACAATGTAAAGCATTATAAAATGTAACAATTTTGATAGAAGTTGCAGAAAGGAAATTTCTGTCCAATTCATAACTCACACGATAGGGTACGTTCGACTAATTTACGCATAATAAATCTAATAATGGACAGCACTTTTTCTAGTTGAGAGAGAAAGAGAGAGAGAAATCTGCTTCTTACAAAAAAAATAATTTTAGTCATGGAAAGAAGGATGTCATTTGAAAAGAAATCCAATTTTTTCGAAACAAAACTGATAAAAGTTTTACTGCTGTTAAAATAATTCGTTAATTCAGGTTCTATTGTCCGTTAAATATAAGTTTTTCCCTCCGATTTAATCGGGGGAAAAGAAAATTTCATCAAATTGGAATTCGGTAAATCGGGGCCCGAATTATGTATGTATATACACTGAAGAACCCCAAAAAAGTGTACAACTGCCTAATATCGTATAAGGTCCTGACGAGCAGGCAGAAATGTTGTAACACGACGTGGAATGGATTTGATTACGGTTTGAAGTAGTCCTGGAGGTAACTGACACCATAAATCCTGCAGGGCTGTACATAAATCAGTAGGAGTAAGATGGGATGGAGATCTCTTCTGAACAGTACGTTGCAATGAGTTCAAAATATGTTCAATAATGTTCCTGTCTGGGGATTTTGGTGGCCAGAGGAAGTGTCTCCTGGAGAAAAGGGCTCCTGGAGGCACTATGTAGCAATTTTAGACGTGTGGGTGGTCGCATTGTTCTGCTGAAATTCCCCAAGTTAGTCAGAATGCGCAATGGGCATGAATTGGTGCAGTTGATCAGACAGTAACTGTAACTAGTCAGATTCGTATCTAGACGTATCAGAGGTCCCATATAATGCCAACTGCACACTCCCCAAACCATCACAGAACCTCCACTAGCTTGAACAGTCCCCTGTGGACATACAGGGCTGGAGTCCATGGATCCATGTGGTTGTCTCCATACCCGTGCACGTCCATCAGCTCGATTCAATTGAAACGAAACTCGTTGGACCAGGTAACGTGTTTCCAGTCACCAACAGTCTAATGTCGGTGTTGAGGGGCCCAGGCAAGGCGTAAAGCTTTGTGTCATGCAGTCAACTAGGGTACACGAGTGGGCCCTCGACTCTGAAAGCCTATATATATATGATGTTTCGTTGAATGATTCACACGGTGACACTTGTTGGTGGTCCAACATTAAAATCAGCAGCAATTTGTGGAAGGGTTGCACACCCGTCACGCTTAAATGATTCTCGTCAGTCATCGTTGGACGCGTTCTTGCATGATCTTTTTCCGGCCGCAGCGATGCCGTAGTTTTTTTATTTTCTTGATTCCCGATATTCACGATACACTCGTGGAACGGCCGTAAGGGAAAATTCAAATTTCATCGCTACCTCGGAGCTGCTATGTCCCATTTCTCGTGCGCCGGCTGTAACGCCACGTTCAAAATCACTTAAAGCTTGATAATCTGTCATTGCAGCAGCAGTAAGCTATGTAACAACTATGCCAGACACTCATTGTCTTGCATATGTTTTGCCGACTTTAGCGTAGTACTCTGATTGGTTCCATATCTTTTTATTTGCATACGTACTGTCTGTACCAGCTTTTTTGGCTCTTCAGTGTATATATATACACTAGTCATCCATTTCTAGGAGAATTTTGTGAAACTGTGACTACATATTCTTTATTAGCTTTGATATTTTAGTCCCAGTGTTACGCATTAATCTTAATTTTTATGAAAACAATCGAAAGAGAAAATATTTCATTTCTAAAATATTACGTGCTCTGTGTTAACTGCATTATGTTTAGTAAATATGACTGATATTTTGTATCATTTCATTTTTCATGCAATTAAATGTTAAAAATTTATGAATCAAATATTTATTTAAATATAAAGTATTCTTATATAACTTATTGTACAGTTTATAGACAAGTCTGTAATGTAAATGCAATTGACATTTACTTGACTATTATAACCTTATCCCATCGTTCACGTCTATTTATAGACACATGTGTCAAACAATATTGAAAGCGTAGTACATTTGTAAGCATAGGTTATACAAAATGCTGATGAATTTGAATTTTGTATTATTTCTTACTTAATTTCATTGTTGTACAATAAATAAAATTAGGTTTAAAAAATATGTGTCGTTTCTAAATTTAGGCAAGTAAAAATTTTGCTATTTTATGGTTATTTTAACCAACCACTTGATTTATTTCTTTTAAGCCTTACTGGTATTTGCTACAAAGTATAATACACTAACAAATTTTCTTGTCTATAGTTTACATATAAAAAATATATTGCAAAATTTTAATTCACATATATACTTTAGGCCAATGGTTTTCTTAGTTGAAGGAAGTGAGAACGTGTGTACATATAAAACAACTTATTTGCAATTTCATTTTACTTTTTAAGCAGCGCTAATTAGAGCCCTCGAATAGCTTTTAGTGCAAAATTTATAAACACTGTTTCACTTGCGCTGAAATAATGAGTTTAACAGTTATGTCTACGCTTGTCATTCCTTCTGATGCTACTAATTTGAAATAGCAATATAAATTCTATAAATCTTTAATTACAATATTTAATTTTAAAAATGTAATTATTTCTTTCACCCAGACGTTTCAGAAATTTTTAAAATAGCTAAAGAGTTTTAAATATTCTCTCTGCTTTTAATTATTAATTCATAAAATACGCGTACAATTAGTCAGCCAATATATTATTAAGTATACATTAATTACAGAATACAAAACTTTTAGTCATCAAAAGATGTATTAAGGTTATTGAAAGAAATTGTTGAAATTGAATTTGTGTAAGTTTAAATTTTGTTCTTGGCTTAACCCGTTCAGGACCATGATTACATGTGATCACTTCAGGGAACACGATTTGCGGTCCGAGTCCTGTAATCCTACCGGTGATATCTGGATTTGAAGCTTATGGAATTTGGAATGATTATAAACCATAAATTTTTTGGTATAGTTTATTACAGCAAGGGGTTTTTAATGAATTTTGAAATGGAGTTAGAATTAACATGGGAAATCAATTGGTACTGAACGGGTTATAGAAAGATTATTGTTAATTACTGAATCATGTTCGATTCAGAAATTAATAATCATTAAGTTCCTCTATTTATTTAGATATAAATTAGCAAAAATTAATTATTAAAGATTACTTTGCAACATTTTTCGAACTAATTAAATGAATGAGTGTACTACGTTGAAAAGTACTAATGAGTCAATTTTTGGTGATGAAAAAAATAATTTTCAGTTTTTCATAGGATACGTCTTATTTTCTAAAAACACGCATAGCCTGAAAAACAAACTAGGGCGCAAGCAGAAAAATAGTAACGAATTATAAGTAATTCATAAATTTGTGATGACTCTCTTTCGAAAGAGACAAATCTAGTTATATATGTACGTTAAAAACATTAGTTACCTTTACGATAATCAATTTGTAAACGAAGTAAATATCTGTTGTTTTTTTTTGCAATAAGAAACTGCATTTAAAAATAAAGTATGTTATTTTATGAGCATAATAAAAACGTTTGCCCTAAGTATATGTATTACGTAAGTGTAAAATCATAATTCGACAAAGAGAAATAAGAAGATTTGATAAGATTTGAAATTGTCCATCGCAAAAAAAGGTGGAAAAAACGAATTCCTTTATTTTTATTTTCAAAAAATTGAATTAAGTACCTAATACTTTCACAGGAAACAAGGATTTAAAAACAAAGCTAAAATAAGACAACATATAAAAACAGAGTAAATCTTTTTTCTTTTCTCTGTCACGTGTTGCAGCTAAATATTGCAGTAACATTTTTGTCTGTTATTTGAAGAAGGGAAAAAATCTAATAATCTGCGATTTAAAAGTGTTTATGATGCTTGCAAAATTTTAAGAATCTGTTTTTTTTCGCATTCATTTTTGAAAGAGTGCAATGCTGTTTTAACCTCTGCTTAAGTACATTTTTTATCGTTAAAACTCCATTTAAAAAAAAGTGAAGATATAAGAAACTCAATTTGATTTAAAAATATTACCCACATAATCTCTTTTTAACATTGTCATTTTTTAAAGTATTAAATTACTGTAATTTCTTTTTAGGACGGACCAAATCTTATTACTGTATGGGGAAAAAAAGCTCTCCAATACTCTAGCAGAAAAATTGAAATAAATAGCTACGTGATTGACTTCAAGTAGTTTTTTTAGAAGAAAAAAATAAGCAAAAAGAGAAAAAGTGAAATAAAATAAAATAAATCAACTTTTTCTCGGCAAATGCGATTCTTTTTTTGGAACGAAAAAGAAAGCGAGTGGAAGAGAAAACGAAAAAAAAAAAAGTAAATGTCAGCGAATATTTCTAGTACTTTTTTATTTTACAGAATTTGTTTTTCTCTCGTCCAAACATTCACTTCTAATCTAATGACTCAAGACAATGTGTCGATACAGTGACTCGATGCGTAATTTTTTCTGAAGCGTTTCGTAGTGTGTTTCGGGAACTGAACGTCTTTTGATGAGGTCTAAAAAGTCGCCAAAAACAGCCGGTGGGGTGAAAATGATGGATGGAAAACGACCTGTCATTTCTGTTTGTTGGAAGTCGATAATCTAATAGAAAGTCGACAAAAACGTTGGATTTCTCGATGCTCTTTTCATACAATCACAGCGTTGCGGAGTTGAAAAACAAAAAGCGCGGTTTCCTTCGAAGACATTAGTTAAGTATTAGAATTTCAAATAAGGGTGCTTTGAAACATATGGCTGCAACTTATTTTTATGCTTTGGAAAGATTAAAGCAATTATGAACCATTTTTTTTCAACTCGGGTAGAAGTTTCTAATAAAGAACAAAAACGAAAATTTTTAAAAAGGCAGTTTTCTGTCAGCCTTTTGTTACTCATTTGTAACATATTAGTGTCATTTAAACGAAATTTGCATATTATTTTTTCTGCATTGTTTGTATCTAAATTGGTTTATGTTGCATTTAAAGTTTTCATTGATCTTTTTTGGAAGAACCATTTGTTATATTTAACTAAACGTTCTAATGTGCGTTATAAACATATTTTAATTAAGCCTAATGATTTTTAATGAAATAAGTTCCAATGGCGTAATTTAAAGCATTCAAAAATAGGAGGATTCTCTTTTTCTATGTAAAAATGTATTAATTTCACAGTTCATATTTTTGATTCAACTTATCCGGATTATTTGAAGGTATTTGACTACATACACGTTCGGAACCGTGCTTTGGCAAAAGCAAATAAAGTTTTAATATTTAGTGTCCCTTGAATTAGAATATACATTTAAAATTGTTTAAAGAATATTGAAATAAGATTTAATTAAATGTAAGTTTTTAGCAAAACACAAAAAAGAATAACTTATTTTGAAAAAAACCCTTGTTTTAAGGAAAATAAAGCTATAATAATAATATTTCACCTAAATGCATAGATATGACTTCAGTACAAATCCTGAAATGTGTATATCAGAGTAAAAAAATTAACAGAAAAAAAACACTGGTTATTATTTCTGCTGGTAGTAACTCGTAAAATGTTTTGAATTTAAAAAAAAAATCTAGTTGATCTGTAGAGAAGTGTTAGTTATATAGGTGTAGGAGTTCGAAGTGTTCAGCATCACCTGCTAAAGGGAGAGGTTAGGCCCATTTTCTATACAGGTTTCCATGTTTTGAAAATATATCATGTTTTCTTTCCCTTATGCCTTAAAATAGCTTATAAATTATTTTTATAGTAATATTCTAAAAATATATCCGTGAATATGTACTCTGATTCAAATAACGCTAAATATCAAAAATAAATTAATTAAAAAATTATACACTTTTGCAAAATTACAGTTTCGAACTTAGATACCTTTAAACTTATCATTATGGCATTAAAACTTTAATATCTGAACACGTTTTGCTGTCAAGACAACATATTTTTTTCTAATATTTTATGTTTTTTTATTTAACGCGCAATTTTGCTTATATATTTCCTTACTTTTAAATATAACATGGATATGTCGCGTTCTCAAATATTTTACTAATTATTACTTCTGGATGGACATAATGATCTTCTTAAACCATAAGAAAAATGTATAAGCTAGAAAATTCTACTTATTATTCAATTAAAATTTAATTTTAATTTCTAAAAATATATCCGCAAATGTTTTGACATCGTTGCAGTTTTTATTTTAGGTCAAATTCAAAATGAAGAAGCATTAGACCTCAGTAATTAGCTAATTTGTACCTTTTACTTTTAATAAACTGAGGCGGTATTTACCAAAGAACCCTTTCTTGTTAGGAAACAAGTAACGTCTAAGCCATGGATAGCCAACCCAAAGGACCTCGTGGGCTACTTCGGAAGAGCTTTACAATCTCGCGGGCCGCATATAAAAATATATATCTTTATATTAGATGTGGATCCATTACAAACATTTGTTGGAGTGAAAATTTAAACTAGACCGATATATTATTATGGTTTTCATTGTTTTTCATGTATACAAACATAGATAATATAATAATGCAATGATCAAATGTTTAATTTATTTAATTAGTGAGATATCCATTTCTCAGCACTTTCCCTTAGTTTTTGCAAGTCGACCTCAATGCATGTGTATTTGCGTATCATAATTGATGTTGCAGGTTTTCATGTGTTAAGTTTGAGCATGATTTATATTTGATAAATTTCAATTCAGAGTAAAAACAGAGATTCGCAGTAACAGAAGCCGCATAATGAAATAATAACTGTTATGAGATTTATTTTTTTTAAAAAAAAACTCTCTGAAAATAAAAATATTGGGCAAAATAGTCGAATTTTGCAAAGTCCTGAAGAATCTCGCGAGCCGCAAAATTATTCAAGGCGGGCCGCGGGTTGGACACCCCTGGTCTAAACGGTCAAGTGGTTTCGAGTGAGAAAGTATTCCAGACTGGACATCCCTACGCTTATGTTCTAAGGGAAGTCAACATTTGTCTTCTCTTGATCCAGCTAGCAGTGAGGTGGCCAGCGCAGTTCCTAGGCCAACCACCGGCTTTAAGGTTGTCTTCGGTAAAAGTACGAAAGCTTTATCTAAACGCGAAGCACATTTTCAGACAGAAAAATGCTTCAATTTCCATGGAAATTTGTAACATTCTAACTTATATATCTGTTAAAAATATAGTGTTTTTTAAAATTTGAAAATATTCTATGAATACTTTCTTTTTTGTTGTAATACGTAAAAGCAAAGCCCATTTAACATTACGATATAGGAGAAAAAACACGAAACACATTTTATACCATAAAAATGAATCAACTTGGTTAAAAATGGGAAGTATGATCAAAAAATGTTGCTCTCTAAAGGATAGTGGGCCATGTACCGATAGTAGAAAAGATTTGTTCTGGCTACATCCAAGCAGAAGTGATTCTGCATCACGTGTTAGTTTTGCGGGCGTGACGTATTAGTCCTTTAAAGAAACGCACGCAAGGGGAAACCCGAAAAATTTAGATACATTAAGGAGCTTCACAGACTCTAAAAAGACACTTCTAGAAGCTCCAATACCCCACTCCAGTGATACTAAATCTACAGTTAGTGGGTTGCACCTGGCCCGGTGGCCTTTTCTGAGTGGCCCATTGCACTAAAAGGCCAATTATTTCAGAACAATGTATTAAAAATTTCGCAGGAAATTCTGTCAATGAAGCAATTAAATCTATCAATTTGCTTTTTTTGATAGTAGAATGTGTTGTTATATATATACAAATTTCCCATGTGGTCAGACCAGGTCAGTGAAATCTTTGACTTTAACGAAGTCCGATATTAGAAGTGCGCAATAATGGATATCTTACCAGTCCAGTTCAAGGCAGTCCAAGAAGTGCTTAGGTGGAGCCTGTTTGAGCTGGGATTCAAGGCAAACATGAAAACTCTTTAAACTCCAGCGAAAAAAGAGTATTTTTGATTGCCTATTGGTGAATTGGGGCAGACAAATGTTGTAATGTCTGTCACAAGGAAGATATAAAGAGATAGTAGAATATATATAAACAAGAGGTTTGTCAAGGCTGAACGGAAATAAAAACAAACGCATAATTCAGCAAAAAATAGCTTATAAGTAAATATTTTTTGTGTGTGTTTGATATAAGAGTTAGTAATGGATTTAAAATAAAAATCGAAAATGAGAATTTCAATATTTTGATCATTTTTGTTTTGTAAAATGCTGCCTCGGTCTTATATTGTCCCCCCATTATGATCCTGCTGTGATCCACCTGAAATACCTATCATACTTATATGGTCCACCGGAAAAAAAGTTTGAGTACCCCTGCCTCACGCGGTCTCTCTCACCGATTTACTTCCAGCAAACTCCAATGGACTCTGTCCGATTGGCTTTCACACTTACTGTGACCTATCGAAGCTCACATCTACTGATATTCCAATGTCGTCTCAACGCCACCTTTATTAGGAGAAGACCGGCCTTAACAGCGACTTCAACAACTCTAAACTTTAGCAGCACCGGTGCTAGTTTGATACCAGGAGTAATAGCGCTAAGTTGTTGTTATGCTCGTCAAAATGGGTGATAACACTACATTATGGTTACCTTCATATATTTATCGTCTGTCAATGTGGCCGCCAAGGGGATAACGTATATTAGAAATAACTTTTACTGGTTTTTTACCGCGGTAACCTTATTAATTTCAGACGATTTTAATTCGATATCTTTAAAAATCTCACCATTTTCAGCGTAATTGTTCTATTGTTTCCGTCTTTTGTTTTATTTTGTGCTATATTCGAATATGGATAGTTCTAATATGAGTGAGTACTAGAAAAATTTTTTTTCTTAAAAGAATAAGTGTTGTACTTTTAATTTTCTCTGTAAATCGTTTATTTTCGATTTATTTTACGTTTTAAAAATGCTGCTTTTTTTACGTTCTTTGTTCGGTGAAATTCGTTGAAGGAATTAGCAGTACAAGTTTTTTATTGCAAGCTTTCAGTACATTGTAATCGATATTCATTTTTAATTTAAACATATATTATGCAATTATTTTATTAATAATGTAATATAAAAATGCATTTATTACTATATGTAATAACCATATAATATTCATCATTTATAATTGTTCATTTTAATATTTATTTATAAATATTCTACTTATTTATTTATAATTAGTATTATTAATTTATGATTAATATTATTAATTTATAATTAATATTATTAATTTATATATATATATATATATATATATAATTAATTAATACTATTAATTTATAATAATTATCTATATATATAAAAATGAATGTTTGTCTGTATGTCATCGATGAACTCAAAAACTACTGTACCGATTCTTATGAAAATTGGTATATATATGAATTTTTCCACGGAGAAGGTTTGTATAATATGCTCATTGATACCACTCGCCACCAGGTGGCGCTGCAGAGTAGCAACTTCTGTCCCGTTCAACCGAATGTCATGAAAATCATTATGACCATGTATTTTTACACAGAGGAAACGAATATGATATTCGTATTAATGGAAGTTACCACCAGATGGCGCTTCCATGTATCAAGTTCAATACTGATTTTAATAGATATCTATACGAATTCGTATAAATAAAAGTTCTCAAAATATATTTTTGGTGCGATAAGTAAAATAAAACTATAAACTTTCTTTTCTTCTCTATCTCTTCTTCTCTTCTCTTTCTCTTCTTCTCTTCTCTTTCTCTTCTTCTCTTCTCTTTCTCTTCTTCTCTTCTCTCTCTTTCTCTATTCTCTTTTTCTTCTCCTCATCTCTTATTCCCTTCTCTTCTCTTCTCTTCTCTATCTCTATAAAAATGATTGTTTACCTGTATGTCTTTTCTAAAATCGTAAACTGTGTATTTGATTATGTGAAGATGTCATTCTAATGAATTTCATATATTGTCGTTACAGTTCATACTGATATGAATTGAAACAAATGAAGCGAACGATAGATGACATTTCGAGTCGAGAGTGACATAAGAATTTGTGTAGGTTGTGAAATTCATATCTAGCTTACATTAAACAGACAATATTGTGCTTATTTTTATATTTGGGAGAGTTTTTCGAATAATTTTGTGCATTTCGTCGTACGCTGAATTAATTTAGATAAATACTTCTCAATCGGATTGAATATTTGTAGTTTCCGTGAGCTGATTATATTCATTTTCTACAGTGAATTTACGAAGATCATCGAATGTGTATGTGAAGGATTTGACTGTTGATTGACATTCCGAACGCATTTGCTGTGCGGTTTTTTTTTTCTTATTAGCATCTTATACCATCTGCGACTTTGCGACGTTTTATAAATTCAAAAGCATCACGTCGTTCCTGTATAATTATGCCTCCAAAGCGACGAGCAATTGGCCGATCTACACCTCAAGCACGAAAGAGAAGAGCATTACGAGCCTCAGAATGAGACGAGCAACGAGCATTAAGGCTGGAAAATCTTTGAGTACACGCCACTCAGACCCGTTCGTCTGAATCGTCTGACCAACAAGAAGTAAGATTAGAAACTGATCGAATACGTACTAATCAGATCCGTTATTCTGAGACAACTGAATTACAGGAAAGAAGGCTGCAAAATGTTCGAATAATCACTGCTCGATCAAGACGAACACTGCACGCTGATTTGAATCTTAGTGCATTCCATTATGACAGTAATAATGATTACAGTCTTCATCCAAATGTCGTCATTGGAAAAATGGATAAAATTTGCATGTATTGTAGTGCACTCAAATTTAAAAATGAAACGCGTGGAATGTGCTGCGCCAGTGGAAAAGTTAAGCTACCAGAATTACATTCACCTCCCGAACCACTGTCAACGTTTCTATCTGGTGTTACACGTGTGTCGAAGCATTTCTTGGAAAACATCCGCAAGTACAATTCATGCTTCCAAATGACATCGTTTGGTGCAACGAACATCGTGCGCGAAAATTACATGCCGACATTCAGAGTCCAAGGGCAAATTTATCATCATGCCGGATCGCTTCTACCATTGCCGGACGCAGATCAGAAGTTCCTTCAAATTTATTTTATGGCAAACAGTGATGAACATATTGAACAACGATGTCATTATAATGCGGGCACTAGACGAGAAATTGTGGGTGCGTTACAAGGCCTTTTCGATCAACACAATGAATTAGTTCGGTTGTTTAAAACCGCCATTCAACAAATGCCAGCCGATGACTATGCAGTTGTGATTCGAGCAGACAAAAGACCCGTTGGCCAACAAGAGAGACAGTTCAATGCACCAACAATCGATGAAGTGGCGATCGTTATAGTTGGAGAAGAATTTGAATAGTACGACATAATTTTCATCGCAGAAGTGGTGACATTCAGCGAGTCTCCGAAACTCATCGCTCATACGACGGATTACAGTATCCGATTCTGTTTTGGCGAGATGATGGATATCATTTTAACATCAAAATGATAAATCCACAAACAGGTGAGGGAACGAATAAGAAAGTCAGTGCCATGAATTATTATTCGTATCGACTGATGATTCGTCAAAACGCTGAGAACCACATTCTGAAATGTAGACAATTGTTCCATCAATATATCGTCGACATGTACGCGAAGATTGAAACCGAACGGCTATTATATATTCGATTGAATCAAACCGAGTTGCGTTCTGAACAGTACATCCATTTACGAGACGCAATCGTTAATGATGGTAACGTCAATCCAAAGGAATTGGGAAGAATGGCCATATTACCGTCTACATTCACGGGGAGTCCACGGCACATGTATGAATACGCACAAGATGCGATGACATACGTTCGCGCATATGGTCGTTCAGATTTGTTCGTCACCTTTACATGCAATCCAACATGGAATGAAATTAAAGAACTTCTATTAGTTGGACAATCATCTTCGGACTGCCATGACATTACCGCACGGGTATTTAAACAAAAATTGAAATGTTTGATGGATTTTATTATCAAGCATCATGTTTTTGGAGAGACACGCTGCTGGATGTATTCCATTGAATGGCAGAAAAGAGGATTGCCACATGCACATATTTTGGTTTGGTTAATCAACAAAATTACGCCAGATCAAATTGATCAAATCATCTCAGAAGAAATACCAGGTAAGCACATTAATCCAAACTTATTCGACGTCGTCACCAAAAATATGATCCATGGCCCATGTGACGCATTCAACAATAATTCCTCATGCATGTCTGATGGGAAATGCACGAAACGATACCCAAGAAAATTGGTTTCTGATACTATCACTGACAAAGACGGATATCCACTGTATCATCGACGATCAGTTGAGGATGGTAGCAAATCCGTCGTTCTGAAAGTACGAAACATTGATATTGAAGCAGATAATCGTTGGATTGTGCCATATTCACCACTGCTTTCAAAGACCTTTAAAGCACACATTAATGTTGAGTATTGCAATTCAGTGAAGTCGATCAAATACATTTGCAAATATGTCAACAAAGGAAGCAACATGGCAGTCTTCGGGTAGGGAATGTAGCTGCACCGCTCGATGAAATCAACCAATACCAACTTGGACGCTACATAAGCAGCAATGAAGCAGTATGGCGCATCTTATCATTTCAATCCATGAACGACATCCAACAGTAATACACTAGGCGGTGCATCTCGAGAATGGACAGCGCGTGTACTTTACAGCAGATAATGTACGTACAAGAGCATTGGTTCCACCGGCAACAACTTTAACTGCGTTTTACTCATTGTGCCAAGATGATCTTTTTGCTAAAACTTTGCTTTATTCTGAAGTACCGAAATTCTACACGTGGAATGCATCGACTAAAAAGTTTCAACGTCGCAAACAAGGAAAAGCAGTTGAAGGACATACCAATTTATATTCCAGTAATGCATTGGGTCGTCTGTACACTGTTCATCCGAACAATACAGAATGCTTCTATCTAAGATTGCTGTTGATCAATATACGTGGACCAATATCCTTCCAAGATTTAAGAACAGTCAACGGTCAGCTGTGCACTACTTATCGCCAAGCTTGCCAAGAACTAAATTTTCTTGAGAATGATGCACATTGGGACACTGCACGAGCTGATGCATCGAATACTGCTCGACCACAGCAAATACGCACGCTATTTGCCATAATAAAACAAGCTGCTTCCCATCTAATCCAAAAGATCTTTGGGAAAAATACAAGGACTACATGAGTGAAGATATTCTACATCGTTTGCGCGCTGCGAATCAAAATCCGGACATTCAATTCATACCAAACGTGTATAATGAAGCATTGATTTTGATTGAAGACATATGTTTGACAATCGCTAACAAGGCACTGGTGCAACTGAATATGCCTGCTTCAAACCGACCTGCAAACAACCTTTTTGATCGTGATTTGCAACGAGAAACACACTATGATTCTGACGAACTGGGGACATTCGTTAGGACAAATCTTCCGCAGTTGATTCTAGAACAACGCATTGCGTATGACAGAATTATGCGTGCAATCACAGAACAAAGCGGTGGACTGTTTTTCATAGATGCGCCCGGTGGTACAGGCAAGACTTTTCTTCTTTCACTAATTTTGGCAACCATACGATCACAAAATAATATTGCACTGGCTATTGCATCATCTGGAATTGCGGCAACTCTTTTGGATGGTGGCCGAACAACGCATTCAGCATTGAAACTGCCTCCAAACGTGTCAAATTATCATATGGGACGAATGTACATTGTCTCACAAGAAAGCATTGGAAGCGCTTGATTGTACACTGCGAGATTTCAGAGGAAACAGACGGATCTTTGGTGGCGCACTCATTTTATTGTCTGGTGATTTTCGACAAACACTGCCCATTATACCACGATTAACACCCGCTGATGAACTTCATGCATGTCTTAAATCATCAGTTCTATGGCGTCATTTACAGAAATTGACTTTGAAAACTAACATGCGTGTACAACTACAACGGGATGCATCGGCTGGAAATTTTGAAAAACAGTTAATGGATATTGGAAATGGGCGAATGGAAATTGATGAATCTACACAATGTATCACCCTGCCAGCAAACTTCTGTAAGATCACAGAAAGCATCGACGAATTGGTGCAAAAAGTTTTCCCAAACATTGCACAAAACTACAAAAACCATCAGTGGCTCAGTACGCGTGCTTTATTAGCAGCCAAAAACATCGATGTCAATACCATCAACTTCACCATTCAGCATGGAATACCCAGTGAAACGACAACATATAAGTCCATCGATACTGTGGAGAATCAAGATGAGGTTGTCAACTATCCAACTGAATTCTTGAATTCGCTTGATTTGCCAGGCATGCCACCGCACGTTCTTACATTGAAAATTGGCGTACCCATCATACTTCTTCGAAACATAATTCCACCACGACTTTGCAACGGAACCAGACTCTCAGTCAAGAAAATGATGAACAATGTTATCGAGGCAACAATTTTGACTGGAAAATTCAAAGGTGAAGACGTCCTGTCTCAATGATCCCGACAGATATGCCATTCGAATTCAAACGTTTACAGTTCCCGGTGCGACTCGCTTTCGCAATGACTATTAACAAAGCACAAGGACAATCGTTACAAGTGTGTGGATTAAATTTGGAGAATCCATGCTTCTCACATGGACAGCTCTATGTGGCTTGCTCACGTGTCGGAAAACCTTCTGATTTATTCGTTTACGCACCAGATGGAAAAACAAGAAATATTGTGTATCCCACAGCACTTCAATAAACATCTAATTGAAACTGAACTTTGTAGTCGCACACTTTTTCGAAACGGCTTTGAATGAATTGAATATTTGTGTACTGATTTTCCTTTAAAATTATTTTTCTTAAATTTATTTCAGTTGTTTGCGTTGCAACGCGCGCCGGGTACAGCTAGTTAATTTATAATAATTATTGTTTAGTTATAATTACTATTCTGTTATTTTGCTATAGTTATTATTCTGTTATTCATCTATAACTATTTTTTCTATTTATTTATAGCTACTTTTATGTTATTTATTTATAATTATTATGATGTTATTTAAAATTATGTAATACGAGTATTCTTATGCATGATTTTTATTTTTTTTTTACAATACGATGATTATTCTTTTTTATAATTACTATTAAATCATATTATATGGTTATTATGTATAATAATTGTTATTAAATCATACTATATTAATATTATATATAATTACGATAAAATTATTTAAAATATTATTATATGCTGTTTATAATAATATTAGTAGTACATGTTACTTTTTATTTTATTATATTGATATTCATTATTTATTTATTTATAATTATTATGATGTTATTTAAAATTATGTAATACGAGTATTCTTATGCATGATTTTTATTTTTTTTTTTACAATACGATGATTATTCTTTTTTTTATAATTACTATTAAATAATATTATATGGTTATTATGTATAATAATTGTTATTAAATCATACTATATTAATATTATATATAATTGCGATAAAATTATTTAAAATATTATTATATGCTGTTTATAATATTAGTAGTACATGTTACTTTTTATTTTATTATATTATATTGATATTCATTATTTATTGATTGATCTAGGTTATTCTCAATCTCTTCCTATATCAGGGAAGGCGAACCAGTGGCACGCGTGCCATTGATGGCACGCCTGGGATCAAAATGGTTTGCATTTTCTTTCAAAATTTATAAGTTCAGTGCGAAGTTTTTCGAACAAACGCGAGTGATCCGTTGCGGAGCGGCGGGGAACAAACATACTCGTTTGTTATTGTTTGTTATTGCTTTAGTTACGTCGTGGACTACAATTGCTTATGATATAAAGTCTTTCTACGCATAGCATAGTCAATTTCATTTGCACAACTGTACTTTAAAGTTTATCTGTGTTACATTTACGATTTTTAACTGTTATTTAAAATGAATCGATCAGCAAAAGAACAAAAAAATGCAAGGTAGTAAGTGTAACAGAGAATTTCAAGTATGGGGTGAACCGAGAAACATGACATTAATTATTAGTAAAAGCGACAAAAAGGTGTGTGTTTTATGTTCTAGAATAGTGGTATGCATAGCATCGTCTGTAAAACGGTATTTTGAAACAAATTACAAATCATCTTGTCAAAAAAGTTAACCACAGCAAAAATAATTAATTGCTTAGAAATCGTTTGGCAGATGATTCCAATTCAGCATGTAATTTACAAAAAGCAACATCTTACAATCCTAATCTAAGTTATTTGTCATCCACAATCTGCAACAACAGAAGTCTCACACTAATGTTACTTTAATTTAAATTACTCGTATAACTAAAACATTTATAATTATACAGTGCAAAAGGCATTTTTTCGTAGTAAATAGAGTTTTTAGTCTATTTAGTTTTATTACTTTCCCAATGATTACATCAAAAGTATTTGACGGCACGTCTATACCTCAGTAAACGGTTCTTTAGAAAAAATGGCACGTTGATCCATAAAGGATCCCCACCCCTGTCCTATATCCTTCATTTCAAAAATGCTTCAATGTATTTCAAAACAATTCTTTAAAATTATTGTGTACCATTAAATTACCGCTAGGCCGTCATATTGGATTCCATTCCAGAAACCAGAAGCGCTGTTTGGCGCCATTACCCCGGATATCAAACTAGATCCGCAGCACCATAGCAGTAGTAAACAGAGTCGTGGCAAACCGAAGCTAGACAATATTTGTCAAGTTGCATCTAAGAATGCAAAACAAAATTGATCTGAGTGTGATGTTGATCAAATTTTTGAAACTCATTGCGTTATATACAAAAATATACATTTTAATTTATCTCATTATTTTTCATAAAATCTATATGTTGATGAATCTAGAGATATAAGAGGCAAAACATATTTGCAAGCAGAAGAATAAATTCAGGGGGAAAAAAAGAGAAAATAATGCATCAAATAAAAGGACAAAACTTGTTTCTGTTCCAGAATTGAATTATATTTTAAGCTCAGAGGGAAAATATCAGAGTTTTAAGATTAAAGTTAAAATTTTTGTTTGAAAAACGAAGCAAAAATGGAAGCTTTTCTCGAAAAACATGGAAATCACTCCTTCTTTATTGAATAATACAAAAATAAACAGATCTCAAGTGTCAATATGAAGTACGTATTTTGACGGGTTTCGTTCGTATAGCGAAGGAAAACTATTTTTATTCATTTATACGCGGATATGTAGTTATTTTTTTTTAATACAAACAAATATTTTGTTTAAAGAAACAAAAAGCCCTTCCAGAATTCATTTTTTGGTTAAATTCATAAATTAATGTTTTTGCAAATGTTTTTTCGTAGTTTAATGCACTTATTTATTATTTGAGGATCTCAATGTCTATTTTTGCGAAGTTTCTTAGAACTGAATGAAAAATAAAACATATTGAATTAATTATTTTTTTCAAAAAAAAGTTGATTCATATTTCCATAAAAGAAAAACATAAAATATATTGTAAACATATACATATTTATATTAAATATTTGTCGTAAAAGAATTATCAAGTCAAACATTAAAACTAATTATGAAATAAGATTAAACTAAACCTACAATATTTGTATTTTAATTAAAAATTTTTATTTCAAAAATACTTAATAATTCACTTTTATTAGAGTTTTGATTATTTTTTTATTTTGAATAAACCAAATGCTTTTTCCTCAGAGATTGCTAATTTATTACATATAGACTATATTTATAACATTGATATAAATCTAAAACTGGATAAAATCTCAAGTTTTTTTTATGTTATTACACTCTCTACCAAAAAAAAAAGAAAAGAAAAAGAAAAACGACGCACCAAGAAAGAGATGCTCGATTGTAATGAAATTTCGTATGCAAAGACATTTGCACCAAACACGCGATTGATTAAAATTTGGTGCCCAATGAAAATGAATAGCGGGAGCTACAGTGCATCGGAACTGCACCATCAGCAGAAGACTATATAATAAGCGATTCTCAATCTGATGGTCAAAATTTCTATTGTATTGTGATTAAGGATCCCTTTCATCGACTGAAAAAATTCCTCGCCGCAGGATTCAAGCTCATTGCGAACAACTGTCAGAGTTTGAAAGAGGCTGTATCATTGTATTGAAAGTGGAAGGTTGGATAAATCGGAGAATGGTTCGCGTGAAATGAGTCGAAGCGATGCGGCCATTAGATAATGCTGGCAAAAATGAGTGGACAGTGAAAGATTTCAGCGTTATGACGGTAGCGGTTGAACTAGGGCCACAACAGTTCGGGAGGACAGATTGATTGTCAGATCAGCTACGACTGCTCCTAATTCATCGTTGTCAAACTTTAGACGTGTGACCCGTACACGAGTGTCCACCATGATCATTCACAGACGGCTGAAAGAGACACATTTACACTCCTACCGACCACTTCGCCACCTGTCATTCACGCCTACATACTGCCGAACCAGAATACAATGGTGTTTGGTTTGATTAGGTTGGAATCATGCTGAATGGGGACGTATAGTGTTTAGCGACAAATCCCGCTTCCAACTGTGTCCTGACGATCATTGAAGACGTATCTGGAGACGCCCAGGGCAGCGTACCGACCCTGCTTTCACTATTGCACGCCTCACAGGCCCTCAACCCGGAATTATGGTATGAAGTGCCATTTCTTTTGATCGCCGGACTCCTTTGATCGTAATTAGAGGCACACTTACAGCAAGTGGTACTTCGACGACATTCTGAGAACTGTTTTGCTACCATTCCTTTTGCAGTACCCCGACCATATTTTTCAGGTAATGCCGACCCACATACGCCACATGCTGCTATGTACTATCATACCTCTTATCAAACACTTCCTTGGCCAGGCGGATCGCCAGAACTCTCTCCAATCGAGCATGTCTGGGATATGATGGGAAGGTGATTGTATCTACCAAGGAATGTTGATGACCTGGCCCCACAATTGGAGCAAATTTGGAAAGAAATACCTCAGGAGATCATCAGGGTGCTTTATCACTCTATGGCACGTCGTGCGGCAGCTTGCATCCATGCTAGATGAGGGTCAACACCTTATTGAGCTCGTTACTTTGTAATTATGTAACTCTGAAATAAATCATTAAATTTTTCTGAAATTTTAATCATTTTCTATTCTGCACATAATCTTTCTACCCACCAATTTTTATCTCTATTGGACAACTCGTTCTTGGTGTGTCGTTTATTTTTGTTATAGAGTATATTTCCGAAAAATTATATATATATGTGTGTAGTAAATATTGCAACGAGTACGTAACAATTTTACTTTGGAAAGGTTTTCTTTTTTAGTTTTTGTTATTTTTTCTCCTTTGACTATTCTTAAATATGTAATAAAGGAATATTGGTTAAAAATAGAACCTAGAAATCACTGGATTAATTCAACATTTTTATCTGTAAATTATTCCCGAAGAAAAAGACTGGATGAACTTCGATATTTCCGCTAAAAATAAACATGCAAATCTTTTAAAAATTTTATTCTATTTTCATAAATTTTGTAATTTAGCATCAGTTATGAAAATATTTTCTAAATTTATATATGTATAATACCTTTTCAGAAAGAAACTTAGGTAACGTGAAAATCAAATGCTTCTCTTTTATTATAAGTATTAAAATGTAAGCTATAATCTAACGGTAACATTTCATTATTAGAAGAACATCTGCTTGATTTGGTCTTAATTGGCTTGAGGGAAATCGCAAAAATCTATAAGAAAATACCAAAAACCTAAAGCTATGTACACTTTTACCAAATGAATAGTGTAACAGTACAAAATATTAGTGGAATTCTGCAACGTGTGGTTCAAAGAAATATAACTATAAATCAGCTAAACAGTTATAAGCAGGTTGAATATTGACTTGTAGTTATGTTTAAACAGTTTCCTATAAGAATTTCTATAAAATGTGTTTTTTTTCTTTTAATACAGATCTAAAGGGATATATATATATATTTTTAATATTTATAATACTATATAATCTATATTTACATAAAATCATTTTTAATATCTTCGATATCACAATAAAAAAATATTCGGAATCAAATAAACACATATAAATAAAATTTCATTATTTTTATTCTAGTATAATAATACGTATAAATTATAACGACATTATATATAAAAAACACTCTAAAGCTGTTTAATTATAAAAGAAATATTGGTCGAGAAATCCTTCAAACGAAACAATTATTTTACCGGATAATGACTAACACACTTCTATTGAAATAATAGTATTTTTTTTTCAAATTATTCATTTTCATTTTATCTTTCTGACATAATGTAAAACTGAAATGCTCTCTTATTAGTTTGTGGGAGAGTTTCAAGTAGTGATTTATGACTTAGGATTTAAAACTTTTATAGTGGTTGAAAAAGTTTCAAATGCTTTATCGTCCGCTTCCGGCGAATATTTAATTTCCTTTTCTATTTAAATTAACGGATTTTCGCAGTCCTTTCTGAAATTTGTTTCGCATTTGACGGGGCAGCTCAGTAATGAATTCGTACGATGAAAAATGACTTCTTTTTAAGTGACGAAGCGTGAATAATGATAAAGAATATCGTCAAAATTTTCTTAATAGCGTAGAACCAAATTAACGTCTGGTAGAAAATGCATTTTTAAAAGAATTTTAAAAGTGAAACATGCGTGAAATAAATAATGATTGCTTCAGAGTTGTGTCTTGTTAACACGATGGATCATTCTATGAAAATAAAGAATAACATCTCAACTAATGATGACTACATTTTAAATAATAAAAAAACAACAACTGCGTTGTTTCTGTTCGGAATTTTACTTGATTATGTGCTGAATATTATAGAATAAAATTTCAAAAGATGGAATTTTCTGCGTAAATTATGACCTTTTCTATTTAGTTCATAGTCCTTCAGAATTCTACGTAATTTCATACAGTTTGCTTAATAAAGACAAATCTGTATGTTTCATTTGAGAATCTTTCTTTATAATTTCTGCGTAATGCCAACGGTAAATTATTTAACATTTTTAGTTTTAGAAATAATTATACATTCATAAGTTGTTAATTGTGATAGTACTGCAGTGCTTCTTAAAGTTTCAATATTCACGACCCAATATTCAATCATAATTTTCATCACGTCCCCCTTATGCAATAACAATGCATTGAATGCAATAATACTATAAATTGACGCTTTAACTACTATGTGACTTTAACCCAGTGTTTCTCAAATTGTGGGGCGCACCCCCCAGGGGGTCATAATACTGCAAGGGGTGCGCGAGTGTATATTGAAAAGTCAAAAACAAAAGATTATTTAAAAAATTATTAATTTTCTGAAAGAAAACAAACAAAATATATAATGACAATAAAAAATAAAAAACACATTTACACTGATATAATACACTTATAAATATATCAATACTGCTCAATGCATTTTATAATTAAATTAACAATACTAAGCTAAGAACGTTTAATAATTACCAGTAACCGAATGGGCGATTAAAAATTATCCCAATTTCATTGTTTAACACGTAGGTCAGCGTATGTGGTCTATTGGGGGAGGGGGTAATAAAGGAATAAGTAATGGAAATTCCACGGAAATAAGTAAATCCTTTGCAATGACTGTCAAGGTTTGGAATGCAAGTTTATTGCATTCCAAAGCCTTCGGAATAATTTTATGGATAACAGTTCACAGAAAAGATCGTACTATGGAAATACGTATATATACGTCCGGGGCAATTAATGCACTGGATGAGTGAGACGTTTGTATACGCCGGCAGCACTTAAGAAGTTAAAGTCGAAATGTAGGTTTAGCGTAAAAATATTGTACTATTGAATTTAATATATTGTATATGGGGTGCACGATGAAAATTATGATAGAATATTGGGTCGTAAATATTTAAAGTTTGAGAAGCACTGCTTTAACATCTAAAGTGCCTCCGGCGTATATAAACGTCTCGTTCAGCCAAAGCATTCATTCCCCCTGACGTAAATATACGTATTTCCAAAGTACGATCTTTTCTGTGCACTGTTATTCATGAAACTTTTCCGAAGGTTTTGGAATGCAATAAAAATACCTTGACAATGTTTGCGAAGGATTTACTTATTTCAGATTATTTCCTTCTTTATTCCTTCCCCCTCACTAAATATCTTTTACGCGCGCCTATGTGGAAAACGATTGGCTTTGGGAAGTGAATGACGTCACTTTTATTTGCCAGTTAAAGGATTTATTACAAACTGCCGTGGGTAGCCTAGTGGTTAGAGCATCGGACTCCAGACCGGAAGGCCTGGGTTCGATGCTCGATGTCACCAAATACCCTCCGAGTGCACACGGAGTACGTGCTCGTTAAATCTGTGGGTCCGTAGTCTTGTGGGCTTGTTCACTAGCGCAGGAACTGGAGAATATTTCCCTCCCCTTCAGTTCACTTGCAGAAATTGTGGAGGTGGAGATAGAGGTCGTGTCGCCATCTATCGTCCCTTCGGGGAAGTTTCTTTGAGCTTAAATCGCACTGTCACCTGTATGGTGCTCAAGGCCAACGACAGGCGTACCTCTTGCCCATGCCACGATGAATTTCGTGGGCCTCGTTCTGACTACGTCAGACAGGTGGCATTAGCCACAACAACAACATTACAAACTGTACAAATTATCAAGATAAGTGTTACTTTTTGTATATAATTGTATGTATAAAAATCCCATGGGGTCACTGGTAATTATTAAGCTTTTTTTAAACTTAGTATTGTTAAATTAATTATTAGATACATTCTGTAGCATTGATACATTTACAAGTGTTATATATCGGTGTAAATGTGTGTTTTATTTTTTATTATGTCAGAATGCATTTTGTTTTTTTTTACTTTCAGTAAATTTATTTTTTGAAGTAATCTTCTGTTTTCAACTGTTAAATAGGCTCGCGCCCCCCAAAGGGGAGGGGGGTGCGGTCCACAGTTTGAGAAACGCTGTAGTACTGCATTAAGTAACATTTATACGGAAGCAGTAATGCTCTCGATGGTCGCGTTATAGAACCATTTTTTTAATAATTATTTTTATTGTACTATATAAATTCGTAATTCCAGTGAATAATTTAACTAAGAGAAAATGTACATACCTACTTTTAAGGACTTTTTAATTTTTGTATGATAATTTGAGAAAAAACCCAATCAAACTGAATTAGAATGTTTTAAGTGTGCGTGATTTTAATACAGAACACGAATCACACCGACCCTTTTCGCTGACATTACAGGAATGATATTCTCAGGCAAATCTATTCTATTTTGTTCAGTTTATCGTAGTTTTATTGCATTTTGATGATCAAAAAAAATAGCATGAACATTTTCTTGTTTGTGTCTTTTTGACTGGGTGCAGTGTGTATTTTGGTACACTTGGGGCTTCATATTTTTCTTGATGAAGTTTTTAGGTAGCATTTGAAAATTTTCCTTTCAATTCAAACATTACTTAGTCATTTTTCTCAAGTTTACTTTCGCTATTATGACTAATATCCATTATTCCATCAAGTTTTTCCCTTTCTTGATCGGTTTCAACTACCTCTAATAGAGATCGCATATGTCAATTTCTTTTCTTTCATATTATGTTCATTTACAGTTATAAACCATAATGATTCGTAAAACACAGCAATCAAAGTCACTAAGTCGTTCACAGGGTGAAAATGTACCCTGTTCATAAAAAATATTTTAAAACCACTTGGAACTCAGTCATTGAAGTACCTTAAATTGTAAAAAACGTTTATCACTCCCAAAAAAAGAGAGAGATATATGCGACAAATACATTTTAGTTTCAATGACGACTCTCATTACTTAGGAGAATATTGACACGGTCATTGGTAATAAACAAATAGCATTCCCAGAATTAGTGAACCTGGGGTGACTTTGTATCCATTGCAACCGTTCCCTGGTTAAAATATCACTAGTCTCTGATGGGTCAAATTCGAAACAAGTTAAGGATATATTTTTTCTGTGTTGGCATTTATCAATACTTTTTTTTGTTTAATTTTTAAGAAATGTGAATTTCTTTTAATGATTTCTTAAAAAGTTGCCAAGTATCGCGCTTAAATTTCTGTGGCGGTGTGTTATCTATATTAACTATTGCCGAGCATCACGCGATGACAATCGTTTTGGCGTGGTCGATACAGTACTTGCGTACAGAACGGAAGGAACTCAGATTGAATCTTCCTTCCAACATTGGTGACCCTGGTCATGCAAAAGAATCGCACCCTGGACGCACCACTCTAATGGCGCCATGTATCCACCACAAAAGCAACTAAGCTGTCATTCGCAAATGACGCAATTAAGCCGTGAGACACAAATGACGCAATTAAGCTGGCACAAAAAACAGCCTCACACAAATGACGCAATTCTCAAACCGTCACGCACGAATGACGCAACCCAGAAAGTTACGCAATTACTTACATGCTCGTCACGAATATGGATATCATTCGTTCTCCTATTCGCCGAATCACTGGCATTGGGGTATGTGGTGGTGTGATATATGTATAAACTAGTACCAAACATCATGCGAAGATGATCGTTTTGGCATGATTGATAAAGTACTTGCGTACCTAATGGAAGGTACTCAGGTCGAATTCTTCTTTCTTCATTTCTCATTGAAACCAAATTAAGAACTCTAATTTTTATTTCATCAAACATATTGTCAAATTTCAGCTTGAGAGGAGTAAGCATTAGTTTCTGAAGGAAAGAAAATAATTATGTATAATTAGGAAAATAAATACTATCCTATAAATTTCAGTCTAAATCCAGTTCAGTCAATGACTTTCTGAAACGTAGTTAAATTTAAATCGTTCTGAAAACGTTACAATTAACTAAATCCTCCTTTTATTTCTCTCTGTAATATTTGATGTCTCTCCTCTAAATAGTTAGTGGAAGAAGGATACAAAGGAGTCCATTGGCTGAGTGGCAGCGTATCGTGTTTCTATGTCACAAGTCCTTGGGCAAGATTGACTCACCCCGCTTTCACCCCTCAGTGGGTCGATAAATAAGTACCAAACTTGCTTGGGAACTAAACACAGGTGAATTCGCATCAGATTGACCACCTTATAGGAGCATCCGATCATACACCTCAGTGAACAAGGGCACGAAAATTGAGATAGGCACAGTAGGCTTTGGCCCTCTTGGGCTGTTGCACCACTAAATATAGTTTAGTTTAGAAGCACATAAAGAATATCTAAAGATAAGTCATTTCTCTTTATTTCTAACATATCTGCATAGTCTTTAGAAATTGAACATGGGTTTCCTCAAAGAAGAACAAAGTGGGAAAACAAGGTAAAACTTTATAACATATTGTAGTAAAAAGTAATTTATATGTTACATAATGGTCTTTCCTTCAAAACTCAAAGAATTTTTAGCTCAAACACATTTAATATTTCTTCAATAATATATCAAAAACAACTTATATTTTGCGTGATATTTTTGTTGCCATTTAAAATTAGGTCATAAAATGGAAGAATTAAAAAACTTAGTTTATGCATAAGTTGAGGTAATGGAATTTAATAATGTGTGATGTGGTATGTAAATGTAATGTTTCCAAAGGGCAAATATATACCTGTCGCTAAGAAAGCATAATATCACGTGAATAACCATAAATTAACAACAGAGACATATTTTAGCAATTTGGAATATCAAACTGTGAAGCTAGTAGTTCACTTATAAATCAAATTACTGAGTTTCAGAGGAAATTTAAAGAAAAATTCAAAAAATATGCAATTGGTATGAGAGAAAAAAGAAATCCGAATTATAATTATACTTTCTTTTTTAATCACCTTTATTGAGAATTTATATATAACGATTTTCGTTAATATCTCGTGGAATTTATAGTATTATTTAATTTTTATATTACATTTGATATTTTTTTCGTGAGGATGAAGCATAAAAAAAATTCAAATTAGCGTCCGTAGAGTTGTCTCCCAGAAACTTAAAAAAAATATAGCAGTACCTGAGGCGGGACAACAAACTTAAGAGGGCAACAAACCGAATCCTCGACTACAATGCGATATAAATGATTCTGCAAATAATCATGTCCAGTAAGGAAACGAAAGCAAGCAACTCCAACAAATGGAGGTAGAGAGAACTAGGGACTCTACCACTTTTGTTGGAGCAAGACATTCTACCTTTTACACACAGCCGCATTGCCATAAAAGGAGGCTCTATTAATTTTCAATTAACTGTACATGATTATTTGATGTTACGCAGAGGCAAAGGAGAGTCGAGGTGGGACATGAGAGACCCGACTTTAGCAAGCCTATCTGATTGCGCCTTTCAAGTTATAGAAATCCTACCATTGATATAAAAAACTTACGCTCTGCTAAATTACATTTCATTTAAAAATACTAATATAACTTTTTGAAGTATAAAAATATTTGTTTACAAATAAATACACGTTTAATTTTGTTCAGACACTTTTTGGTTAACACATAATTCATATGAGATGAGTAGCACACACAGGAATTTTCGAAGGGGGTCCAGGGTCGAAAGTCCACTATTCTCGTACCATGCTGCTTTTAATTTTGTCAATTTTCGGGAACAAACACTGTAAACAATTACTTAATGAATAAATAATTAACTTTAATTAATAAAATTCATTACGTACTATACGATTAAATTTTACGTACTATATTAGTAGGATTATAATCAATTGGGAAAAAAATCAAGGGCTTTGGGAGGATCCAGAACAAAGTACCCCTTACACCCCCCTTTTGTGTGTGCCACTGTATGAACTTATTAAAGATTTTATAAAGTTAACATGAATTCTATGTTAACAAAAAATAAATCTTAATAATTGAAAAGTTTTATTAATATGTTTAATATTTTCTTAACTCAAAATATTAAAGTTAGATGCCCGGACAGGATAACTTTGGATTAAGAAAAAAGGTCAGGTTCTGGTTTGAGGAAGGAGGGAGAGGAGCTATTTAATTCTTGCAACGTATTACACCTAATGTAAAGCTAAATGAATAATTAAAACCGTACAAATCCAGAGATTCGTAATTAAATCCTCAACTTAATAACGCACTCAATTGAAATACCACTAAAACCACTACATATTTACTCTCGCACATCTTTAGGCTCTATTTCACAGATTTCCATTTGTAGCCTAAAACAATTAAAATAGCTCTACCGAAATAACTTGGAATACTGTCCCATGTACAAATAGTCATAGAGTCATTAAATTGCGCACTAAGTGAATTAGATTTTCAGATTTGTGAAATTCCACGACGCTATTAAAGGAATTGTGCAGTCCTGACAGATTACCTCCAGAAGAATGTTTCAAAAATCTCCAGGAAGACGACGTGTATGTGGTACTCGTTTAATTAATCACTGCTTCCCGTGACTGCTGGAAAGTAGGATCGTGAGGCGAAAAGTACACTTTTAACCCTGGTGTAATTAATCTTTATTAAGAGACAGAGCCGTGAGAGATCGCCATGTTTTGTGAATGATTGGTGTAATAGCAGGTGTTGGCCTCCGATAAGAAGTACTCTGCTTTGTGCATACTTACTCGTTGATGGCTGTGTGAAGTCAGAAGTACTTCAGGGAGCAAATAAACTCTTTCAGGGTCGTAACCTGGGGAAATGTTTTGGGTGAAGAAACGATAATGGGTGCAAATTCATTAACGAATCTTCGAGATGCTGTGAGATATGTAGTAGTGGGAATTAGGTTGTGTTGGGAATGTCATTATTAGTCAATTAATGCAATTTATATTAGATTAGAAGGTTCTTGTCATTATCCTTTTTTTGTTTTGCATAATTAATTGCGGTTCGTTAAAATCAAGAATGAAATATGTACTGCGAAGCATTATCAATAATTGTCGCATAATTGTTATTAATTGTTTCAAAAAGGTAATTAATAATTTGGTAAAAATAATTTCCGCTGTTCTTTTTTTTAAATTTTTTTGTATTTTGAAAATGTTTACTTAAGCTTTTATTCCTTATATTTTTTTCTTGAATTATTTTTTAATAATTTGATTTTTAAAAAATTATTTCTTTCAATTGTTTTCTTTAAAAAAACATTATTTTATACAGGACTTATACAAAAAAATGTTACTTTAATGAAAAGTGTTAACCACAAAACAATAGAATTTTAAAGATATAACATAAAACAGCAAACTGTTTAAGAAAAATACATTATGGACATTACAGAGATGCATGCATTTTTCAAAAAGAAATAATAATAGTTTAATTATTTTAATTAAGAAATTATAGCAATATAATTTTTTATTGAAGGGAAAATATAATACTGCACCGTTTCTGGATTCATATTAAAATGGTTCATATTGAATGATTTGGTTAATAAAGAGATATTCTGTAATTTGATGAAATAGGAAAAACATGATACAACCCCTGCGTGTGCATATTAAAAATAATTAAAAAAATATAAATGTTACACCAAGGGTTTATAAAAAGTAGTTATTACGTTACTTGAATTTTAAATTAAAAAATGAAAACATACGAAATGAATGCTGAAAAATATTTATTTACTCATAATATCAAAAGATTTGCCATTCAGTGAAAATTGATTGTCTTAAAAATGCTAAAAGTGCCACTAATTTCAATAATTAATATAATAAGAATTGTATTTTTCTATTCCTATTAATTATATTTTTGCGCAACACTCTCTTCTATACTGCAACATTCATTACTTTTTGTAAAAATTACGTAATTTATATGATCATAAACTAAACAATTTCTTTAAAAAAAATTTAAAAATTGGCAGTTATAGAGACTGCCAATAGAAGTGAAAATTAGAACTTTTAGTATTAAAATTTGAAATTTTATAATATTTGAATTAAAATTATCAACATTAATCCGATTTTCACATCTATTGATACTCCGAGGAAGAATTATATGCATGTTTATATGGCCTTTTTATTATTCAAATATATTACGGGCTGTACAAGATCAAAAAAGACAAAATATATAAATACAATTCAATTGAAATAACTATTAATATATAATCATATTATTTATTGATAGTATTTGTATTTACTTAAGGTAACCGGCTAATCTCGGAATTGTAGTTTTTTAAAAGCGTACAAAAGAATATATTTTTTTAAATATTTAGTGTTTTTTAGATCAGAATATGCGAATGAAATTTTTTAAAAAATATTATTACAATAAAAATTATTTAAATGCAATATTTTGGCAAAAAATTAACTTATAATTATTTATTCTCAAAATAATCTCCTTTTATGAAAAATGCCTCTGTAAAAATAATATTTTGCATATACATGGCTAAGACTTCTCCAGAGAGCCTGAACTAGGATTTTAAAAATATCAATCACATTATTTTCAGAGTTACTACCAATTGAAATAAATATCAGTTTTTTTTGTTAAAAATTAACCACTAGGATGTATTAAATTATGAATAAATCCACTTCTAAGTTAAATATTTCAAGCATTCTATTCCGGCCTCTGTAGAGAGGCCTGTGCTATATATAGGCAAAATATAACTATTATAGAAGCATTTTATATAAAAGGAGACTGTTTTGAAAATAAATAATTCTAAATTCATTTTTGCCGAAAAATTGCATTGAATAAACTATTTATTGTAACAATATGTGCTTAAAACAATTTCATACTTGTATTCTAATTTAAAAGTGACACTAAATATTTAACAAAATATTCGTTTTTACGCTTTTGCAAAATCCCGTTTCCGAACGTAGTCGGATACCTTAAATTTCAGTGTACTTTATTTTTAACATTATTTTAATTGTTTGCATCATTGTCATCATTAATTTCAACAGTATTTAGACTTTCTGTACTTCCAACTATTTCATCATCACGTGGAAAAATATTTTGAGGATTTGTGATGCATAGTTTACCATTATTGGTTCATCTAATTGCTTAACATAACACATGAACATGTCGGTGACGTGAACCTAGAAAATTTCTCTCTACCAAAAAGTGCCCAAGGCGGTATAGAAGTCTTCACTTCAAAAAACGCACTACACGAACAGTTTGCAAAGAACAATTTTAGCTTCTGAGTGACTATGTACTTGAGCTTATACGCATGTGTAAAATTTACAAAAAAGATGAGCAGACCAATTACTTGATAGATGAAGTAAAATTCTCCTTGATGGATAAAAAAATAACCCACTTGATTTAATTCTTGAAAAACAAAATACAATATCAAAGGCTACTTAACAGTTTTCTGTTTTTTTTCTTTTAAAACTCACTGAATATGTGTGTTTATACAAGGTCTGTTCAATTAGAATCCGACCTTTGGCCAGAAAAAAAATCTTAGTTAAATTGCGGAATTAGGATTCTTATGAAATTCAAAGTAGGCTTCCTGTGCCTTCACACACAGACAATTCCTTCCTTCCACTGCCGAAAACACTTCTGGGATCTTTTTTTTTTTGGAATGGGGTTCAACTCCACCATCGCGTTCTGCCTTACCTCATCTCTACTTTGAAAATGGGATCCTTTCCTAGGTCATGTGCAACTGCAGAACTGAGTTTTCCTTTTCCACCCACAGCAGCATAAGAACAAATTTCACAACCGTTCTGTGCATGGTCAAACACAATTGCCTAAGGAGAACCTGTACTAATCTCAACAAGTTCAACAGTGTTTCGTGTGGTTAAACGATGATATTACATTATAAGATTTTACATAGTTTTAAGTGCAGCTGCTTTTCAAGCGGTTTTTAGCCTCTCAAAACGCTTGTCATTCTCTAACAACATGCCAGACTTGTTTTGAATCAGTTAACCTCCTATTTAATTTGTGTGAGTTCCACACAGCATCGTCTCCACTTGCTGAATCTTACACAAATTGTTTCACTTAGAAAATCACCATGTTTTTGACAAAAAATTTGCTGCAGTACCTCTCATGTCTTTTAACCCATCTTTAAGAAATTAAAAATCGGACGAATGTACTAGCATTTCACTCGATTCCCTGTTGAAAATGACTGGTACACCGGAACGAAGGTAAAAAATTAAAGCTTTAGCATTAAGCTCTCTGTCACATCTTTCAATGTGCACAGTGGTGCCTTTTTAGTATCTGTGTACGCATTAAAATTTAAAGTTGGATAGTTTTTGAACAAATCTTGTATAATAGTATCTAAGGTTCCTTCTCATCCCATATTTTCTATGAGTTGTACAGGAAAAATCCGAGAAAGAAAAACGAGTCAGTAAACCACCATAACAAACTTCCACAGCGAATTTTCATTATTATACAAGTTTAGTCAAAATAACGAAAAGAGGGATTGTTACCTACGAACGCAACTACAAACTTTTATAATGAACCAATCTCGTCTTATTGGAACCGTGTAGGAGTAAGAGCTTATGCTCTTAAGTAAAAAACTAGGAAACATTTTTATTGCAGGCCTTAAATGTAATAGTCATGTGCCCGTCTCTCTCGAACTTCAGATCAAATACAATTGTCTATTCATGTAAGAGGACATGGGAAATAAAATGTAGACACCTACGATTTCAGTCCAAATTTATGATTCAAATAATATATAGCATATAATGCATAAACTTGTTTCAAAAATATTTATATTTTTGCATTAGGTTCATGCTTATCTCAATTAAAGCTAAAAAAATATTTTATGAAATTATTAATATTCAAAAGCAAAAGGAAGAACTAAATATGAAAAATAAAATGATTGAAATAATATTTTGATTATAAAATTTCCAAACTGATTATTAAATCATGAAATTCAATGCTATTTTTTCAATCCGCGCGAATATAATTTTCAATATACTCTAATTCTCTAGTAAATTTTCAAAATAAAGTATTTTGAATTAAAAATAATAATATAGAGAAAAAATAAAAATATCTAAAATAAAGAGCTAATGAAAACTATGGTTCTCTTTTAAGTCCAGTCAGTTTTATTTGAATTAATTTCCTTTGTAACAATTTGATATAAGGAATCTAATAGCATTTTTTTCAGTCAAAATTTTTCAGCATCAATTTCGACTAAAACTACATTCCCATTCTTCCTCATTCATGTTCATATTCGAATTTTATTTGGAAACAAAAATATATTTTAAGCTAGGTAGTATATACAAATGTCAACAATTTTTAATACACAAAAGGATAAAAGCTTTGAGAAAGATTGTATTTTAAACTGCTATGTTTGAATTCTTAAAATATTTTTTTTTTCACCTTAAAAGGCTTTATTGCTCCATTTAATTCATATTAAAGCAAGAACTGTTACTACTTCGATACTTTGATTTACACTTAAATTGATTTATAGGTGTGGTATTAACATAAAATATTAATATTTCTTTCAGAAAAAAATACTTGTGTATTTTGAGCGAAGGATTACAAAGAAATCTGAATCTTCCAAAAAGATGTGTGTTTTCCTTTTATTCCCATATTTGATTTATTTGTGCTACAAATGCAATTTTTTTAACCTTACAAATGTGAGGAGTTAACTGATCTCAAAAAGGAAACACTCAACAAATTACGCAGTATGTCTCCAAAATTGTTACTTATATCTCTCATTTCTTCTATAGTTTTTATTACTCGAAACTGACTCTTGTTTGGATTTATTAACAAAACTTAATTCTTTTCTTTTAATTGCTTACAAGACTTATTTATTATGACCATTTTCTGTCTCCGGTTTGACAAAATTTTCAATCCACATTTAAGATGCTTTCTTTAAGAGATATTTTTAAAAAGTTATATGCATTTGAATTTTCTTTTTATAAAAAAAAACAAATTTTATATTATATTTACGATTACTAATTTTTAGAATACAGTGAAATACATTACCCGTAACATGCTACATTACAATTAATGTATAAAAATATTTTTAATTACATACTGATACCAGTAACTAGTTAAATGAAAACGATATCAAAAAGAAAATGGCAATAAAGCCGAATCTCGTGCTTAAAAATAGAGGGTGCTTCGGTTTAAGAGAATTGCGTCTCGCAATGAGACTGACGAGATGGAAGATTTAAAGTCGAATTGTGAAATAAAAAGTACGTTCTAACTTTAAAGAGACTATTCCATTCCTTGAAATGTTAAACTGAGTTTGAGATTATTAACTTTAGTTTATGAAATACACTCATGGCCATAAATTAAGGATAATTCAGAATCACACAGAAATTGAATTCTAAAATAAAAATTCCCCTGTAGAATTATCACAAACATTTTGAAGAAGAATATGCAAATTACAGGAAATCACCAGATGGCGCAGATAGTACGTCACAATGACGAGAGTGTAAGACAGGGGTATATAAGGAATGGTGGCAAAGAAGCAAAATTGTTCACAAGCGCCTTAAAAGCCTTTCAGTGCAATAACCGCATAGTTATGGCACAAAGGAAACATTTGGATGATTTTTTATTGGACGACTGGATTGTGGACGTACCCAGCTGGAAGAATTCGAGGAACTTGGAATATCCCTGAGTGTCATCTCCAGGCTTTGGCAACGATTTCAAGATGATGGTAATGTGAGTAGATGTTACAGTACAGGTCACCCCCGAGTTACAACGCCGAATACGGACCGGTATATTTGGCAGTTACTGCCAAAAGAAACAGACGGAGCACATCATGAGACCTGTCTCGTCAGCTCTCTTCAGATACCGGTACGACAGTTTCAAGGCAGACCATGTACAGACGCTTAGGGCACATTGGTCTATATGCTTTGTAGGCCTGTCAGATGTGTTCCACTTACCGAAACTCACTGTCGCCTGCTATTAACCTGGAGTAGAGAGCATGAATTGTGGACACCACAACAGTGGTCTTGTGTGATGTTTTCCGATGAGTCCAGGTTTAGTTTGCGGTCTGCTTCTCGCTGGACTTTAATATGGAGAGCGCCACGTACCCATTACCACCAAGATAACACCATTGAACGAAACCGTTACGGTGGTGCAGGATGGCTCGTTTGGGGAGGAATTATTCTTGGTTCTAGAACTGACCTGCATGTTCAGAGTGTAACGATGACAGGCCACATCTATCGGGATGTCATTCTGGAACAACATGTACGATTATTTCGGGGTGCCATGGGTGCTGAATTTCTGTTTATGAATGACAACGCCCGTCCTCACCGTGCAAACATTATAGACAAATGCCTTCAATCGGAGGATATATCTCCGTATGAATTGGCCAGCATACTGACTTGACATGAATCCAATAGAGCATGTGTGGGATATGCTTGGCCGACGAATTGCCGACCGGCAACCCCCTCCCACCTTTCTACCGGAACTTCGGAGGGCATTGCTTGATGAGTGGTGTAATATTCTCCAACATCAGATTGATAATTTGATACTCAGCATGCCTAGGCGTTGTAAGGCCTGTATTGTATCGTCCGGGAGACACACTTCGTATTAAAAGCATCATACTAACTATGTTATACTGTTTTTTGTAAATAGGTTCTTTTTTGAAATTTCTCCTGGGAGTAAAAATCGCACTTTTTATTAATAATGTCAAACATATAGCATCTTTTTTGCTCTTTACCTTTTGTTTAATAAACAGACTTTACAAATAAGTCAAATTTGTTTTGCTTCTGTCACTTTCTTTGCCTGAACTTCATTATTCTTAATTTATGGACATGAGTGTATATGAATACATTTAAAAATATATCCTAAAAGCGCAAATTTTCTCAAACTTAGTTTTGCAAATGAATTTCAGTGTTAAATTTATAAGAGATTTTTTTATTGGCATTCATTTATGAAATATATTCAACATAATTTATAAAATTTATTTTCTTCGTACGTATTAAGTGTTTTTTTTAATACTTCATACATTTCTGAAATATATTTTGGCAGCTTTTGATAGGTTATACAGATACACTAAAATTTAGTAATTAAAATAATTAAGCTTTCATAAAATAATTTATTTGCTATAAGATATTATAACATTTGATATAAAAATAATTACAGAATTAATTGAACTGATGATAAATGTTGAGAAACATAAGAATATTTTATCAACGTTTTCTATAAAAGGCATTAGTTTTTTTTAATTAATGGTGAATGGAATTTTAGAATAGCTAATTTTGAAGAAATGATCACTAATATATATGGATATTAAGAGCACATTTTTTATTTATTTATAATGCATAAACAGGATTCTTAAGCCACATTTCAATTTGGGTTTATCGTGACTCACATATAGACAAATCTAAATACTCTTTTGAATCGATAATTGTGAAAAGTGCACTGAAATATGAAGAATAATCACATTTTTTCAAAAAATAAAATACCGGGTGTTTCTAAAAGAATATATATATTTCGGAGTTTTAAAGCTTTAGAGTATTTATAACACATAACATATGAGTATGACTCATACATCGAGTGAAAGAGCAACTGTAACAGTTTTGTTTGCTGGCATGTATGCGCATACGCACGAAGTGTATGCTAATCCCCCCCCTTTTTTTTTTTGCTGATCAATGCGCTAGTAGGAAAACGGCGACTAGTGAAAATAAAGCGTTTTGTGTTCTATAATTTGCAAAGACAGAATCTGCTATTACAGTGCAACGAGCATTCCGTATTAAATTCAGTTCCCAACCTTCAAACGATAATAACATTAATAGATGGTATCATCAGTTTGAAACAACGGGCTACCTTTGTAAAAAGAAAAATACGCCACGAACAAGGCTTAGCGAAGATAGTGCTGTTCGAATGATAGACTTTTTCTTGCGTAGCCCAAATAAATTGAATGTTTTTGTGCCATATATCGGCAGAAAGCTTATGGGCCTTTCGTTTTCGGAGGGCCAACTGTAATTGGTTCTGCCTATATTGATGTTCTACAACTATGGCTATAAGAAAATGAACCAGATAACTTCATTTGGCAGCAAGATGGTGCAACCCTCACTGGCATCTCTCAGTACGTGATTGGGTGAACATCACTGGACCCAACCGATAGATTGGTTTCAAAGAGCCTCCCGATAGAGCTTGTTTCAGATGACTTTCACGTTTACCCGATCTGTTGCCATGTGATTTTTATTGTCATTGTGAGTACGTTCCTCCGCTACCAGTTGACCGCCCTGACTTAAGACACATAATTGAAGCAGCTGTTGTAAGAATTACCTCAGACACACTGATCAAAGTTTGGGATGAACTCACCTATCGACTTGTTGTGTGCCGTGGGACGAATGGGGCTCACATTAAGGGCAGTCGGAAAGGTAAAATTTGATTTTTTTGACAATTTGAGATTTTTACATTTCCACATAGTACAGATTTTAACCTTTCTAAAAATACCTTACTTTAACCTCTAGGGTAAGTAGAAGCCCTAAAAACCTATTTTTAAATAATCGTTGAAACTGGGCCACGCCCATTTGACAAGCGTAAAAGTAAACAAAGTTTTTTGTTTTGGCTTAAAAGTTGAGCGTCTGGTATAAATCAAAACATTTATCTTTTATTGTATAAATTGAGTCTTTTATTATTTTATTTCCTAACCCATTTGAAACTTCACTGTATTTTTAACGGTCAAATCAGTGTTTGTTTACACTTTCAAAACTGCGTTGTAATTTTTGAACTCGCAAGTATTCTTTAACATTATTCAGCTTAAACTTTCAAAAAAATTGCTATAATATATCGACTTTACCATGCCTACAGCATCGACTAAAGTATTTAAGAAACGAAGAGGAGTTTTTAATAAAGGAAGATGTAATAAAAGTAATGATGGTTGTGGTGAAAGCAATTCTACTGTTCCAAAGAACTCTGCTGATGAAAAAATTGTGCTGATGGTGCAAAGCTTTGTACTAATGAAACTGAACCATCTGCCAGTGAGAGAAAAATTGTAAACATGGATATTTCATATTCGGATGAGGCTTTTTCTGGTTTCAGAAATGTTATTGTGGACATTAACCTTTTAGCTTGTGTGTTTTTTTTGAAGCTGTAAAATGTATAAAGTGTGAAAAAAACAGGACTCAGGTTGCACCTCAGTGAAAGTAACTGTGGTGAAGCTGTGAAGTTTCACTTAAAATGTCCTTCTTGTAAATATAACTATACTTTTTTAACTCCAAGAAATGCGATAGTTCTGAGAATTACGAACTGAATACCCGGCTAGTGTATGCTATGCGATGCATAGGTAAAGGTGCTGAGTCTGCTAGGATGTTTTGCGGTATCATGAATCTTCCCCCGCCACCCACAAAATTCTCAAAGTACAACCACATTTTACTGCAGGCAACAAGAGAAACCTGTGAACACAGTATGGCAGAAGCTGTTCGTGAAGCCGTTGATGAAAAAATGATGGAAAAAGGGACCTTGCTGTTGCTGTTGATGGTAGCTGGCAGAAGCGTGGTTTTCTTCGAAGAATGGCTTGGTGACAGTCACAAGTGTTGATACCGGCAAAGTTATAGATGTCAAAGTTTTTCAAAACATTGTATTTGTCCGAACAAAACCAAGCATCTTCAAAATTGTAAGAGAAATTTTGAAGACTACAGCGGTAAGATGGAAGTAGCTGGAGCTCTATCCATTTTCAGCGTTCCCAGTCTCTCTACAATGTTCGGTACACAAAATATTTAGGAGATGGGGACTCTAAAGCTTTTACTTCTATTGTCGAGAACAAAGTATATGGTGACCATTGCTCTGTCGAGAAATTAGAATGCATAGGTCATGTTATGAAAAGAATGGGGACACGTCTTCGACGCTTGAAAACTAAGATGAGAGGTCAATAACTTTCTGACGGAAAGCCTTTATGCGGAAGAAATAGATTGACAGAGGCAGAAATCGACCGTCTGCAAGCATATTATGGTGTAGCTATCCGCAGAGATTTGTCTAGCGTGAAGGACATGCAACAAGCCATATGGGCAATATTTTTACACAAGCTATCAACCGATGAAAAACCTCAGCATGGATTTTGTCCCTCTTATTCAGATACGTGGCGCAAATTTAAAAAAGCAGAATTGCTTGGGAGACTTATCATCACAAAAATAGTTTACCTGTGGATGTTGTGGAGGCCATGCGACTTGTTTTTAGGGATTTAGCTAATCCAGAATTGCTAAAAAAGTGTTTACATGGAGGTACGCAAAATCCTAACGAAAGTGTAAATAATGTAATATGGTCTCGTGTACCGAAGAAAACATTTGTACAATTAGAAGTTTTGTCACTGGGTACATATGATGCAGTTTTTCATTTAATATGGGGAATGTATCAAAACTAGAAATTTTGAGAAAAGTGTGTATTGAGCCTGGTGATTACACGGTACAGGCGATGGAGTGCCTCGACAAACAGAGGCTGTTACGAGCAAAATACTATTGTTTACAAAAAACGAAGGAAGTTAGGAAGGAAAAAAGACTTAAAAGGAAGAAAGAAGATGATGAGCTACTAAAAATGCTGATAATTTAGAATATGGAGCTAAAATGTTTTAATTAAAAAGTAATTATACGTTAAAATCAGTTTTTCTCAAAATGTCAATTTTTGATGTTCGATGTTCCTTTTCTTAGAAACTACTGTTCACAGGTATGTAAATTTTTGATGATATATTTATAATGATGGCTAATATATACTGAAATGAGCTTTTGTGAAAAACCCCAAAATTTATTTTTTACAAATTTTTTATGTGAAAAACGGGTTAACGTAAACTATGTTTGATAAAATATTTTATAAATTATGAAAAAATTCAAAATTAGCTAAAAGCTCATTTGAGTATAATGAGAAATGTGTATTTTAATTATATGAAAAATTTCAAGCATGTACATATAACAGATTTTGAGAAAATGTACCTCGAAAACAGCCAATTTAACATTGTCGGTATAGAGGTTTCCGACTGCCCTTAAAGATTTGCAAACTTGTAGGTAAAGCTGTTTCAGTTAATCTTTAATTTAATGTATGAATTATACTTGTAAGTTATACGTATTAATTACTATACATCGCTAAAATTCCGATATTCATTTAGAAACACCCGATACTTTATTTACATATATTTAATAAAATAGACTTTATCAAGCAGTATACATGAGATCTGTGGAATTAATATAACTTAAGTCTTGGAATTCAGCAGGTATGTTCATTTGGTGAGTAGACATCCACTAAGGGTAGGGATTACGAAACGTTACCTCCAGGAGGGGGTTACTGGAGTATAATAAAAGCCACTAATTATAAAAAAAAACCACTTCTGAACTATTACACCCACAAACTTGAAATTTCATAGACATGTTTCATTTATTGAAGATAGTTTCGCTAACTACGATTTTTTTTAAATGTACACCAAAGGGAGAGGAGATTTCCTAGATTAAAAAATTCCATTTTGGAACACACTATTAGAATCTTCAAATTTCTTAAAAAATATGTCTTCTGTTAAGAAGAAATCTGCTAAGAACTGGGTTTGCGCAAAACGAATCTCAATGGGGGGCGGATGTTCTTGTGGCTTTACAGATAAATGTGATTTTGTTTTAGAAATTCAATTCTTGCACCTTTTAAATCAGAATGTATGGGCTATATAAATATTTTTAATACAGCTGAAATCTTATGCTTGTACTTAGATAACAAATCATGAAAAAATGAATTTATAGGTCTACAATAGCATTATACTCAGCGAAGCGGACAGGTGAGTACCGGCTAATTTTATTCTAGTTCACTTAACATTCAACTAAATTATTTTATTTTTTTAATAAACTGATTTAGAATTTTAAAGTACTTTGATTGGATATGATATTATTTCTCCCATTAACATATTAATGCAATATACATCTAACTTTTCAACCAGTAAAAAGGTACACCATTCATACACTTTCATTCGAATATGAGTTAAACAATGCAATATAAATAAATATTATAAAGATAATCTTTAATTCTGTGTATTGAATCTTAATAAAACTTTAAAAAAACATACATGACTATTTTTTTTATTTTAAATTTACAGGAAGTTCCCTTTTTTATGAGAAATTTATTGAAAAGAAACATGTAAACGTCTACGGTTATTCTCAGTGCTTCAAAATGTAATTTTTTTCGTTCCAATTCATGTAAATATATACATATCGGTTTGATTCCGGTTTTCGTTCCGCCAAAAATAACGGTTTTCGGTCCATTTGGGAATGAATAACTTTATAATTTCTGTATATTCTTATCTTAAACCATCTATACTTCTAGTTCATTCAACAAAATTAAATCTGCCAAATAATTTCATGCGAAACTGAAGCAGAAAATTATCGGTGAACATCAAAACAGGATATAGAGAAGTTATTCACATGTAATGATGATAATTATACGGTTGACGTTAAATTGGAAAATATTGGTAAGTTCTCTCTCGTTACAATAGCAAAATGATTGAAGGTATATCCAACCGAAATAAAGCGATATTTTTTTTCGGTTCAGTTCAGGTTTTCATTCCGACCAAATTAATAGTTTTTTTTCCGTTTTCAGCTCAGTTTCGTTGCCAAGGCATGATTCTTCTATCATTACTACAATGACTCACAACTTTTGCATATCAATAACTAACTTAACTCAATGGCACAACAGCCCATGAGAGCCAAGGCCTATTGCGCACAACTCAGTATACGTGACCATGACCCCTGAGATGCATGAGCTGATATTCCGGTCAGGTGATCAGTCTAATGCGAAATCCTTCAGTATTATGTTCCCAAGCAAGCTAGGTACTTATTTATCGACTAACTGAATGGATAAAAGGCTGAGTCAACTTTTACCAGCCTAGGGTTTGAACCTCGGACCTGTGATGTTGAAGCGCGATGCACTAACCGCTCAGTCACTATGTGACGAATCTGTACGGCACTTTATCACTAATACTCTTAGGCGTCTTTGGGGATTGTAAATTCGCGTACATTTCCAACCAGCTCTAAAAAAAGAAACCGGGATATGCAAATTAGTCAAAGTATTTAAGGAGAGTGCTTTAAGTTAACAGTAGGCTATTACGCCAAGAGTTAGGTTGAAGATGTTCTAAGAAGATTCAAGTTGATTGTGCGACTAGCGTCTCGCTGATCATTAGGCAGTGATCTACAATTGGAAAGTTTGATACGCCTGAAAAGTGTGGTAGTAAAGGGAAGGTGAGATTTAAATCTAGATTATCGGATCATAAGAGTAAATATATAATACAGATAGTGGGAATTTAATGAATGCTAGTAATTCAAATTGCGTGTATCTCTCGATCATCTTATTCCGGTAATCCCGTTCCATATTGAGTTTAATAGTTTATTAGTATCATATTTCGTGATTTAATTTAATAGTAAGGGTCAATCACATTGATGTAGACATATTTATTAATCTTTGTGATTAGAAGATTGATAATTGATTCAAGTGAATAAATATAATTTGTTATTGTAAATATGTCATCTGGTCATTCTTTGCCTCAAATGAATATTGGTGTCCAGGGTGGATTCCAGGGGGATTCTCCCAACTAGGCTTCTTGCGTATCAATAGAGATAGATAATTCTAGTGATTAAGGATTCTGCAGTTACATTCCCATATGTGGTAAATAATTGCTTCGAAAATAATGTAAGCAGAAATTTTAATAGACGCAATGGTAATAAATTCTTATAAATTCCCCTTTGTAATATATGTATACTTACAACTTATATTTAATTGTTGTGATTCATATCTTGTAGTCAGAAAACAGGAACCAGTAAAAATATTCGACATGATAAAAAACTGTACATATTTTTAGTATGCATTTGTAGATAGTCAAACTTAAACTCTTTAACTAGAGTATTAAGCTGAAGCAAGCCACAAGAGAGTACCTAGGTCTGAGAAAGTCTTATAACGGGATGGTTAATGTTAAATTAAACGGAATGCGAGCCTTGTAATGGATTCAAGTACACTTAAAAGGGTGGTTTTCAGCAAGTTCCTGGTTAGCGAAAATAGTTTTAAGAAGTGGAAACCAAGGTTCCCAATTTGTGCTACATATCCCTTGTAATTACGAGAAAGTTTTACAAGGGAGATACGAACCTCGCTAAAAAGAGTAGATTCCTGTATCCCAAAATATTTCTAAAAAGACTACTTTTATTTATTTAATAATGAAATGGGTAGTGTAAATACTTTTATTAAATTGAAACATATCATTGAGAACTTTTATTTTAGATAGGTTATATCTTTTCGTAATTGCTCCAAAGGAAATAGCATATAAAGTAAAAATTTTATAATTACTTTCGAGGAATAATAAATATTATCAAACAGTAGCAAATGATTTTTTTTCTTTTTGTGCACAAATTATTGGTATAAAAAATATTTAGCATTTTCTGGTATACAGCTTTCGATTGTGTTAAAATTTATTTCAATGTTCATTATAAATTTCATGTTCCATTAACGTATGAATTTTAAATGTCTGCTTTCCTAAAAAGTGCAACAATTTAATTCTTTTTATTTTCCTACATTCTAACATTTTTGTTTCCCAGCGTAATTTCAACATTTTGTTTTACTGCAATTATATTATAAAAATTACATTTCGCTTGGGAGATAATTCCTTTTTATTTTCCTTTAAAAATATTTCAATAAAGAAAGAAATTTCGGGAAAAGTTCCAAGAAAAATCGTGGAGGAACTATTGGTTTAAAATAATGTAACCCAATTATGTCAATCAAAAAATTGTATTTTTGAAAAAAAATTGCGAAAAGTTAAATTAAATTTACATCATAAGTTGTATTTTCCGTGAGAAAAATATTTTTTCCAGGTATATATTATTAGAATATCTTCAGCTCTATACACTGTAAATCTAAGAAGTCCATGCCCCTCCCCTGGTTTACCAATAACAAACGACATAAAGTAATTTTCTTTTATAAAAAAGCTATTTCAAAATCCCATTTTATTTTTAAATAATAAAGGACAGATAATATGAGATACAATTTAATTTATTAACTACAGCAACATGTTGCCACAGTTTCAAAATAAAATAACGTTTACTGAGGAAGATAAGTATCGATGCAAATCAAAATATTACGAAAAATAAAAAAACAAATTAAACCTGTTGACTGCAAGGTTAATTAAGTAAAGAAAAGAAAACACGTGTGAAATTTTACAAAATATGACATTAATGTTCGTTTTACTAACGCTGTGATACCCCGCGCGCTGGGGATATTATCTTTTCACCATCCGCACGACCTATGTTTGAGGGAATGAATGGTGGACCACTAAACTGTGACATAATAAAATTAGTTTATTATGATCTTAATTAATATTCAATAAAACAACACTAGTCTAAGAGACTTATGATCAGGAGTGATGCGATGTGAGCCGTAATGCTGACAAATAGTGCAATAAACCACTGGAATCTATATTTATAGATAATTTCCTAACGTACTAGAATCCGCTCTAGTCCTAAAGCTTAATCAAACTGTCTTACCGCTATTTCCTTGGCGAACCGCTATAGTCTCTATATCATCAATATCTTCTTCGACCCGACATGATCTGGCTAAGGGGATACTCCTCTGGTCTCGGACCCACTTATTATATATATATAATCAGCTTCACTGGCACTATTAGGCCGACTCAGAGCTTCACCTAGCACTTTACCTAGAGCTTTACCTCTCTTCACTTAGCTTCCCTTCTCGCATTACCTCTCTTCACTTAGCGCTCCTCGCGAATACTAACGCTCCAATATATACAATTCCTAATCTGCATAACCACGCTCTCTTCTTGGGTTGGTTGGAAAGGATTGTCATTCTGGCCCCAAAGAAATCCCAAGAGCAATAATAGAAGTACCGATAAAGCTCCGTCACAATGCCGTTGACTGTATTTAGCCTTTTCGAGATGGCAACGTTTTTGTTTGTTTTTGAGTTTGTGTTATCTGCATCGAATATTCAGTAGCTGCACTGTTTCTCGCAGGGAGAGGTTCTCACCGCACGCAGCTGCTGACATTTGTTCTAAATCTTTTCACGCTAAATTAAATTTGTTGATAAAGCAAGAGTTATCGTTTAGTCTCATGTGGTAGACAGATATAATATATTGTAATGACATTTACAATAATTTTTATTAAAAAATGCTACGAGATAACTCGTAGCCTGACTTCACTGAATAAGAATGAGTGCCACTTACGTGTTATCTCGTAATGTTTTTTTTCAATAAAAATCTTCATATACTAAGATTTTCTTTTCGTTTCGTTTAATTTTACAAGCTTTTCACCCCATTTCATCAGACGACAGTCAGATGTGTAATGTTATGTCAGATTTTCGTACAAATTAGTAATGAGCCTCACTGGAAAAAACTTATAAGATGAAGGTAGTAATAATCAGTAAAGTAATAAAAAATAACTGATAAGTTATAATTATAGCAGACCTCAGGAAAACCATCCGTTGGTACAAAAAAAAAAGATACCCTACTTCAAAATCTTCCTACAGAAAACATTCATGTTCTCTAATCAAAGAAGTAGAGGGAATAAAAATATGAAGATGCCGTCAATTAAGGGAATTATTTATGCCAAAATTTGATGGCTACAGCTGTAATTCTGGAGAAAGCGGCAATTATGGCACAAATACACTGCTGGACAATTGCTAAGGACGGATCACAAATTGCTATGTAGCATAACATTAAGCGAGACATGAAGCCTAGTAGGATAAAATATAGTTGCCACACTGTTCAGACATTAGAATAAAGAATATTTATTGTTCTGGAAAGTACAAAAGCTGTGAAACATCTGAAAGAAAAAAAAATGTTCATTTGATCTGCGTACGGAGAAATGGAACAATGCATCTAAAAGTCAGCAGGCACCTTAAAGAAAGGTATCAGTACGGGATATGTCCACCGTGAAATGTGATGCAACATTCCACACGTCGTACCATACTTTGCGCAACATTATCCAGCAGCTGTTGAGGCAATTTATCCCATTCCTCTGTGAGTGCACGGATGAGGGTGTTCTTGTTTGTCGGAGGATAGTTTCGACCAGCAACTTGCCTCCTCAAAGCATCCCACACATTTTCAATGGGTTTTAGATCTGGAGAACGCGCTGGCCATACGAGACGTTGAATACCCTCACTGTCTAGACAATCCTGAACAGCGAGTGTTCGATGACATGTTGCGTTGTCGTCCATAAAAACAAATTTATCACCGACAGCACCACGGAAAAGACGAACATGAGGAAGTAAAACTTCATCAATGTATCGTTGGCCCGTCATAGTCCCATTCGCAACCACATGTAGGCATGTGCGGCCATTGATCATGATGCCAGCCCACACCATGATACTGCATGTCGGATATCGGTCCTTTTCCTGGATATTTTCTGGACGATAAGCAGTACCACTCTCGCGCCAGATCAGTTGGCGTCTACAATCCGATGACAGACTGAACCTACTCTCATCTGAGAATAGTACGCATGCCCAGTCCTGTTCAGTCCAATTGTGATGCTCACGACACCATTGCAAAAGAGCAGTACGGTGCTGTCTGATCAATGGGACACACACAACAGGTCTGCGTGCGTATAGTCCTCCTCCCCTCAAACGTCTGGCAACAGTTTTTCGGGAGATCTGCTTTCCCGAGGCAGCAAGAAACTGATTTGCCACCTGCTGAGCTGTAGTGCGCCTGTTCCTTTTTGCTGATAGGACGATATATCTGTCTTCTGCAGGCGTCGTATTTCTAACACGACCTCCCCCGTGCCGTCTATTACACATTCCTGTAGTTTTAAATGACTTCCACAGCCGTGAAACAATGCTGAGAGCGATGTCGAACTCCCTGGCAACATCTGTTATTTTTCGCCCTTCTTCGATCTTTCCAATAATTCGGCCACGCATAAAATCATATATGTGATGTCGGGAAGACATGCCAAAAATGTTTAGTTCGTCTATTAAATCTTTCCTGTAAAACTTTGACTTGAAACAACAACTGTCCACACGTGTCAAAATCTTTAAAGCTCTTATGAACGCTATCACGGGATGAACAGACGTGGGGAAAAAAATTGCATACTCATACTTCTTACTAATATCCCGCACTTAATCTAATTTTCCACATTTTGCTTCCTTTCATTTTGTGGTTGCTATGGCTGATAGTGTTATCCGTCCTTAGCCATTGTCCAGCAGTGTACAACTGATTTTTATTACTTAGAATAATTTCCTCCCACAGAAAATGAACGTGAATCAGAAAGAGAACGTGAAAAAGAAAATGAATCCCTACGAATCCATGTCAACTGCATCCAAGTAAAAACAATAACGTAAGGACACTAAGTATTTTTGTCCAGTGTGTCATAACTACCCAGTACTTTACGTCAGTGTTTCTCAAACTGTGGGGCGCGCCCCCTAGGGGACGCGAGCGTTTTGAAAAGTCGAAAACCAAAAAATTATTTTAAAAAAATATTAATTTACAGAAAGAAAACAAATAAAATATATTCTGACCTAGTAAAAGATAAAATACACATTTACACTGATATAATACACTTATCAATACATCAGTGCTGCGCAATGTATTTTATAATTAATTTAACAATACTAAGAACAAGTTTAATGATTACCAGTAAACCCATGGGTTTGTAACATATAAAATTATATGCAAAAATTAAAACTTATCTTGATAATGTGTACGGTTTATAATAAATCCCTTAAATGCCGATTAAAAATTTCGCGATTCGCTTCCCGATACCACCGTTTAATACGTAAGGGTTTGTATGTGGTGTATTAGGGGTGAGATAGAAAAGGAATAAAAATAAGGAAATCCTCAGAAATAAGTAAATTCTCCGCAAACACTGTCAAGGTCATTTCATTGCATTCCAAAGCCTTCGGAATTTTTTTGGATAGCAGTTCACAGAGAAGATCGTACTTCGAAAAGACGTATATATACGTCCGGGGCAATCAACGCACTGGTTGAACAAGACGTTTATATACGCCAGAGACACTCAAGAGGTAAAAGTCGTATTGTAGGTTTAACGTCAAAGTATAGTATAATTGAATTCAATACGTTGTTATTGTATGGAGGGTGGGCGATGAAAACTATGATTGGATATTAATTCGCTAATAATGAAAGTTTAAGAAGCACTGCTTTACGTTGATACTTGCTTTATAAAGTTCATCATATACAACAACAACAATAAAAATATTTTTTTAAAAAGTTGGGGGACATTCATGTATATATAATTAATTTCTTATAATCTAATTATCTAAGTTATAATTTTAATTGTAAAAATTTAAAATTTATATTGTGTGTGTGTGTGTGTGGTTGCACTATTTCAATTTTTCATTCATCCTTTCTAAGAATTCCTTACTCAAATGGAGATATGTAATTAATCCAAAATTTCAGCCCAAATTGCGAGATATCTCGAAGTCAGCAATTTTAGTACACACGCTTACACTACGCTCGTAGTTGATATCAGATGGGTAAAGTAACACATGAATATTACCGGTAAACACATTGAAAGTTACTATTCTGTTTCGCAGATCAGGCGAGAAAGTCACCAAAAATGATACAACCGATGACAAAGAGAATATACCCCAATGGTACCTTTTACCACCACCATTTCAAAATAGGTTGTAGTATTTTCTTATAAGTAAAGTTTGTTGCCTTATGTTGCCTTTGTTGCCATCAAAAATGGATGGTCAATCAATGAGAAACAACACTTATTTACATTTTTTATGTGTACACTGTGTATTGTTGCCAATAAAGCCTGCTTGACGAGATTTGCATCGGTGAAATGGGAAAGTACCCATTAAAATTATAGTAGAAAATAAAGCAAAATAGAATTTATTAAAAAAAATGGCAGATAAAAGAAAAATAGATATATTATACTCAAAAAATAACATTTCGAACACACAACTTTGATTTATTAATAACATACTCAGAGTAAAAAGTAACAAATTTTAATAATCTACACATTTATAATTTTGAACCAAATTGTTCTGAATTGAATGAAATGTATTTTAAATTTGCTTTGTCTGTTCTAAAACATAAAATGAATGAAAATGAATAATAAAATTTTATACACTCAATCAAACAATTTAATATTGGTTGACTATTTATAAAATTCACAATAACTTTACATGATAAAAGGCCGTTTACACATGGATTTATTTTAATAAAAGTCATTTTTATTGTTCAAAGGAGTTCCAAAGTTCTGGTCTATTTATTTTTCGAACATGAAAGGGAATAAACATCATTTAACGATATCTGTTATCTCGCCTGTACTCTATTCTTGATTCATGTGTGTGTGAACTATTTACATTATGTTTAATAAGTAGCTGAATAAATTCTACTTAAAATCAATCTCTTTTAAAATAAAACTAGTCAAACTAAATTCAAAAGCGAATGGATAACTCTTTTAAAAGTCTAATACATTATTCCAACATGCTTAAAACGGTTCTCAAATGGCGAGGCATAAATTAAAATTCCAAATCATGCCGAAAGCAATTTTAGAATAATTTACCATTGTTCCATAGAAATTAAGTACATAAAATGATCATTCAATGTTGTAAGGTGCAGAGAAAAGAGCAACTTTGTAGTAAAAACCAATATATCAAAGGGAGTTGAAGTTATTTAAAAGTAGTATATTCTGTCTTCTCTCTGTTTACTGATTCAAGGATTATTTATACTAATGAGTACGAGTAGCTGAATAAGTGTCTATTTAAAATCAAAAACTACATTAATTATTCATTTAAGAGTTTGTATTGTGAAGATGTATCACACGTTTGATTTCAAAATTGGAGAATTCAGTACAATGAGAGATTCCTATGAATTTCCACAATACATATTAAACTTCATTAACTTTAATTTGGTGGAAATTATCTTACCGTAAATTGTAATAAATACAGTGAATATATTTTTATTAATTTATCCAAAGTTTTTATTAATTTCAAAAATAAAATTTATATTTATCTTATTTTAAATAAAGTTGAATAGTTATTCAATTTTAATGCTAATGTTCTTGGTATGATATTTTTATATACTAAATGATTATCTTAGATTTGGTTATTATTTTTCTTTTTCATTACAGTTACATATATCATTTTCTAAATTCTAGGAAACAAAATATAGGTATATGACAAAATAATAGGAAAACCTGTGAAAAATGAAATGTTTTATTAGTAAGGGGTTGAGCTACCTTTGGCCTGAATGGCAGCTTGCATACGATATAGGATTGATAAATAAAGGTCTCAAACACAGTATATTGAAGTTTACACTTATTCATCGGGCAAGGTAGTCTCGAGGTCAAATAGTATGCTTAGACGAGCAATCAAGCAAGGAGATTGTTCCTCAAAAATCCCCACAAACTCCCAATGATATTCAGATAAGTCCTTTTGGAACACAGTGTGTTTGTTCTCTTAGAAAGAGTTCCTGAAGCATTAGGTCAAGTTTATGTGTGAGAATGCTTCAATAATAATCGCATGTGATCATCACCTACAAGACACGAATATGACCCAATTCTCTGGAAGATTTTGCTTCCCTCCAACATCACAGAACCCCCACAATGCTTCACGGTTGGAACCAGGCTGTCAACATGTATTGCTTCTGTCTGTGTTCGACAGACGGACACACGCCCTGTGGTCTGGAACAATGTAAATGGGGATTCATCAGACTAGATGACTTTTTCCCATTGCAGTTTGCTCAGTTTAGGGAGTCTCGGTACTTTGATGTCTCTTCATAGCCTTCTGTACCTAAACTAATCTTTTTGGAATAGTTACTTTATAAGGAATGTTTGCAGAATGCAGCTTCCGTCGAATAGTTTTCATGGATACGGGGTTCTGAATGTAGGTCTTCATCTTGGATGTTATCTGCGGCAGTGTAGTTTTGCGTTTTAAAGTGATTATTCTCATTAACACCCCTCTATTATAGTCCTTCAACTTCAAAATTCACCCACTGTTGTGTTTCTCTGAAGACTAAGATGTTTACAAAGATTCTGATTAAATGCAATTAAATTTTCTTGTAATACAAAGTTATCAAGAATATTAAATTTTTCCTTTTTCATTGAATTTTATAATTAATATTTATCATAAATTAACTGTAGAACCCTAATCATATCATCAATATTGATAAAATTTATAAGGTATTTGAAGTTAAAGCCGTGCAATGAGAAAATTCAGCAGATACTTAGTGATTTATTGCAGTGTTTTGAAAGTGATCAATGATATTTTGAAGAGGAGATTGTAAAATCTTCCCAGACTTCGTGATATAGGCATTGTACCCATTAGTAATACTAAGGAATTTTATAGGACTTTTGTGAAATTTGGTGTTAAAAAATGCGTGGGTATTTAATATTTTTGAGAGGAATATTCAGTCTTGTTTAAAGCTGAAAGACGATTATCATCTTCCCTATTATTAGGAATTGACTTTTGAAATGCATTATTTAAAATATGATTATTTAATATTTTACTGTAAAATGATGTACAGATTATGGAATAATTAGCAGAGACTTTATCAACATATGTAATCACGAAGTCCTTTTCAATATTCGTTATTGATGCTTTAAGGCTGTCTTCGGTAAAAGTACGAGAGCTCTAACTAAACGCGAAGCACATTTTCAGACAGAAGAATGATTCAATTTTCATAGAAATTTGCAATATTATAACTCGTTCCTCTCTCTCTCTGTTAACAATATATTATTTTTAAAAATTTCAAAATATTCCGTGAATACCTTCTTTTTTTGTTTTAATACGTGAAGGCAAAGCCCATTTAACATTACGGTATAGGAGAAAAATGCGAAACCCATTTTACACCAGAAAAAATGAACCAACTCGGTTAAAAATAGGAAGCATGATAAAAAATGCTGCTCTCTAAAGGATAGTGAAGCCAGAATATCATGTTAATTTTTCATTTTTTTTATATCTGAATTTTTTTTCCAAATTCGGGTCCTATTATTTAACATAAACCGAAAACAGCCTTAAGGTCCTTGTACATTTTTCACTTTCACCAGTGATATTTAATTTTCCAATTTCTTTTGATACTGTCGGAGGGAAGGTTCGTTCTGAGTTCCTTCCGTTCGGAACGTACGAATGAAATGCGAGTACGCTAACCATCACGCCAAAACGATCGTCTTCGCGGGATGTTGGTACAAGTTCATATAGATATCACACCGCTGTATACTCCCCTGCCAGTGTTTCGGCGAATAGGCAAACGCACGATACCATATTCGTGGCGATCATGAAAGCAGTTGCGTCACTTGTGTGAGACGGCTTTGAGAAGTAACGGCTTCTTTGCGCCAATGTTTGACGGTTTAATTGCGTCAATGTTTGGCGGTTTAATTGCATCAATGTTTGACGGTTTGGTTGCTTTTGCGGTGGATAGATGGCACCACGACTGCGGCGCGCGAAGGGTGAGGTTCATATCACGGCCAGGGTCACCAAGGAAGGAAAGTTCGTTCTGGGTATCTTCTGTTCCAAACGAAAGCACTTTATTGACCACGCCAAAACGATTGTCTTCGCGGGATGTTGGTACAAGTTCATATAGATATCCCACCGATGCAATACTTAAGATATATATTGTTTGAAAGACTCAATCGGCATTCCCTATTTATATAATAACAATTGTAAGGTAGAAATTATATATCTAAATATTTTATTACTTGCTTTATAATGATGGATTTATTTTTTGTGATCATAAGCTTAAAGCCAGTACCTTTACTCATAAAATTTCTCTGTAAATCATTTTTCACGATGCCAAGGTCTCTCGTGACAACATGCTGATGATAATCATCAATATAATCACGATATAAATTGCATTGACATACTCCTGGGCATAGGAGTTCTGAGATTTGTTTATAATTGAATATAAATCTGCCAAGTTTCTTGTTATATTTGAAAGCCTTTTTAATAAAAATACTTTTTAATAAGACAAAAGGATTGATGTTTTTAAAATATACCTGAAAAATTAATTTTATTACGAGATTTATTCATAAATAATAAGTTACAATATTATGTAGTGTAATTTTTACTTGATCTAATTTAATATTCATTTTTTGTACTATATATATACATATAGTTATTAAGATCTCTCTCTCTCTCAAATCATATGCATACCATAAAAATCCAAAAAAAAAGATACATCTGCTTAAAAAACGTGCCACAATTTTAATATTTAAGTTTTATTCATACCAAACATGCAGGATTTAATTAATCCTATGTTGTACTTATCAAATTTATTAGCTAATTCTAAGATAGATGTCTTGCGGGATGCCATGTTTCTCGTAACTATTTTTCTACGCTTAGCTCTTAAGTTTCTCGCGATCCCAATATTATTGTTATTACCATTAAATTAATTAAATTTCGGAACATATTAAGACTCTTCAGATTTTTGCTTAAAAGATGGCAAAATATTTCCACCATTCAAGATAACATTCAGAGAGATCATAAGGATAATACGATTTAAATGAACTTAGAAAAAACTTTTCGAACCATAACCTTTGTTTAGTATTAGGCACTATTTTAAGCATATGTACAGTTATGCTATTGAATCAATGTTTGTTAAATTGTCCTATCTCACTCTTAACATGATTTTTGTTACATTCAAATTTCTTAGTATCAGATCTATGTTGGTTTAACATAATATCGGTAGTATTTGAGGTCTGACTGATGTAAGAGAATTTACAAACATTACATGTCATTTTGAAAATAAAATTAAAAATTTTATAAAATATATATCCTATATCCTTTAATTGTTAATCGCTCATCGTGATAAAAGCCTTACAACTTTTATTAGTGCATGAATTTAGTTTTATATTATGTACATCCCAGAAAAGTTTAGTTTCTCAGATATGTTACTAAAAACCCTATCTCTTTGATCTTTATTTCTACAATCTTAAACATGAGTTTTACACTCTAATGTACGAGATAAAAACTCCTATTATATTTAGAGTTGAAAAAAACGTAGTTTTAAAAACTAACAGCTCAAGGATTAGAATCAGAAGGTTAAGTAAAAAATTCTGAATATCAATATCAATATATATATATATAATTTTCTCCTTTTTTTCGATCTAAGAAAATACATCTCACTTAATGACAAATGTAAATATGTTTAATTCACTTTCCACCCATAAAAGTTATTGATTCAGCTATTACTTAAATTTTCATTTTAATGTGATAAGGAAAATTAAATGTGAATATCGCATATTTCACAAAAGATATAGTTGAATAATTATTGAAGACTATTGTGTAAACATATATAATCAAGGAATTCATTTAAATGTATCACACCCTTTTACTGGTTTCTAACAATATAATTTTACCATAAATACGATATCTTGCTCAAAAAAATGCAATTTATAAACTTGTCTTCATCCTGTTGATATTGTATTAATATGTTAAACAAAATGAAAATAGTACAGATACCAAATTCATTTCAACGTACAAATGATAACATTTATGTATTATGAAAAGAAAAGCATAATGAAAGCTTATTTAAAGTCATTCAAAAGCACATGCGACATGTGTTAATCAGTGAAACAGTTGCATTCTAAATATATATGTATATACAGTCACTCAAAAAAATATAGGGACACTTGGCATGCATAACTGTAAAGCCATTTATAAAAATATTTATCACACTAAAACTAAAAACAAAATGAATTAAGAAATGTTTTAACATTCGATGTACAGTATATAAGGAAATTTTTATTAGTATTATAGAATTATAATTTGATGTAGCTTTTCAAATATAATTCAAAGGCACACTGGGGTCAAAAAAGTATTGGAATACTTTTGAAATGAGAAATTTAACAAATATATACAGCTTATCAAAAGAATTTAATTTCAAACCACTTTTTCAGACTAGAAGTTTAAAGATAAACGTTTCAACAAATAAGTTTATTTGTAGAAAAAATGGTGAGAAACAAAGATATATATCGGTTGGTGTGTGAAATTTCGTAATAAGTCATTGGAAAGAGGGGAAATCCCTTCTCTGTATATGAAAAATCTTGAAAAATTGATTAAAAGTCTGTTTTTAACATCATTAACAGGTTCAAGAAAACAGAAAGTGTTGAAAATTAGCAAAAATCATGGCCTCCAAGCCTATTTAAGGAACGTAAAGAGAAGTGAATTATGAGACAAGTACTCATTAACCCAAAAACTATTACAGTAAAAATCACTTTGCAATGTAAAAGTAGGTTCGGAAAATTTTGTAAATCCTGAAATTGTCAGAAATCTTTTAAGAAAACATACGTATCATGACAGAGAACCTAGAAAACGCCCTACATCATCAAAGCAAATTGACAAGTTAAGTTGGTATTTGGTAAAGTATATGTGAGGCAGCCAACAGATTATTGGAAAAATGTAATTTTTGTTGAAAAAAGTAAATATAACATTTTCTAATCAAATGGCAAGCAAAAAGTTTGGCTGAAATCAAATACAGCAATGCATGTCAAAAAATTACGACCTGCTGTCAAATATGGAGGGTGTAACCAAACTGTCTGGGGCTGCATGGCAAGCTCTGGTGTCGGGAACTTAAATTTCATTGATGGTATAATGCTAGAAATCTCAGGATATTTTTAATTGTACCAAGATAATGACCTGAAATATACTGCAGATATTTACATGTTATGGGTCATCTACCACTGTCGTAGTAATATTAAGAGTCCTGTACAAAGTCAAGATCTTAATCCCACTGAACATGTGTGGAATTATTTACACCTAATTTCTAACAAGCAGAATTTAAGAGAATATTTGGTAAAAGAGTGGATCAAAATCGATAGATCGTTGTGCAAAAAAATGATCCAATCCACGCTAAATAAACTTCGAGAGGTCATAAAAAGCAAGGGTGACCTAACAAGATATTAATCTCTAGGTTTGAATTGTTTTTTTAAAATTTATTTGGAAGTGTCCCAATACTTTTTGAGCACGTTTTCTTAACTCGATTTCTTTTATTTTCAATTTTAATCATAATTTAATTAATGTGTGAGTTTTGTTCAACTTATTATTATTTGTATTTAGCAAAATAGCATTTACGTCCTTTTCTTTTGTTTCATTTGTATGTTTAAGTAAAATATTATGATAAAAATCTATGAACTGGTAGTGTGTTTCCATACTTTTTTGATTGATTGCATTACCTCTATATATTAAGGAAACTCTTCGTTGCCGAGGTAGATTTTCACTTTGTGAGTTAATATTATTAATACATTTTCGTTCGGTATGAATAGCAAAAACTACACAAGAAATCGAATTACACGAATTTCATGTAAGGCACTATTAAATTAGCGACATTTAAAACTAAATGGATGATTTGTTAATGTAATACAATTTAAGTTAGTTCTTTAGATTCATTTCAATAATTTTAAATGTTAATAATTTTGATATTTAGATTCCAGCATAGATTCTAGTTTAAAACGAACATATTAAATTTGTTATTTTGAGCTTACTTTACATTTTTTTTTGTAAACAGATAAAAATAGAGACATACAAAATAACAAGTAACTAATAGATTAAGTTTATATTCTTTTACTCAGAATGTAATATTGTTTAATTCACTCAACACAATTTCTATAACTCAATTGAAATAATGTAGTTTTTTCAGCGGTGATTTAGTGGACCTAAATCAATACATTTAAATTTCGAAAGTATGAAATAACGTTCTCTAGTGATATTGAAACGAATTTTTAAATATTAATGTATAATAAAGCAAAAATATTTGAAATTTATTTAGTTCGTTGGATTCATCAGGGTAAAATGCTGGTACGAAAACGTATTAAATGTTTAGTATACAAGAAGTAATCTGTTAATGGTTATCGGAATCTTCTTATACGTACTGGTAACTTTTAAAAGCTTTTTTGATCTTCTGATTTTTTAGAAAACTGTTACAAATACAATCTCATTTTTTTGCAAGACACACATATTTATATTACTGTACTGAAATGAGCTATATTTAACTAATAATAGATAAAGATAACCTTTAATTAGACACCTTCTTTAAAAAATGGTTTAATGTATAGAGAGTGAGAAACAATTTTTTGACGGAAAAAAATTTAAAAATATATATGTATATATATATATAATTTGAAAAACTCTCATTTCAGTTAATACTAGAGTATATGAAGAATAGTGTCCTGTAAATGTTGTGGACATACGAACAATACTTTCTGAGAAAATGTTAAAAGAACATTTAAAAAAAATATTTTGGTAAAAAAAAAAAAATGAAAACTCACCTTGTCGAAGCGTTCCTGCACCGTGTTCCATACTTTTAGCAATTTTTGAGTTTTCCTCCTCTCGTTATATTCTTTTTTTTTCTTTCTAACTACTTTATTTTTTGTAAATTGGCATACCTTGCACTTGTGTTCCTTCAGTTATCGAGAAGTTCAATACAGCGAGTTGCATAATGCCCTGGCTTTATGTTCCGTTTTTTTCAGTTCAGACTATGTTCAGAATGTCTTTGATATTCGACTTTCTCAAACTGCTTCTTGTACTGCATCTTTCATTGTCTCATTTCATGTATATCAAGATGCACCTAATAACATTTTATGGCATTTATAGAACTTTTTAGTGTGTGTTTGTTTTGGGGGGGGGTGAAGTTCATGACTATACAAAAGTTTCATGTATGTTCTACGCTATTTCAAATGCATAAGTGAATCTGTTATTTAGATTATAAGGGTTGTGTTTTCAATTTCAGTTTTACACTTTAAGAGGATCAAAATTGGTATTCATAATTTCATAAATCTCACAGTATGTAAAATCCAACAACTCCACATAAAAGATTTTCTTTACAGGAAAGGTATAGTCATGTTGCTCCACACTGTAAGCAATTTACAGCTTCAGAAACCACCGTAGCTAAAATAGTTAAATCCATGAAAGAATTTTTAAATACTTTGTGGTTCACTCCTAGGAGAGCCCCCATCCTTGGCGCGAATTACTTTGGTTTGCGATAATTGCGCCGTCATGGTAACCTTGCTTTTTTAAATACAACATATGGCAACCCTAACTTTTTCTAGAATTTTCGTCATTTGTGGGCGCGCATTTCAAATTTTTGTTGTTGGGCACCGGGTTGAAAGTATGGCTGCGTTTGTAAGTGAATACACGTTAGAATTTTTTACATTATTAAGACATTATTTTTACATTAGAGGCAAGAAAGAATTGATTGAATGGTGTATGAAAGAAGGATTAATTGCTTCAAGTTATGAATGTACTAAATGATTTTGTTGTTGGGCACCGGGTTGAAAGTATGGCTGCGTTTGTAAGTGAATACACGTTAGAATTTTTTACATTATTAAGACATTATTTTTACATTAGAGGCAAGAAAGAATTGATTGAATGGTGTATAAAGAAAGGATTAATTGCTTCAAGTTATGAATGTACTAAATGTAATCAGAAAATGGGATTAAATGAACGAAAGAGTGTTGTTTTTGGATGGATTTGAATGGAGATGTCGAAAAAAGGTGTGAATACGCATGTTTGCAGAAGTATAAGAAAGAATTCGTGGTTTTCCAATAGTAAGTTAATCGGCAATAAAACGTTTTCTCCGTAATCACACCAGCCACGCAGAAGGCATTTTCGACCATTACCTCGCTGAGTATTTATGGCGGCGCTCTCGCGATCACTCACTCAGCGACGAGACTTTTTAAAAGCAGTTGTTACACTTTACCCTCCACTTGGGAAGGATCAACAATAATAAAGTAAGTGCTGTTATATTTTTTATCTTAAATTTCTGTATTTTTACATAAATTTTCATTGCGCATCCATCTTATACTGCTATATTTACTTGTCACTGTTGTCGGGTTTGCTTGGCGCCATTTCGTTTTCGCTTGGCGCTTTTTCCGGTTTGGCGCCAAGGGTGGGGGCTCTCCTAGGAGTTTACCTCATTGGTATACGAGTCTTTGAAATAAACAATATTTTCATCAAATGAAGAGACACTGATATCAGGATTAGGATCATGGAGTAACAGAGAGTCCAATGTTAGCTTTGATTCAGAGTTACTGTTCTCCCAGCCTTGATTGAGATGTCATCCATCGGTGTTTCTAGAAGTACGTTTCGGTAGATTCAAGCATTTAAAGCGTAAAAATTTATACTAAATTTCAAAATAATCCTTTTTGGAATAGATTATACTGATCAAATTTTTGTAAAAACAATCGAAGCACAACAAACAGCACAAACGTTTTTCTCCAAGAATAAAACGTAAGCTAAACATAATATTAGTTGTGTATGTGAAGTATATATCAGCGTGAAAAAAGGCCGATGCTTATCGGTTAGCATGCTGAGAGAAGTTTTAAAAATGACTTCAAAATTCTCACAAACCAAAGAGGAGTGTGTGAGGGAGAGTTATAATGACGTCACACAATATATCAACACGAGAGAGTGAGTGAGGGAAAATTAACGTCGCACTGTTCAGCTACACGAGGGCTTTTGAGATGGATCACGTAATTCTGAGCCATGGTGAAGTGACGAGGAGGACACCTGAGCTGGCACGCCTCCTCCTAACTTCCACACCGCATAAATGGGAAGATGTTTGAGCTCTCGACAGATTTAACGTGCATCACTTTTTAGTGGTACTGGGCTCAAAATCATGACACGCCAGGTATGATCCGATACATTGGCCACTAGACTACTGCGGCCACGAGAGTTATTGGTGACGAAGCTCGTAACTTGAATCTCGGTCAAGTGACGTGGATCACAAGCTGCGGTTTGTACACACTCTCCTGACTGCCACACCACATCGTAACCTTGGTAGTCTAGTAGTCAAAGAAATGGACCCGTGACTGGCGTGTCATGAGTTCGAGCCTAGTCCCACTAAAGACCCGCCGTGCTGTGGGGTCGATGCACGTTAAATATGTCGATGATCAAATGTCCTCCCGTTGGTGTGGTGCGAAAGCTAGGAGAAGAGATGTCAGCTCAGGTGTCACCTTCTTCACTTAACCATGGTTCAAAATTATACGAGATTCATCGCCCTAAGAGCTCAGTGCAGCTGTTATTACCAGCTGTCACTAACCACTATACCCGATTGTCGGCATTCAGGTAACTGTAACTGAAAAGTGTTCCATTAATACTCACTCACTCACTCATTCATACCACATGAACAAGATAAATTTGAACTTGACAATTTTAAGGTGCATCAGCTCCCCCTATACGGTGGGTTGTCTGTAGCACCAGGACTCGAACCCATGGTACGCGTACGACGAATTAATGGCCCTAACCACCAAGCTGCCGCAGCCACCAGGTGAAAGAGGATTTGCAATATTTAAGTTTCTTCTGTTTACTCAAAAACGGCTATGATAGCATAATGCTTTTGATCTTGGAATTGCGACTTGCGTGTAATGAGTTCGAGAACTGAATAGTGCTATATCGTGGGTCTATATAAATATCCAAATTTTAAAACTTCTTTATTTATGTATAAATTTGTAATTTTTAGTAGTATAGAGTTTTATAGAAAATTATAAAGTGGGGGACTAGCTGTGTGTAATCGTCAGGAGGCGACAGAAAGTTATGCAAGTAAAAGGTTTGCTTTTTGTTTATGGTACTGTACTACCTTGTGTAGCTATACTTGTACAAAGGCTCCTGACCTCATAATGCTGACTTCTATTAAATATTTTTTCTTCATTGAACTTGCATTTATCCTTTGTTTTAACTTTTCGCGAAACAATGTTTTGGGGTTTGAAGATTAACTTAAACCAATAATAATACATACGCATGACCTGCATTGATGCATAACCAGAAACAATTTTAAAAAATATAGCAATATTACGAGTCAAAAATAAGTATTTGGAGAAGCTACTATACGCGCATACAGATATACTTGCACATTTTGGTATTAAATCAAATACATTCTGTACTTATAATTGACGAAGGGACATTTCAGATTGCTTCAATCCGAATCCAAGTTTCGTCTGAATCAATTATGAGATGAATATTATTAGATAAACTCCGAATTAAGAAAACCCTGACGAAGTCCAGTTCCATACATTTGAGAGTAAGGTTTTAGTACAGCTGAGATACATTTACAACGAGTAAGCATTGTTTGCAAGAAATAAATTAGGCTGTGCTGCGCTAAGCAATTATTTAAAATATAGTTAAATTTTAAAAATAGATTCAGAATTAGAAAAGACAAGGTGTTAAATTAGATAAATTTGACCTCCGAGATATATTTTTGAAGTGCTGCGCTGGCGTATATATCCGCCTCGCTTAACTTGTGCATTGTTCTCCTGTGATACATGTCCTTCATTTTGAAATACGATTATTTTCTTCGTGTGACCTTCAGTAAAACTATTCCGAAGGCTTTGGAATGTAATAAAACGAAATTGACAGTGTTTGCAAAGGATTTACTTATTTCAGAGAAAAATTCTCCGCCCCCAATACACCGCATACACGCACCTGTGTGAAAAACTGTGTTATTGGGAGCAAATTGCCTAACTTATAATCGTCATTTAAGAGGTTAAAGAGTAAAATTTATCAAACATTATTAAAATTTACGATATGTATATATATTAAAACACTGATTCTTATAAAGATAATATGAAGGTAAACTATTCAAATTGGGTGTACCTATATATATATAACACTTTGTGACGAATCTATACGGAACTTTATCACTAACCTTCTGAACCGACCTTTTTAGGGAAATTTAATTCCCTACCTATTTCCAATCAACTCCAAAGAGCGGACAGGATTCCTTGTTATGTAGATTAGATTCAATATTTAAGTCAAACGAAATAGTAAAGTTAGAGCAGTAAGAGATAGATATTGAAACATAGAGTTATAGTAATTTTGAATTGAAATATTGTTGTTGAAGATAAATTAACCTCATGAAGAATTGAGATTCAGTGGTAATTATTATTTTGAATTTAAAGTCTCACTCAAGTTTTAAAGAGTCAGATTAAGTTAAATGTTCAATAAAAAGAATATTATAAATATAATTCTGGGATCTCTTATCGTGGTAATTTCTGCGTGATCGTTATTTAATAAATTAATTAATTAGATCATTAATTGATTTAATTTAAAAGATATTATCTTTAAAACCTCATAGTATTATTAAAATTACTGTTAATAAGTTTATTTGATTCTATTTGGGAAAGATAACCAAATAAAGAAAGTTATTTATAAAAATGGCTACTGGTTCTTTTATGACTCATAATTATTCTAGTTCTCAAAGTGAGGTTCCTAGAGACCTTCACAACTTAAGGAAAATTTTGAAAAATATTTTTATTGGTTTCTGGTTTTAAACGTATGCAAAAAGCCAATCTCTGTTGCGGTTACTTATGCCAGCAGATCTACAGTAATATCAGATCAAGGTCCACGAAATTCATTGCGGTGTAGGGCTAGATTTTCACACCTATCGTTAGCCTTAGCTTGTAGCAACATACATGTTACACAATGATTTTGCTCTGTTCCACCATAATTTAAGGGAGAACATCCTGATGGTTAGTCAGTGGCATCCAACCTATCTTCCTTTTCCCCAAACTTCATGAGAGGACTTGCGGCTCGATGGCTATTTAGAGTACTATACATTTACAAACATCCATGCCTTCCCCGGGACTTGAACCCAGAGCCTACGTCCTCATAGTGAACGGCACTAACCACTATACTAGGTGAGTGGCATCCAATCTCTACATGGGCTCATGAACATCATAAAATGCTGTGTTCAATTTGCCCAACGTGTCTTTCGTAGGTGTATTTTTCCTGGGATCGTGGGGAACACGTTGTATTCTGATTTTCGGCATCAATTCTAAAGTCTATTTAAACAGTTAACTGTGATTGACGAATATACTCGTCATGGAGAAATTGCAGGATTTTCTGTAATGACGAGTATACTCGTCATGCGTAAAAAGTAATGATCAGTGGTTATTTAAATTGTAATTTTTGAGAAAAAACAAATCATATATTAGAATTTCAAGATGCTTAGAATAATTCGCGGCTAAGCCAAAGTAAAACAAATAAAATTCATCCCCGTATGCACCGGCTGACACAACGTACACGATCACATAACGAATTTATTTATGTGCGATGAAAATGTTTTTGAGATGTTAACCTAAAAAGGGGCAAAGGGAAAAGTCAGAAAGTTCATTTAAATCAGGATTCAGTTAGGTATGATCAGCCACATTAGAGACAAATGCGACACGCCGACTAGGCGCTGAGCCTATTGGTAGTTGTTTGCCCGAAGTTATCTAGCTCAACTTTTCTCAAACTGTGGGGCATGCCCCTTGGGGGCGTGAGAACTCTACGAGGGGGGTGAGAGCATATTGAAAAGTCGAAATGAAAAGGTTATTTTTTAAAGAAATTTATAATTTACTGAAAGTAAACAAACAAATACATTCTGACATAATAAAAAATAAATATACGTCTACACTGATATATTTCACTACACCATTTAAACAATTCAAAGTGAACAATACAAAGTTAAGAACAAGTTTAATAATTAACAGTGACCCCATGGCCTTACCATACATAAAATTATATACAAAAATTAATATTTATTTTGATAATTTGTATGGTTAATAATAAATTCTTATTTGCCGACTAAAAGTTACACAATTAATTACCCAATGCCAACCTTTTTCCACGTAGGCCTGCATATGAGATGCATTGGGGGGAGAGAAAGAATAAAGAAGCAAAAATAATCTGAAAGAAGAAAATCCCTCTCAAACATTATCAGGATCCTTTTGTTGCATTCAAAAGCTTTCGGAATAATTTTATGGATAGCAGTGCACAGAAAACATCGTACATGGGAGAGACGTATATATACGTCAGGGGAAATAAACGATTTTCCTGAGTGAAACATTTATATACGCCGGTGGTACTTAAGAGGTTAAAGCAGTGCCGTAGTTTTAGCACCAAAGTATAGTATTATTGATACATTGTTATTGTATGAGGAGGGAGCGATGAAAATTATGATTGAATATTGGGTCACGAGTACTGAAACTTTGAGAAGGACTGACCTAGCTATCGAGTGGTGTAAATGCCGATTGTTTGTTAGAATCATGCCCTACAGAAAATAGTCCAGCGGTGTTAAATCACAAGATCTTGGAGGCCAATTCACAGGTCCAAAACGTGAAATTAGGCGGTCACCAAACATGTCTTTCAATAAATCGATTGTGGCACGAGCTGTGTGACATGTTGCGCCGTCTTGTTGGAACCACAGCTCCTGGACATCATGATTGTTCAATTCAGGAATGAAAAAGTTAGTAATTATGGCTCTATACCGATCACCATTGACTGTAACGTTGTGGCCTTCATCGTTTTTGAAGAAGTGGTCTGCCAGCCCATAAAGCGCATCAAACAGTCAGTTTTTCTGGATGTAACGGTGTTTCGACATACACTTGTGGATTAGCTTCACTCCAAATGCGGCAGTTTTGTTTGTTGACGTAGCCATTCAACCAGAAGTGCGCTTCATCGCTAAACAAAATTCGCTTATGAAAATCGGGAACAACGGCCATCTCGTTTTGGGGCCCATTCGACGAATCTACGCCTTGCTTGATGATCGTTTTGATGAATTGCCAAACCAAACTGAGAATAAATCACTCAACCGCTGTTAAATCGGTCGCCATCTTGGAAAGTAATGCCAACTTAAACTTCTATACCTGAAAAAAAAACACTCTTTATTTTTTGCCCCGTACATAGACATCTTTATAGTAAATATTAGTAACAAAATTTACAGTTTTATAAAAAATAAACCCATCCTTTTTATCCGATATTTTAACAACGACAGTTACTCTGTGATTAAGGAGTATACTCGCGTCATCGCTCGATTTTGACGACACACACCATTACACGCTCTCAAACGGGGGAGCCACAGTTAACTGGTTAAAGAATATCTTCCGATTTTCGTACTATGTTTTAAATTTTGAGGTCTAGTTGAGATGGAACAGAGGAAAGTAGATTTTTATATGTAGAACCAGCAGTATATATATTATAAGTAAGCAACAAATGAAGTAATGAGTTTATAGAATGAGAAATTTGAAATGTATTGGAGACAAAATTTGTATCTGTGTGTTAGGTAGTGAGTTAGAGTGACAAAACTGTAAATGCAGATCATAAGATGTAGCATAGGCAATTTCAGTTACAAGATAGATGGTCGAGAATCAGATGACAGAATACATGAAAGGCAAAAGTTGTGGCTGAGTTCATGAAAAATATGTGGAAATTATATATATAGCTATCGAGGAACATATGTATTGTATCAAATTTTGACTACAGTTAACAATGTTTTAAGATACTGCAAAGATGGATGTATTATCACATTTTGGTTAGTGTTAGATTCAGCTGAAGTTTTAGCAGCCTGAACATGGATTTGTGATATGTGTGAAGCTGTAAGTCATCATGCTTTTTAAGAAAAAAATATATTGGATGGATTTAATATTTTATGGATTTGTTTTTCGTCAATTCTTTTGAGACCAATTCTGAGTTAGATTGGTGCGACTATTAAATTTCAATACGTTACAACCCATAGAAGAACGTCCAACAGATGGATTTATAAAGCATGTTAATTGTGTGTGACAAAGTCTGACCCCCTGACTCATGAAACTGTGTGTTTGGAACATGAAATCGACGGAGAAGGGTTTTATCATTTGCTGACATTATCTACCGTAACTCCTGGATTTTTAACTCTCTCGTTTACTTTAAAGCAATTGCTTCTCCAGAAATTACGAGGTCCGTCGCAAAAAGTCCTCGAGAAGCTGGATATAGAAGGAGGTTAATATTCACTCACTCATTCCTCAATATCTCCTCTGTCATAGTATCATAAAGTGAAAGTAAACAATTATATTCGGCTTTCGAAAATGATGCTGAATTGAATGTCTTTCAAGATTCAAAAAATTTTTTTAAAAAGCTCAAAGAACTTTAAATAAGCATAAATATATTTAATCGCCTTTCAAATGATCTTTTGTCTTCACAATGATATGATAATTAGATTCCCTGTCCTGATTTAACGGAATATAAATTTGTTAGTAACAAATGTAATATAGATGATAAAATTACGTATACTTCCTTAATTATGCAGTGGAAAGTTTTCTTTATTAAATTAACTTTTAATTAATATTCTTAATGGCTTAAATATGTTGATGTATTAGTTTTATTAAAAATTACTGAACGTTTCGAAATAAGAACAAAATAATGTGTACTTTTATTCGTGTCAGTAAGAGATATTTAATAATTGTGAGTTTCTAATGCATTGTAATTAAGGGTATCAATCTTGTCCTAGTAGCCTGTACCTTAGAGTTAAAAATTAAAGGCTAGGCAGAATTCAATTTAAAGTAAAGTTTTTTCAAAAATCCCCTTTCTATAGAATCATTATGTTGTATTTTGTCTTCTGAAATGTAATTAACTCTTAAAGGTTGTCAATTCTTTCAAAATTATAACGATATAAGAGACGCCAGATGTTAAAGTTTCAATTTTTTTTGTCAACGTTCAAGAATCATATTTGTTCAAGGTATTTACAGATAAATCCATTGCTCTTGTAGTCAGTCGAAATAATTTTTAAGCCCATCTTCAATTTATTGCTGTTTATAGTTTTATTTTCTTAGTAAATACTATAGATTTCATTTTTTGATATAGGTAAGGCTTTTTTACAAGAACTAATGAATCAGACTATGCCAAATACAATTTTGAAATTAGGAGGCAGTATAAAGTAAAATTTTAAAATTTGATAAATGTATTATAAATGAAATCTTTTAATCCCGTATAACTTGTGGTGGTGTAAGGGTTGTTTTACAAACCATAGCAACCATGAACAAAAGCGAACGATAAAATGAACGCTTTTTTGTGATACCATATATAATATCAAATCAACTTCTTAAGTTACAGATTATACGGAAAATCCCTAAGCCTATGGATTCTTGTCGTATTTTGATATTACTTGCTTAAATAGACTCTAGACCAGTTGTCTCTGTGCACAGACGAGACGAATTTTAATTTCATATTTTTAGTTAACGTCGCGCTCTATAACAAAACAAAGAGCTATTGACTATGGACCTCGTAATTGTGATTTTGACCCACTGCTATGTATTAAGAACAATTGTAGCTGGCATATAACTGTTCAAATTTCCACATCCCTCTAACTATTATACTCTATGGTAGTTACCTTACTTTTAACCTTTACTAACTTGTTATACTTATTTTGTTACTTTGTCTTATTAGATTTATGACAATTTAATATGTGTGATTATATACATATGCATATATAGTTAGCTGTATATTCGCCGCATCCCATATAGACATTTCATAAAGTATGCAGTGAGCTGATAATTTGCCCAGATTAAGTAAAAGTATACTAGTTGGGATAAGATCTTTAGTAAGAAGTTATGATATTTGTGTTGGACTCATGTGTGTAATTCTGATATATATAGAATCATTCTATAATTCTATAAATAATATATAGAATAATTGTACAGTAATCATTCCTGCTTTGTATATATTTGTTAGAGGATTATAAGTTTTACACGTACTTTAATTAAACTTTATTTTCGAATTGGTTTTTTAACACTTTTGCACTCTTATGCAGAAATTTTCTGTTGAAAAGGAAAGTTAGAATCCGCTAAAATAATCTTAACCTTATTTCATTGTTCCAAATCAGTGATAGCTCCGGAAAACATAATAGTGTTCCATTTTGATATAAATTAATTTTATATCCTTACCTATATTTTGGTTTTGTTATTCTTGGTTATCAAATCCATTATTTAACCATTCTTTTTCAGATTTACAAGATATATATATATATATATATATATATATATATATATATGAAAGAACAGCAGTAATTCCATAAATTTCTTGTATATTTAGGCGCAATGCAGCCAAGAATATAAAAATAAATATAATCCAATATAAAAAATTCAATATAAGTGTATATATATATATATATATACGTAAATATAAATGAAAATATAAAAAATAAACCGATAGTTATAAACCTAATATAGCTAAAATTAGGAAGAAGGCGCAGTAGTATAATGACAAACTCGGGCCTTAGAAACCAGGATTGCAGGTTTAAACATGTTTTGCGGCCAGCCAACCTTCACCCTGTAATTTGTCATACTATAGCAATACGTAAC
>BMAU01021036.1:0-397500 GCA_019973935.1 Trichonephila clavipes | reverse complement strand
AGAAGTGGAATTAATTGAAGCTAATCCTGACTATGCGCATGTAAAACTTGGTGATGGAAGGGAAACAACTCTCTCTATAAGACACTTGGCTCCAAGAGGGGAAACTACCAGATCTGAAGACAACAAGGGTGCAGAGGAACATGTTCAAGCTTATCCAGATCTGCGCCCAGTAAACTCAGACTCAGCCATTACTTTAGAAGACTCGACTGAACAGAGCATGAACACAGTAGCATTGCGTACTACAGCTCGTCACAGGCAACCTCCTGCATACTTGAAGGACTACATCAGGGACAGAAATAACTAGATTAAAATTAAAGGGGGGTAAATGTAATATTATTCTTATGTAATCTGGCATTACTTAATTTTGTTTTCTAGATTGGCAACACCCTGTACAGTCATTGTGTAAACAACAATCATTTAACCTCACTTCTAAGTCATTAAAAGCTAAGTTCCGTCCATTCAACTCCGTTTACTTTATTTATAGTACAAGGGAGTCCCCGTTTTTGGTGATTTTCGAAAAGTTTTCTGTATGGGGTTTTGCGTAGGACAGAGGTGGCCAATCCAAATGACCTTGTGGGCGGGCCACTTCAGAAAAACATTACAATTCCGCAAGCCACATTCAGAATATATATCTCTATGCTAGATTTGGATTCATGCCAAGCATTTATTGGAATAAAAATTTTAAGCAGAACGAATTATTATTTTATGTATACAAACATAATGATAATGCAATGATCAAATAATATTTAATTTATTTGATTAATGAGATATTTGTTTTTCAACTCTTTCACTCAGTTTTTGCAAATCGATCTCAATGCATGTATTTGTATATCGTAATTGATGTTAAACGTTTTCGTCCGTTAAGTTTGTGTGAGCGCAATTTTCTGTGCCTAAAACAACTAACCAAGTGTGAGAAAAAAAGAAAAGGAGATAAAAACTGAGCTCAAGCATTCTTACAAGCACAATCATCAAAGACGAAAAGCAGAAGGAAGTTTTAAAAAAACATAGAAAAGAAGCCCGTGAAGCTAAAAAGGGAGTAAAAAACCTCAAACTAAGTTCCTGTAGGCCTAAGTCTAAGAAATCCAAGCCATACAGTCCAATTGCATCAGCTTCAAACGATGGTGTTATAAGATGTTCTGCTTGTGAAGAGGAATATTGTGGATGGCGTGGTAGTTGCGGACACATAACACACACACACACACATTTCGTGGTATTTGCGGACACTCCGAAACACAACGTGGTATTTGCGGACACATTTCCCCCCATCTTAGAACAGATAAAGGGTTAAGATAAATAAGGAAATAAATACTTTAAAAATCACAAATATATTTTAAACAGTATTTTAAGTGGCACAAATCTCTATCACCGGGATAACTTTTTTTTTTTTTTACCGAAGTTTTCTGATTATCGAATTACAAGGAAATATTTCTCTGAAAGTGTTTATTTTTATTACATTTCGCTATGTTTAAAATGCCTTCACACTATAATATTTTAATTCCATATAAATAATTAAATTTGATAGGCAAAATGTATTTATCCTTGTAATTCAATAATCGAGTGTAAAAACAGAAAACTTCGGTTAAAAAAAAACCCATTGTCCCAGGTAAAATATATATATTTGTTACTAAAAATACTATTTAAATTTATATTTGTGATTTTTAAAAGTATTTATTTCCTTATTTATCTACACCCTTTATCTGTTCTAAGATGGGGGGATGTGTCCGCAAATACCACGTCCACAACTACCACGCAACCATATTGTGACCCTCCAATAGAAGAATGGATCCAGTGCTGTAAATACTAAGAGTGGTGGCATGAGGAATGTTCCAATTATGAAAATGGCACTTTTATTTGTGACTATTGTTAACTGCACAACTAAACACTTCAACATTACGTTACAATGCATTACGCTTAGTTTGATTATTTGTAAGATATAAAACACAGTTATTATTTGTTAAACCATGTAACATATTCAAAAGATAGAATATGTTCAACCTTTTTCAGTGTTGTCATCTTGCCCGGTACTGGGGCAAGATGACAATTTGTTAGGTTATAGAAAAATAAAATTTTCCTTTGTTTTTTTTTATTTAAAAAATTAAATGTAATACTACAAAGGACTTCATGGAAAATTAATTTTTTTATCCTTAAAAATAGATTAATAAATAACAAAAATTGTTAACATAGTCATCTTGCTCCGGTCTTCCCTACATCATAATTGATGTTGCAGGTTTTCGTCTGTTAAGTTTGAACGCAATTTTCTGTTTGATAAATTTCATTTTCAAGGGGGACTAAATTCGCAGGTGTAAGTTGATTTAAAAGATCTGGCAAATTTTTGTGTCAAATCTCTGAAATTAAAAATTTTGTGACATAAAAGTGTTATAAAAATTTATTTTTGATTCCGATGTTTCAAAAAATGAGTTTTAATTCATTATTGCGTTGTAAGTCAATCAGCTCCTAGGGCTGACTCGGCATCGGCATGAAAGTTAGATTAATGTATTTCGAACACTTTTTTTTGTATTTGTCTAAATTAGTTAAATGTTTCTGAGGAGTAACTATAAATGCAAGTTCGTTTTTTTTTCTTGCGTATTTGATGTAACTGATACATTTTGAATTCTTTAATTCTTCAATCAATATAATGTTTTGAAAAGAATAATTCTTCAGTGGAGATTCAAATAACAATATTTTTTCTGAAATGCTTTGATGTGATTAAATGCATCGATTATTAAATTATCTTTTCCATGTAATTATGTATTTAAATGATTGAGTTTTTTGGTACCTACTAAAAACATAATTCAATGACCATTCATCATTTCTTAATTTTGGTACAAAGCAACATGATAAAATAGAAACAGTTATGTGTGTGGGATTTGTTACAAAACACTACATTAAAAGTAAAAATATTGCATAAAATAATCGTATTTTGTAAAGTTGTAATGAATCTCGCGGGCCTCAAAATGATTCGTTGGACAGTCCTTCTGACTGAAGTAAAGTGCGTTGAATATTACACGTCTTAGTCATTTTTTGAGCTTTGAGTAGAAACGTTTATTTCTTATTTCAATTCAGCTTATTTTTTATATTTCTAAAAATACCTTTAAAAAATAAGATTACTTATTCTACGAGATTTGAAACAAATCTACTCGAATTTATAATTACAAAAAAAAAGTCTAGGTTTCAAAGTTTTGAATGAAAGGGAAATCTATTTGTTTTTAAATCATAGATTTTATATACATAGTATCAAATACAGGTTGGTTATTCATTACCCAACTGAAATGTTGTGGCTTTTATTTATGGTGTAGAAAATATACATTAACTCTGTGCATAAAGGCAAACGAAGAGTTTTAAAAAGGACTTTTTCCAAAACTAGAAAAATTTTATTTCAAATGTGTTTCCGCTGAAATTCTTGATGGAAGTGCACCACGAGATATGCCTTCGAGAGAGCCACTTCAAGTGGAGAAATCTATTTAAAGCAAAAAAAAAACTAAAAGTGACTGATATAGGATAGAAAATAAAAAAAAAATCTACATATTAATCGAATGATTGTTTGTATAACGTCAAATTTTAAGCTACACTCGGACTATCGACAACCTCGCAATTTTGAACTTCAGTCAAGTAACGAGAACAATACTTAAGTTGGCTTCAAAGTCCCCCAACATGAGGACAGTGAGTCACTGGGCCCCTCTTTGTAGGGTCTTCAATGGCACCAGAAATCGAACCCATGACTTAAATACCACCCCATCGACCATGAGTTCGTGACCCTCTTGGCTACTGTGATCACCTACATCTTCTCGAACAGGATATCGTAAGAACTGCACAGGATATTTGTATATATTAGGCAGCGTATTTTCTGAATTCCTGCATAAAATGAAAATGTTATTTGGTTACCAAATATGCGTAAAAATTAATTAACTAACGGTATAAGTATTAAATTTATGTAATTGTAGTATACTAAAATCAGTAACTGCTTGAGATTCAAAACTTGTATTTTAATCTATATATATATGCAGCATAAAATATATCATGTCTATTATTATACAACGCTTTTATCAACGTTAATATATTTCAAAATTTGTACTGAGAAACGACGGGAAAAAATAGTAATATTTATTCTTTTTCTTCATTTAAAAATTGTCTGAATATTTTGAAATACAAATGTAATGAAACTATTATTTGTTTGAGAAATATTTAATTATATTTTATAGATAAGAAAATTGATTTGTGGATTGAAATCCTTTTCTCAGGAGGAGTGAATGAATAGTAACGTCGCACTGCTCAGCTTCACGAGTGCTTTGGGCGATGGACCTCGTCATTTTGAACCATGGTCAAGTGACGAGGATGTCACCTGAGCTGACACCCCCTCTCCGAACTACCACATCACACCAACGGGAGGACGTTTGAGCACTCGACAGATTTAACGTGCATCGCGCCCCTACACGGCGGGTCTTTAGTTATACTGGCTCGAACTCGTGACATACCAACCACGATCCGATACCTTGACCACTTGGCTACCGCGGTCACTTTCTTATGAGGAAAGATATTTTACTTAGATGAGTAGAACCACACACACAAAAGTGGAGAGCAGAGTGCATGCAAATTTTCTCTTTTCAAACAATTAAACCTTTCCAGCAATGGCATTCAATAATTTACAAAATAGCTGTAATTTCTCTTTGGAGCTATCTTTCCAATTTTTTTGAAATTTCATAATTGAACATAATTCTGGAGATCTGTGTCAAATGAGGTCCATTACAAATTTATCATCTTTCATCCTCTCAAAAATTGACACATTTGTTTAGTACAAAGTGCTACTGAGAATTGTGCCACGTGCCACATGTGACACGCGTGAAATAGGATGCCGATTCCTGTTCTATCGTATAAAGGTTAAAATAAAAAAATCGAAGGCAATATTACATATGTGTAGGCAAAATGGATTCACGTTCTCATAAAATTCGTATAACCACAATTATTCAAAGATGGTATACATTAAAATTAAAAATTTTATTTATACAAATATATATATATAATTTAACTGTTTTGAAAAACTCTTTAAACTTTTATTGTAACATATAATAAATGAATTTTTTTAAAACCTTTTTTTCTTTATCTAGTAGATTGTGAATATAATTGTGTTTGCTATCCAGAGCTCCACGAAGTAATTTTATACTAGTTAGTACAATGTTAACTTTTTATTTTTTTTGGGGGGGGGGAAACACATATAAGGAAGAAGATTGGATCAATAGATTGGATGCTAAAATTTAAATTTAAGCTAAAACTCTTAAGTTTTAGATTGCCAATTCATGCAAAATATATAGAATTTCTCACACAGCTATGAATATTTCACAAAAATTTACTTAGTAAGTGAAAAATATTTCTCAACGCCAGTGGCTACAAAAACAAATTATAAAAAAAAATTAAACGCGGAATATGAAATGCTACTGCAGATAATTTCATAATTTTTCATATATGCCAACAGTTGGTGTAAAAAATTGTGAATACATATCAGTTACTAAATATAATGCAAGCGTAGGTGACATTTGGATCACAAATTAATATTATCAATGAGCAAATAACATTAAAATTACATCTCATAAAAAATTTTAATAAAAAAATAAAATACTCTTTTAAAATTATCTTTACATATAATATCAAAATATTATTTTAAGATATATTCTTCTAAGTGTGGCATAGGATTCCTCCAAAACATCTTACAGTCCTAAGCGTACCGAGAGTCGAAAAAATTTGGCCACTGATCCTTATCCAGAAATAAGAATTCTTCCATGGTCAAAATTTACTGCTGTTTTAACCCCCATAAAAAAGAAAAAAGAATTCATTTTACCAGTTTTATGACCTTAGCAAAAAAGTGTCACCTTTCTCTGAGGGGAGAATTTTATTGAAAGGAATCTTGAAATCTTTAGATAAATATTTGCGCCCAAAATTTTGCCATCTAGATGTCGTGTAAGATTAATGGCCGGAAAGGGCCTTAAAGGAGACAACTTGTGCACATTTTATCCATTTGCAGATGAACTTTGGATGGGGAATAAAACTATTGCTGGAACAATAAAAGAAAATAAAAAAGAAATTCCAAAATTTTGGAATTTAAAGAACAGAGAAGTTTACTCCTATATGTTTAGTTTTTTAAAAATAAAAATTAAAAAAAAAAATTATCCTTCGAAAACATCGCACTCATTCACGAGGAGATAAAATGAGTGTATATATTACCGGCAAAGTATATGAAATGCCGGCATTCTATAGAATGCCTAGGCATTGTATAGAATGCTGGACGTTTTTAGGCAAAGTATGAAATAAGAGAATTATTTTATACTTTGCCTAGGTATTGTATAAAATGCCTAGGCATTCTATACAATGACTAAAGCTGTTTAGGAAAAGTACGAAATAAGGTCATGTGTGTGTGATAAGGTTACTATATCAATGACGTACATTTCTAAAAAATACAAATGTTATGACAAAATAATGAGAGTGCCATTAAAAATTATTCAAAATACGTAAAGGAAAAAGAAAGTTGTACCCGAAGCAAAACTTATGTCTTTCTTTTATTAAGGAAAACAAAATTTTCAAACAAAAAATACGAACTTAAAATTAATTTACTTATTGCAACATGGTAGGCTTGAATGTCATTTTGAATTATATTTCATTGTATTTTTCACGCAAAGACTATTCTTATTTTGCTACTTTGTTTTATACATACATTTGACGAATCTTTTGAGGCTTCCATTGAAATGAGAAATTGCAACTGACAGACGAGGAGTTTCGTGTAGTCAGAAATATTTTTAATTCTAAGCAAGTTCTTAGGACACAAAGTAAATTGTGATTTCGCATATACTTGTTTTTAAATTCCTTCACAGGTCGATAGAAACCATTTTTCTCACTCGTTACAAGTGCCAATATATTGGCATTCAGAAAAAAATCATAAATTTCATAGCAGTGCCGTTTTTTAAATAATTTTTTCTGTTAAGGTTTACGAAGTGGATGTACAGTTCAATATCATAACGTGTAATGTTATTGTATTTGGTTGAAAGTTTTTTCAGAATTCTATCACGTCCTCTATGTCCAATAGCCAAATGACCTTCATGAAGTACTTAGAATAACTCAGAATCCGTGATATAATACTGTATAGAAGTGCTTCCCAACCTTTTTATCCCCGTGGACGGGTCAATGCTTAATAAGTCTGCTGAGGGTGGGACGATGTTTATATGTTAGTTTTGATTTAATAATTTAATTGTACTTAAACATACCATCAGAACAAAATTTAGTTACTCCAAAAAATGAATGCAAAGGGATTTTACATGAAATATAAAGTGATTTCCATGGAAAGTCAAACAAGCGCTAGAGAAATACACTCCAGTAACTAAAGTAGAAATAATTTAATACTCCTTGAGTGGCCCGATACCATTTGATCCACGGATCGGTGGCTGGGAACCATTCTGCATAGTACTGACGCGCTTTCTTTAACAGGTTACATGAGTTTATTTTTATTTTCCCCAAACATCACATCATAGCTATTCAACAACCAATAAGACACACACACACACATGGGTTACATTTAGTAGTCATTTTGGTTTTTTGTACATCGCGGTTATTAACTACTTTTACGTAGCTTCAGTTAAATATACACTCTGTCGCAAAAAAATATATGCACCCAGAAGAAATCAAGCTACAATCACGAAACTCGGCAAGAATGTAGTCTGGTAAGAGATATGCAAATGATTAAAATTTCGAAGCCAATGAGACAAGGCTAAGTGTGCTATGCGCATATTAGTTGCGCAACTGGGAGAGTTTAAAAGCATGAGTACGAGCGCCGTACGGCTATCCAAACGAATATGATGACTTTGATAGACGATATTGAGACTTAGGATGCCTCTAAGACGTAACCGGCGGCAGTACGAGCAGCCGACGGACTTTAATAGGGGCCGTATAATAGGCCTCAGAGAAGCAGGTTGGTCGAATAGACGTATCGGCCGCCACCTCGGTCGGAGCGATATGGTAGTTGCTCGGTGTTGGCAACAGTGGATCACAGAAGGTAGAGTGTACCGTCGCGGAGGGTCAGGACGTCCCAGGAACACAAATGATCGCGAGGATCGTGCAATCAGAAGAGTGGGCACTTCGGCACCAACAACGTCGCTAGCATCGATTCAACGCCACTTACCTCCTTCCAGACATCCAGTGCCATCAAGAGAAACCATAAGGAGACGACTGACCGAAGTTGGCTTGAGGAGCCGACGTCCGCTAAGACGCTTACCACTGACCCCACATCATAGGCAGTGTCGACTGGATTTTTGCCGACCTCGGGCAACTTGGAGTGTGACAGACTGGAGACGTGTCATCTTCAGTGATGAATCCCGATTCAGTCTCAGTGATGATGACCACCGCACGTGTCTGGAGGCGCACCGGCCAGCGGTCCGATCCGGCATTTATTGTCGAGCGGCATACAGCAATTTCACAAGGTGTGAGAGTGTGGGGAGCAATTTCTTGGGACACACGATCATCTTTAGTGGTCCTTCAAGGCACTTTGACAGCTCGCAGATACGTGGACGATATTTTAACGCCGATTGTGCTACCCATGCTATCAAGTCGCCCAGGTGCCATTTATCAACAGGATAATGCTCGTCCACATACTGCGCGACTCTCCCAACAATGTCTTCAAGGATATGACGTCCTACCATGGCCTGCCAGGTCACCAGATCTTTCGCCAATAGAGCATGTCTGGGACGCGCTGGGAAGGCAACTGCAGCCGTCCCGAAATACAGGAGAATTAACTGCGCAGATGCAAAGACTATGGCAGGATCTTCCACAGAGGGTCATAAGTGATCTAATTGAATCGATGCCACGCCGAATTTCGGCTTGTATAGCTGCCAGAGGTGGCTTTACTACTTACTGATTTTTAACCTTTTGCAAGCTGTAACCGCTTAATAAAATGATATTTTGTTCTGAATTTTTAATCATTTGTTTATTTTCATATACACTACATGCATACCCAATTTCGTGAATGTAACTCAATTTCTTCTGGGTGCATATATTTTTTTGCTACAGAGTGTATATATATATTTATATAAAGAGCAGCTTATATATATATTTTTGCTTATATATATTTATTATACTATTATAGCAGTCGAATAGTTGTTTCATGCCTATAGACCGGGGTCAGCAAGCTTTTAGCTGCGGCGTGTCAAAAATCAATGTACCAATAATGATTCAGGGTGCCACACAGTAGGATATGTTTGAAACACAATTCGATTCCCGCGATAATGTAGGAAGAGTTAGAGAATAGAGTTCACAGTTATATAGAGATTTACAGCTTTATCACACATTAATTTTGTGCATCAATTAAAAATATTTCTTAACATAAATATAAACAGAATAAAGTATAACCATTTCTTCAACAAAGATAAATAAAAACCTCGAAATTGTACATATATTATGTTTTTTAAACATATTTAATAAAATAAGAAATAGACAACGTAAAATATTAGTATTTCCCCTGACTGTGCAGTTAATTTTTTTTAATGTTACCATAGTGCTGCTTCGCTCTACTTTCATATCGCAAAAAATGTGGTGTAATTTGTGACTTTTACTTTCGACATTATTCTGAGCATTCAGTTGTGTTAAACAGTTTCTTTGCGGACTCGAAATATTTTTTGTATGAGGAAAAATATTTTACTTAGACACATGTAGAACTAAAAGCGGAAAAACAGATGCAATTTTCTCTCTTCAAACAAATATCTCCAGCTATGGCATTGAATAATTTATAAAAAGCTGTAAATTTACCTTTAGAGTTATGTTTCATAATTCCTCAATCTTCCATATTCTGGAGATTTATTAGAAATTTATGAAGTTCATTCAAAAATTGACAAATTTGTTGAGTAGTGCTGAGTGCCACTGATAATTGTACCGTGTGACATAGGTTGCCTAACCCTGCTATAGACCATGACTCCTTCTCCAACACACTTCTCCATTTTCATGCAACGCAGAAAAAAATCAATTTTTTGCAGAAAAAGTTTAAGTAAAATTGAGTATTTTGACACTCCCGAACAAACCACAATGTGCAACTGACAAATTTTGAGCCCGAGGCACGCGTTAAAAGTCTCGTGTCTTACCACACAATATTCGAAACGAATCGGAGATGTATTTCATACTTTTCCGGTTTCTCATTAGTAATTCTACAGAATATCTAGGCAATGTGTGCAATAAGAATCATTTCATTCATTGCCGGCTAGTTTTAGGTATTTCATACTTTGCCGGTAACATATATACAATGTACTGAATGCTCTCATAAAAAGAACAGAACAACTAAACTTACGTGTGAAAAATGTAATAAACACAATTGTATTTCCTACTTTTCTTCCTTTTAAACTTTTGTGTACAAATTGTACGGTAAAAATATAATGTTAACACCCTTGGGTATGAGATACCATGCGCGAGAACTTTCGGTAGTTTTTTTCGCGCGAGTGATGTCGGGTTAAATAATATTAAGTTAATAATACAATAATAACGTGATAACAGTTTTATTAATTAATAACAAAATATAGTATATTTTTTCTGATTCAATTTCCTCAAAATATGTATGCATATTCGAGAAAAATAAATTATTAATCAATCACTGTTTTTTTTTGTTAGGAAAGTGTTTAATCTTTTTCGGAGTTTATACTCTTTAAGAATCAATTTTCATATAAAGCCCCCGATATGGAAATTTTATGAGGAGTGAAATTTTTTCTAAAAGCTTTATATGTAACAAAAATGCATTACGCGCTCTTCTGACAAATCACTGTCTTCTACTATTTCTTAGTTTTTAAAATCGAGATCCTTCTTTTCTTACCTAAATCAGACAAAAAAAATAATCACAGAATCTTAAAAATAATTTATTTTGCCCCAATACGGGATAATTTTTTTACAAAATAACATTTTCCATTTTTTACGATTTTTTCTAAAATGATTCAATATCGATGCCTTTTTATGAAAAGAATTTTTCAATCGTTCTCTACAGATTTCTTATCATTGTAATGAGTCGACAATTTGTACTAAAAAAGTCTATAATTTAGTCTTGTAGAATCAGTGATTTAAAATATGAAATGCCAAATCATTTCTTTACGATTTTTCAAAAAATTCTCAAAATTCTAATTAAACACATTTAATAACTTATTCATTTATAACAAAGATCACACGAAATTTTTTTCCACTTGTCAAACGTTATTACCCGTGTTCTGTCCAAAAATTGAAAATCTTGCTTAAAAACTACGGATTTAAAAAAAGGTTGAGTTTTTTTTTTATCTAATACCCTTTTTACAGGAATTCATTTAGGAAGTACTTATTTTGTTTGTTTAAAAATTACCGTTGCTTGTTATCGATGTGAGAAATTTGAAAAGTATAACTTAAAAATGAAGCCCTCAAAAAATTAAAAATTAAAAAAATTCGCAGACTACGTTTACTGTCGTTTCGCCTACTCATTGGCGTTGGCGTTTTTGAACCAAAAGACTTTTTCGCGAGTTTAATGACTTTTTCCTTCATTTCATCTTAACTTGACAGTCCAAATCACATCTACTGCTGGGTTACAGAAGAAAACGAGGTTGAATATAACAAATACAAATCACCAAATTTGGGGAGGAAAAAACAACGTGAGAGAAAAATTTATTTTTGTTTCATTATAATTTCATTTCTTTAATTCTATACGCGTTCAATTACTACATCTGTTAGTAAAACAAAAATCCCTGAGTAATATTTGTAAAAAAATCTTAATCGTTTTTACTCCGTTAGCATTATTTTAAATAAGTTTATAGTAAATTGCTGTTTGTAAAAAATGCAACACCATGAAGGAATCATGAGAATTAAATGAAATTTAATGCACAAATGATTTGTATTAGTTCAAATAAATGACAACATTTTCAAAGCAAAAAAAAAATTAAGTGTCCAAAATCAATATTTGGTGTAGCCACCACGCGCTGCAATAAGTGCTGCTATACGACGTGGCATGGAGTCAATCAAATTTTGAATGTCTGCTTGTGGAATAGAATTCCATAATGTTTGTATGCGCAGCAAAAGTTCAACTTTTGAATCTGCAGGATGCGGATCGAGAGTGAGACGCCGACCCACCAAATCCAACACATGCTCAATAGGTGACATATCCGGCGAATAAGCATGCCAAGGAAGAAGTTGCATGTGTTGGGATGAACAGAAGTCTGGAACAGTTTTTGCAACATGTGGGCGGGCATTATCCTGCTGAAAGATAGATCCAGTGATGCCTTAAAGGAAGAGAACGACTTCGGGCTGTAGCACTTCACAGACGTACCTGTTGCTATTGAGGTCACCCTCAATTCGTAGAAAATTGGTTCGTCCATGATACGAAATCACACCCCAAACCATAACTCCGGGTGTTCGGCGCAATATGTCGTTCGATAACGCACTCTGGAAGGCATTGCTCACCGGCATAGCGGCTATCATGGTCACACAAATTGAAGCGTGATTAATCTGAAAAAACTTAGTCCCAATCAGCTTGCCAGGCTCTGTGCTCATGAGTCCATTGCAGATGCAGCCGTCGATGTTTGCCGTTAGGGGGATCCTGTATAAAGGGACCCTTGCACGCAATCCACGGTGCAGCAGACGTCGACGAATTGACGAAGCCGACATTAGTACACATGCAGCAATAGACCAACGTGCTGCCAACTGCCCGGAGGAAGCTGCACGGTCATTCACCACCATGCAGAGCAAGTGTTGATCATTTCTCGCTGACGTCACCTTCCGTCGTCCACTGTCAATTTTTCGAGTTGTTCGGTGCTCGTCGGTCCATTGCTTCCAAACTCGCATCACTGTGGAACTGTTCCGCTGCACATGAGCTCCTATTGCGGGATAGGAAAATCCTTCTTCTCGAAGGCCGATAATCCTCTTCCGCTCAAACTCCTTAGTGGAATTTCTTTTTATTTCGTCGTGGAGGCATACTTAGGTCTCACTAAACGTTCGCCACTAACAAATAATCATTAACTATTTTCAACGTCCCGCTACAGCCCTCTATTTATACGCTTTCAGTATCAGTTCAGAGAGTGCTGTGCAAGCCGCGCATGCGCGGTGGCTCTGAAGCCTCACTATTTTACGTAACATCCTATAATTGATATTTGCTGCAAAGTTTATTTAATTCTGACGATTCCTGCATGATGTTGCACTTTTTACAAACAGCAGTGTAATATAAATAATTACTTACAATACATGAAAATATCGTTTTTGTATGTTATCTTAGAATATAATGAAGCATAAAATAGAATTTTGAAATTCACACACACATTTAAAAATTTATAGATATTAAAAAAAAAATTATTACCCTCTATAAAACTTTTAATTAACTTAAGGCTACACGGTACCCTTTTTCAAAATTTTTTTGCAGACAATAATATTAAAAGTAACTTATATATTGTTTTCAGACTATATTATTAAGCTGATTCTAAAAATAGAAAGTCAATTTAACAAGCCCTTATTTTAAAATTTAAAAAATTTTAAAAATTTTGAAATGTTTTTAAATTATTATATAAAATACATAATTTTTGTGAAATTTTTTCATTATTTTGCATGATTTATATTTCTTATATTATGGCAAACAAAATTTAGTATGGATTTGAAAATCTATTACCTTGTTGATTTTTAATATTTATTTTTCTAGCAAAACGTGGAAAAAACACGAAAATTTTGAAGATATTAACTTTAACATTTTTTTAAAAAAATAACTAGAGATCCCAGACTTAAATCCATACTAACTTTTGTAGAACACACATATCTAAGTATCTATAAAAAAATTCAAGACTGTAGCTTGAACAGAAATAAAGCCTTAGGGATTAGAAAACACTTACATCTTCAAAAATAAAAGTCTGAGAAAAATGCATTTAAAGCTTGTAAAGGCATAAAACAAAAACTAATTATACTTGCAAAGCTCTAAATTTTTAGTATATTACTTCAATACTTATATAATATATGAAAACATTACATTAATTAAGTATGATTAAAAATATTTTTTCTTATTCAAAATATATTTTTGCAAAATATCGATATAGCATTTGTTACAATTGCAGATTATTCAGTTTAAAGTTAACATAATAATTTCACAAAAGTTTTAAAATACAATACACCAGTGTTTCTCAAAGTGTGGGGCGCGCCTCCCTGGGGGGGGCGCGATAACCCTACAAGGGGGGCATGAGCATATCGAAAATTTAAAGATTTTTTTAAAAAAAATAACCGGAAAGAGAAGTAAAACAAAATATTTTCTTCCATAATAAAAAAAATACACAACAACACTGATATAATTTATGTTTATCAACTGGCGTTTTTCCGTCATCAAATAGCTATTTTTGATCCCAAAAACAAATTTAAAAAAAACATTTTGTTTAATTTGCTGCATTTCCTCAATGAGTTTTTTTTAATTACGTTTTAACATAAAATACTACTCGTTAAAAGAAAAAACAAAACCCAGACCCTGAGAAAAATTCTAAGAATATAAACAATCCATCACTGTAATTATTATTGAAATACTGTACATTAGTTGTAGAAAAAGAAAAGGAAGGCATGATTCACTTTTCTGCCAGGCTGCATAATACATTTGCTGATCATTTGATTGACCTTCAAATTTACTGGTATAGTTAGTTCTACATTAGTTTCATCCCATCTTTTACGTGTTTGTTTTTCGCTTAGGGAAATTATAAATAATAAAGAGTTTTATGATATTTGGAAAAGAATTGATTAATTTTTGAAGGATTATTTGGCCAAGATTTATATTTTTATGAGTATTCTCACAAACATATAGAGCATAGTGATACACGTCATAATCCTTTTTAGATCATCCTTATTTTTTTCTGAATACACTTTTAACCCGGGAGCGGTGGCGCGGGACATCTGTTATCTCTATTGAAGGAAGTTGAAAGAATGCATATTATTCATGATTGAGAAACGTGACGAACATGAAACGAAAAGAAAATTTTCTTAAAATGTTTCCTAAAGAATTCCATCAACTTAAAATATGAAGCCATAAGTGTACCAGAAGGTTCAGTTCGCGTTGTCAAAAAAACACAAGAAAGAAAAAGTTCAACTTGCTATTTGTTGATCACCAAATGTGTCACGAGATCGAGGCCATTACCACTAAAGACCCACCGTTTATGGGAGAGATGCACGTTAAATCTGTCGAGAGCTCAAACGTCCTCTTGTTGGAGTGGTGAGGTAGTTAAAAGTGGCCAGCTCAAGTATCGTCCTCGTCACTTGACCATGGTTCAAAATTACGAGGTCCGTCTCCAAAAGCCCTCGTGTAGCTGAACATAGTGGGACGTTAATATTCACTCACTCGATCATGAAAGCTCATTAAAACTACAATAACTTGAACAAAATATGACAGGTTTGCCAGCAAATAACATTTCTGTAATATTGGTGAAAAGTGTCTCTGATTTGCGTCCTTTATTAAAGTCTTACACTTTTGAATAATTTTAGTTCTGTTTTATTGGATTTTTTCTCAAATAATTAAAGAAAAATTGAATAGTCCTTGAAAGCCGGTAAGTATACTTTCTCTTAATTAAAATATTCACTGGAATTCCGATTTGTATTGTGTACAGTAAAAATAATTATAAACAAATGATTGGGGTGACTGAGTCCCCCCGCACTACCATTAGCGTTAGTATCGAGTGCGCGACTGCTCCCGGGTTAAAACATTTTGAAGTCTCTCTCTCTCTCTTCTCACTTTAAATATTAAAAAGTAACACAATTATTCTTCATCGGAATTTATATTCCTTTTTTCATTATTTAACATTAATTCTAAATGCTAATTCGGTGAGGTTTAAAATTACAGTTCTTTTAAACAGTTATTTACAATTATAGCATTTATCTAAAAAAAATCATTTTACATTTCTGTATACAATGTCGTGCACGCAGTTTTACTCTCCTTACAGTTCAGCTATTAAATCAAGAACGATGTTTTATTTTTTAAAAAAAATTAACTGGTGCAAAGAGCCGGTGTTTCAGCCAGTATACGTTTAATGTATCAGTACTGAAGAAGGTATTTTATGAATATTTCTTAACACTAAATTAAGAACAAGTTTAATATTTATTAGGGACTTCCATGGGCTTGTCTTGTAGAGCAAAGTTTTTCAAAGGAAGGTTTGATATCAGAAATTGACACTGAGTTATTTTTCTATATTTAGCTGAGATCTATATTTTGTCTTCAAAGCAGCTACCGCAGAAAATCCGGTTTAACAAAGGTAGGATGTTGAAAATGGTAATATACGAAGTTCTTTTGTTTTCAGTACAGAAAATTCATCATCCACCTCTACCTAAAATTCAAAGAGCGATTTATTACAAAATTGCCTTTTAATTTTTCACTGGATGTGAAATCTATGAAGATTTCTTCGGAAGTTGAGAGCCCTTCTGGAGTATCTTGAAATAGATCCCGAATCCACTCGTAACTTGCTACCAAGTAGTCCTGATCCAGAAAATATTTTTTAAAATTCTTTGCCAACATAGCTAAATGATTTTACATGTTTTAAAAACAACTTTCACATGTTCTTCAGATTTGTAAGTTTTAACACATAACGAGCTGGGGCTTTCCCCCCATCATTTACTTCAGTAGTGGTAAATCCAAAATATAAGTATTTTTGAGAATATTGCCTTGATTTAATTTTAGGAACAATGCTCGTCTGTGTACTTGTTGATCTTTTATTATCGTCGAATGTTTGCTTACGACTTAAAAATGTATGTATGATTTTGTTTTAATCTACTGCCCCATAAATACTTAATTACCGTGAATTACAATTAACGTGCAAATTAAAAAATGTACATTCAAGCTAGACTCGGTAGCTATAGAAGTATCGAGTCGACCCAAACTGACTGGAATTGTACGAGGAAAAGCATTTTTACATGTTTTGCGCAGACGTCCGATAGGTTGCCTAGACTCACGCAAACGTACTCGATAATGCTAGATGTGATGGATATGATAGCGAGCAACATAGGCTAGACTATTTTTCTAATGACATTTGTACTTGTAAGAAATGTGTATTGATTGATTGATTGAATATTAACATCGCACTGTTCAGCTACACGAGGGCTTTTTTGGCGACGGACCACGTAATTTTGAACCATGGTCAAGTGACGTGGACGACACCTGAGCTGGCACCCCCCTCTCCTAACTACCACACCACACCAACGGGAGGACGTTTCAGCTCTCGACAGATTTAACGTGCATCGCTGCCCTACACGGCGGGTCTTTAGTGGTACAGGGTTCGAACCCGTGACAAAGCAAGCCACGGTCCGATACCTATACCACTCGGCTACCGCGGCCACAAGAAATTGTGTAAGAAATGGATGCTGTATTTGTGTATTTGTGTAAGAAATGGATGCTGAAGGAAATAAATCTTTAATTAAATATATCATTTTGCGATCTGTTCCAATTTAAAAATTAGAGAAAGAAAAATAACATAATAATAAGTAATACATATATTTTAAATAATTTTCTTAAAATATATATTACTTAAAAGTTACATATACAAAATTTAATATACTTATCGTATTAATTTGTACGGTTTATAATTAAGATCGTATTGTAACTTTAGTGTCTCTCTCTCAGTGAATTTTTATTGCAGTAAATACATTATTGTTGTACAGGGGGCGACAAAATTGATTGAAAATTGGGTCGCCAGTATTGAAAGTTTGAGAAACACTGCAATACACTCTTATAAAGAATAATAATGATATAAATAAAAGTTTAAAAAAGTTAAAAAGCACCAGATTTCTACATAGGACCTAATTTTTTCTCAATTTTAAGTCGACGCAATTTAGCAAGTTTTATTTTTTGATGCGCGACTTTAAAATTCGCATATTTTTTTTTTCTTTCTGAAACAGGTTCTCCTATAATCAATAAAGCAAGCTAAATGTTTAATGATAACCTTGTTGCAAGGCAATTAGAACACTGAAATGTTTTTAGAGCTTTAAATGTTCAAACATTAAATTCAGATATTGCAGTCGACACGGCAATCAGTACACGACTCCTAGAAGCTGAATTTTCTTTGGAACTTCTGTTCCATATAATCGAATTGTTAGACATTTAAAAAAATCGGATCCAAATTTTTATGATCTCCTTGTGTTGTTTTTCCAATCCCGTTCCATGATCTCAATGAAAGTAAGCACACCGATTCGAACCCGATCTTTTTGAGTTTCGTGATTTGAGGTTGGCAGCAACTGCCATGCAAATCGAGCTAGTATTTAAACTCGGCTCATGTTAGTTTTTGAAAAGGAAGGAGAAACGGAAATATAAGAAGTGTGTGAGTGGTTTAACTCTTAGAGGGAGAGAACAACTGGTTGGCAATGCAACTGCAGGTTGCATCACCATTTTAGATTAGAAATTAATTTTTCAATATTAGAAGACGGTTCGAATCGGATGTAACTGGTAATGTTGCTTTTTGGATTTATTGATTTTATCGCTCCAGTAACGAGCGTAGTGACTTTATGATTGATTATTAAAGACCAATTTTAAGAAACTGTTTTTCGTCTTCATGCCTCCTCGACACATAAATTTCACTGCTAGCTTTGCAAAATTTAAATTAGCTTACCAATAAGTGTAACAAATTTGGTTATGGGCCCAGTCCATGTACTGTGTCGAGACAGGCTAAGCAGTTGAACAAGTCCATGTACTGTGTCGAGGCAGGCTAAGCAGTTGAACCAGGCCATGAACTTTGTCTATTTAAATACTGTTCCAGTCTAGAACTATTTTTTATGAACTCTGTTGCTAGTACGCTAAATCGAGTAACAGATATGGAATTTAACAACCAGATATCAGTGTTGACTCCAAATAACTGGAACACGTGGAAGCATGATATGCAAGTACTCTTAATGCATTATGGTTGCTGGCAGTTTATACCAAGACAGACCAAGCCAGAGCAACCTGATGAAGAGGCAACATACAAGGAAAAATTAGATCTACAACTTCGTAAGGATAGATGTTATACGTTGATCTATACTAACATCAGTTCAGATTTGAAAAATCTGATAACGGAAACAACTGACGGAGTAGCGGCATGGAAGATATTAAAAGATCACTTCGAACCAGTCACAAAAGCAAGAGTAATTCAACTATTAGATCAATTTTTTGGAACAAAATACCAACCAGGGGAAGATGTTGGAATCTTCATATCTCGTGTAAAGACAGCGGCAACCAGACTACAAGAAGCGGGTCATAAATTGGACGACCTGTACATAGGATTTCAATTAATAAGGTGGCTTCCTCAGGAATTCCAGTCTACCGTGCAACAAATCTACAGATGGAAAGAGGACTTCAGAGTTGTCAAAATTGAAGCAGAGCTGATATTAGAAGCTAATCGTCTTCAGTTGATGAAACAAGATTTGGAGAAAGCGGAGAATGCTTACTTGAGCAGTTTCACTTCGAAGAAGTCGAAGACGTTACCTGGTGCTACGGCTGCAGCTCATGGAGATCCAAATGGCAAGGATGATTACCAAAAGAAAAGTGGTAAGGTATTTAACTGTAAAACTATTAAAAATGTTAAACAATCTATTAAGACTATAGGTCCGTGTTATGTATGTAATAAGTACGGGCATCTTAAAGTAAACTGTAAAGAGAAAAAGTCTCTACAAAAATCTCCTTCAACTGTAAATGAAACTTTTAACACAGAGTTTAATATAAATTTAAGATTTTGTGAAGCTGAATGTAGTCTTTTAGAACTAGATAAACAACTCGTAACTAGTTGTATCTTATTTGAGGAAAACTCTGATAAAGGTGTTTGGGTAATAGATACTGCTGCCACGAGTCATTTTTGTAATGACGAGAGTTTGTTTTTAGATCTTAAACCGATAACTAACATGAAAATGTCGTTAGCAACGGAGGATAAAAGTTGTCCCGTAGAAGGAATCGGTACACTTAGATTTCGGGTAAAATATAAGGGGAGTTTTCATGAAATAACTTTGACTGATGTATTATTTAATCCTAAGTTGAGGAGAAATTTATTATCCGGTTCCAGATTAGAAAGTAAAGGTGCGCATTTTGTGGGTACTCAAGGTAAAATTAATGTTTTTAATAAAGACTGGATAAAATTGTTCTCGGCGACACGCCATGAAAATTTGTATTTTTTTAAGCCGGATCATTATATTATACCAAAGAGTAAAGAAATTAGTTTTTTTAGTGATGTAACCACTAAAACAAAAAACGGATCAATAGAAATATGTCATCAACGCTTTTGTCATGTTAATAACGATTACTTGGTAAAAACTAGTAAAAATGATAGTGTAAAAGGTCTCCCACGCTTAACTGATAATGGTAAGACTCGTTGTATACCGTGTAAATTAGCAAAGTCCAAGAGAGTTTCATTCAAAAAGACGGGGGCCGTAAGATCAAAACGTCCATTGGAATTGTTGCATATGGACCTCTGTGGTCCAATGCCAACTGAAAGCCAAGGCGGTAATAAATATTTCTTGAGTATAATTGACGATTATTCAAGAAAGGTGACTGTATTTCCCATCCGAAATAAATCTGACGTATTTCATACATTTATAAGATTTCAGAAACGAGCAGAACGTTTTCTAAGTAGAAAGGTAATAGCAGTTAGAACTGATGGCGGACTAGAATTTTGTAATAAAGATATGGATAATTTCTTGACAGAACTGGGTATAAAGCATGAGGTAACAAATTCATATACGCCAGAAATGAATGGGGTCGCGGAGAGATTCAATTTAACCGCTCTAGATGGCATCAAAACATTGCTTAAGTCTAGTGAAGTTCCCCATAAGTTTTGGGGAGAAGCATTACTTTGTTTCACTTATGCGTGGAATCGAATTTGTCACAAAGACAATAACAAAACGCCTTTCGAAAAATATTCAGGTAGAAAACCATCAGTATTGCATCTAAAACCTTTTGGATGTTTGGCATATGCTGGTGTGCCAAAAACAAATTAGAAAAAAAAAATTCGATATGCGTGCGAAAATGGGAATTATGATGGGATACGCACAACGTACTAAGGGTTATAGGATATGGTTGATAGATGAAAATAAATTAGTCGAGACTATTAATGTAAGATTCGATGAAAATAAGAGGGGAATTAATTTTAGACAAAAATCTAATAGTAACCTTGGATATAATTTAAACCTTCCTGATTATTATGAGGATGATTCTGATAGAGTAAAAGATTCATTAATGAGTCGTTTAGTTTCAAAGACAAGTACGGAAACGCCCTCAACATCTGAAAACCCAGATGTATCTTCCGATAATCATAGCTTGATCCCATGTACAGAGGTTAAGTGGATTCGAAATATAGGTAGGAAAGTAACTGGATCTAACGTATATTATAGTATAGAAGGGGAAGTAACCCGATTGAAATCTTTTAACGAAATAGAGAGATACTGTAAGAGGCATAATATTGAGTATGATCCTAGTTTATTTAATTTTAGAAAAGATAATACCGAATCCCAGGGATTTTCAGATTTGTCAGAGCAACAAGAAGCTTTTATGGTTGAAGTAACTATTCCTAACTGTTACAAACAGGCGATAAGATCCAGAGACGCATCGAAATGGCATGATGCAATGGATAAAGAAATTAACGTAATGATGGAACGTAAAGTTTGGGATTTAGCTGATCATCCGGATAATATAAAAATTTTAGAAAACCGTTGGGTTTATACCATTAAATAGGATGAAAATAATAAAATTGTTAGATACAAGGGGCCCGCTTAGTTGCGCGAGGGGTAACACACAATTACGAGGTGAGTCATTTGACGAGGTATTTCAAGAATACCAATTAGAACTTTCAAAAGTTAAATCATTAAAACTAAGATGTTATTCAGACTCGGATTTTGCTACAAATAGGAATGATCGAGTGTCGATGGGAGGGTTCATAACTTTTATAGACGAAACTTCAATTTCATAGCGAACTTTCAAGCAAAAATCCGTTAGTCTGTCGACCATGGAAGCTGAGTATGTTAGTTTAACAGAAGCAGCTAAGGAATTCATTTGGCTAAAGAATGTAATTGATAATAAAAGTTTAAATTTGGAATTAAGTGAAAATGTAATGTTTTGTGATAATCAAGCTGCTATAAAATTTTCAAAGTCACCGGTAGAAAATTATAGAACAAAACATATCGATATTCGTTATCATTTTCTAAGGAATTTGATATACGACAAGGTTTTCCAAATTAAATATATAGGTACCAAAAATAATTTGGCGGACATTTTTACCAAACCCATGGTAAAGGAAAAACTGTTAGAATTTTGTAGAAAATTATTTCTTTTTAGAGAATAAGACTTTGTTTAAGATTAAAATATTAGTTTGTTTATTACAATAAAGATTGTGAATAAAATGTATTTTTTTTTGTGTTAAATTGTATAACATGTGATTATAGATTAAAATTAATTTACTGATTTGTAAGAGATAATGGTACGAGAGATTGGAAAAAGGGGGCCGATTGTTAGACATTTAAAAAAATCGGATCCAAATTTTTATGATCTCCTTGTGTTGTTTTTCCAATCCCGTTCCATGATCTCAATGAAAGTAAGCACACCGATTCGAACCCGATCTTTTTGAGTTTCGTGATTTGAGGTTGGCAGCAACTGCCATGCAAATCGAGCTAGTATTTAAACTCGGCTCATGTTAGTTTTTGAAAAGGAAGGAGAAACGGAAATATAAGAAGTGTGTGAGTGGTTTAACTCTTAGAGGGAGAGAACAACTGGTTGGCAATGCAACTGCAGGTTGCATCACCATTTTAGATTAGAAATTAATTTTTCAATATTAGAAGACGGTTCGAATCGGATGTCACTGGTAATGTTGCTTTTTGGATTTATTGATTTTATCGCTCCAGTAACGAGCGTAGTGACTTTATGATTGATATTAAAGGCCAATTTTAAGAAACTGTTTTTCGTCTTCATGCCTCCTCGACACATAAATTTCACTGCTAGCTTTGCAAAATTTAAATTAGCTTACCAATAAGTGTAACACGAATGCTTCATTAGAGTTTTGTGTCAGACCTCTGACACACCTGCTTAATAATTCAGATGATGCTAATCGCTGATAAATCGGTAAGATTTTGGGCAAGTATTGATTAATTTTGGTCAACTTACCACAGAATTCAAGATTTTGAGTTAAGTAAAGAGGGAAAGACAACTTCTTACCCATCCTCCCTCCACTTTTCAGCCACTTTAGTTTTTTTTTTTTTTTTGGGGGGACGCTTTTTCAATAAACTAGATTTTTGTTTTAGTACCATTTTTTTAAGCAAACGGTTATCACAAGAAATTTGAAAAAGATTATTAATAAACAATTTTATAATTTCAAATCCCAAGAAGGAAATTATAATTATAAAATAATGAATATGCTTATTTTTTTTATATATTTTACATCACATACGTTTACATTTTTTCATAAAAATTTCTTCCGTTTGTCAACCATTCTCTTAACTTATGAGGTACGGAACGAAACAATTGAAAGAACCAAATATTGAAATGTTTCTGTCATTTTGAATGTTTTTTTTTTGTATGGTGAATGTAAATAATGAGAGAAGATTTTAAATCTATTTTATTATTTTGAATTATAAGAGTATTTATTGTTATATATATATATATATAAAATAATGAATGTGATCTTTAACATATACAGAAGGTGGTTCTAAACTACTGAAGAAACAGTATCACACACACACACACACATTTACTTCCACTCCTACTTAGTGGCGATTTCAATACTGATTTCGATAAAAGTGAAGGATTAAAATTAGTACAATTTTTAAAATTAGAGCTTAATTTGTATTTTGTTTCTGGTCGAGTCCTGGGGCCACTAGGTATGGTACAACCATTGATGCGATTCGTAAATCATGTATCTACTGACGTTCACGTAGCATACTTTAGTTACCACAAGCTTCTTGTCATAGTGATTAATAATGGCGAGAGTATTAATGTAATTAAATGCTCAAAGTGATATTAATAGTGAAGTAAATCAACCTTCTTAACAATATACTCATTTACTATGGGTATAACATATATTCATATAACATAATTGATGCATATTATTTTGTATATATTTATTTTCTATATGACAAATGAGAACAGAATGAAGAAAATACATGCATTGTTTCAGTATTATACAAGATGCGTTTATTTGCCTTGTTTGCTTACTATATAATCAAAGACAACCATACTTAAGGAGTACACTCCAGTCGGGCGTCAAAGCCGACACACACATTTTTTTTTTTAGAGAAATTTTTCCTCGGATTTTCTAAGACTGCCAAAGTATTTAAGAATCAGTTCTTGATTCCAGATTTTATGAAAACATAGAAATTAACAAACTTGAATAAATTTTTCAAAGGAAACATTTTTTTAACGTTAAGGGTTTTGAATACGTTTCGAATGTTAAATTAGTGCTTTGTTTTCGGGAGAGAGAGAAGAGAAAATAGCTCTCCGTTCAATTAATACACAAAAAATATCTTTTCAATTCAAAAGTAAGTGAATAAGAAAGGATCGAGAGATTCTTAGCCACGAGATAACCAAAAAAACATTTAAATTTTTTTTTCTATATCTTCTAGAAAAATATTACTGAAAGCTTTAAAAATGCAAAGAAATAATAACGCATAAAAATAATTTGATGTGGATGCATGAAGTAATAAAATGATCAACGAAGCATTCTTTCATGAATCGACAATTATTTGTTACACTGACATAAAAGTATATCTGACGAAATAATCACTTTTAAAAGAATAAATTAAAATTTCCAATATTATTTCTGAATGATACATGTTTGAATTAAATACTAAGATGTTTTTCAGTAATACAATTTGTTTTGCAGATAATTTTTAAAAAACACGATATTTACAGTCTACAAAATCAGCACACACACAGCACAATCTATCCTTATTACTCTAAAACTGACTAAAAAATGAAATGACATACTTCTTTCCAACATTTGTTCATAACAAGGTAGACTTCCCAAGGGCATGTTCGAGGAAGATCCAGTCTCTGCCCTCTTTGAATTTGTTCCACTACTTCGGCATTTGTTGCTCTACCATAAGGAACTTTCCCACAAGTAAATATTTCCCACATAAGAACACCTGAAAAGGAAAGTTTATTTGAACAATTCTTCCGATTTTGAGCAAAGCGAGATAAAGTATTCGTTTAGTAGAATGAATCATATTTCATTATTGAAAGATAAAGGATCTGATAATATAAAACTGCAACTAACCAGAAAAATTAAAAATGCAGCTTCAAATCATCTTTACACAGAATAACATATTATATAGTCATACACCACGAAAACGTGCATAGAAAATGATGAAAATCTGTAAAGAACATTTAACATAAATTTTCTATAGGAGCACGGGAAATGAATCCACACACAAATTATGACATTCCGCATGTATTCGATTGTTCAGAAAACTAATGATTAAGGAAGTCCCTGCGCAGAGGTTGTTGGCTGCGTGTAGTCAAGCGTTACCCAACTAGTAAATTGCATTGATCGTCAGTGTACCCCTGCTACAGTAGGCGGGTACTTTCAAACCAAAATACAGTGCCGCAGTTGTGCCCTGTCACTACCTAGCCTCGGACGCGTTCATTGTCATTGCTCAATTGAGTGATTGAATATTAACGTCGCACTGTTCAGCTACACGAGGGCTTTTTGGCGACGGACCACGTAATTTTGAACCATGGTCAAGTGACGTGGACGACACCTGAGCTGGCACCCCCCTCCAAACTACCACACCACACCAACGGGAGGACGTTTCAGCTCTCGACAGATTTAACGTGCATCGCTGCCCTACACGGCGGGTCTTTAGTGGTACTGGGCTCGAACTCGTGACAAAGCAAGCCACGATCCGATACCTATGTCATTGCTCAAACAGAAGAAATGACTCGTTGGAGAAAAGGATTCGATGCCCTGACGCCAAGGATGTAGATCGAGCCCAACGTCATTGGAACGCTTCGGTGCTGTTAGGCCGCGGTAGCCGAGTGGTCAAGGGATAGGATCGTAGCTGGCATGTCACCAGTTCTAGCCCAGTACCACTAAAGACCCGCCGTGTAGGGACGCGATGTGCGTTAAATCTGTCGAGTGCTCAAACGTCCTCCCGTTGGTGTGGTGTGGTAGTTTGGAGAGGGGGGTGCCAGCTTAAGTGTCGTCCTTATTACTTCACCATGGTTCAAAATTACGAGCTCCGTCGCCAAAAAACCTTGAGTAGCTGATCAGCACGACGTTAATATTCACTCACTCATTTCACGAAATATAAAAAATAAATAAAGGTGAATTATAATAAGAAGTGAATAATCAGTTTATTTTACCAGTATTAAAAACTTTTTCCGTCTTCATCTAAGTAAAAAATCTTTCCTCATAAGAAAGTGGCCGCGGTAGCCAAGTGGTCAAGGTATCGGATCGTGGCTAGCATGCCACGAGTTTGAGCCCAGTATCATTAAAGACCCGCCGTGAAGGGGCACGATACACGTTAAATCTGTCTAGCGCTCAAACGTGCTCTCGTTGGTGTGGTAGTTAGGAGAGGTGGGTGCCTGCTCAGGTGAAGTCCTTGTCACTTGATTATGGTTCAAAATGACGAGGTCCGTCGCCAAAAGCCCTCGTGTAGCTGAACACACACAGTGCGACGTTAACATTCACTCCCTCAGTCACAGCCGATGCACCGTGGACAGGTACAGGTTGATTGTGATCTGATGTACGCACCTTTCGGGTAGAGTTCCTCTAATGCTCAAACTTTCAATACTTTCAATCACAATTTTTATCGCCCCCCCCCTAATACATTAATAATGTACTGAATGCAATAATAATGCACTTTGACGCTAAAGCAAAAATATCTTTATTATAAACTGTACAAACTCATGACATAAGTATTAAATTTTGTATATGTTACTTTGAAGCAAATAAAAAATTAAGTATTAGGATAATTATTATGTTATTTTTCCTTTCTCTAATTTTTAAATTGGAACATATTGCAAAATGCGGTGGCTGCTTAGAAGACAAAATATAGATATCAGCTAAATGTAGAAAAAGAACTCGGAGGGTTAATTTTTAATCATAAGCATTTCTTTGAAAAACTTTGCTCTGTAAGACAAGCCCATGGAAGTCGCTAATACTTATTAAACTTGTTCTTAATTTAGTATTAATTAATTAGTTATAAAATACTCTGTGCAGCACTGATACATTAAAAGTATACCGGCTCAAGTACCCGCTCTTTGCATGAGTTCATTTATAAGAGAATAAAATATTATTGATATGATTGCTGAATTGTAAGGAGAGTAAAGCCAAGTGCGCGACAATGTTTGCAAAAATGTTAAATATTTTTTTTAAATGATTACTCAAATTATAATTAGTTTTAAGTGAACTGTAATTTTAAGCCTCACAGAATCAGCATTTAGAATTGATGTTGAATAACTAACAATAAAAAATATTCTGATGAAGAATAATTGTATTATTTTTAATATTTAAAGCGAAAAGACTTCGACATGTTTTAACCCTGGAGCAGGCAGCACTCGATACTAATAGTCGAGCGGGATTATTGAGTCACCCCAATCCTTTTTTTACAATTATTTTTATAGTACACAATAAAAATCATAATTCCAGTGAATAATTTAATTAAGAAAAAATATACTCACCCCTACTTTCAAGGACACAGAAAATATTTTGGAAAAAAAGTTATTACACCGGGAACTCAGTCGAAACAAGTACCTTAAGATTGTAAAAAAACCTTTTTAACTCCCAAAAACGAGGGAGGTATGTGTGACGAACATATTTTAGTTCAAGTTAAAACTGTCAAACAGGAGGATAGAGTCAGGGCATTGGTAACAATTAAACAGTTTTGCCAGAACTACCGATTTCGTGCACTCTGTGCTCGGCGTGACCACTCCCGGATTAAAAGTGTATTACTTACAATATGGATGTTCTAAAAAATTATGTAAAACGTTTTTCATTATACTTTATATGTTTGGGAATACTCATAAAAATAAATCTTGGGCTAGTAATCCTTTCAAAGTGCTCTCTGTGCTTTTCCAAAACACATAAAAATATGTTTCACAAGGAAAAAAGCGCAGCCGAAATAGTTTATATTTACAACTTCCCTAAATGAAAAAACAAATACATAAGAGCAGGGACGTAACTAACCGTACAAGTAAGTTTGAAGGTCAAACCACAGCAAATACATTCTGCTGCCTACAGCTGATGGCAATAATATAACAGTGATGAATTTTTTATCTTCCTAATTTTTTTTTTCCATTATGGGTCTGGGTTTTGTTATTTCTCTGAAAGAGTAGCATTTTCGGTTTGTAAAGAAAACGTAATAAAAAAAATCTCTCATCATGGGATTACAGCAAATCAAATAAAATGTTTTCATTTGGTTATAGTATCAAATATAGCTAATGAGGTTTTGAAGTAGAAGCTTTTATTTTTGATGACGTAATATCGCAGATGATACATATAAATTATATCAGTGTAAATGTGTATTTTTTTATTATGTCAGACAGTATTTTGTTTTACTTCACATTCCAGTAAATAATTTTTTTGATCTTTTATTTTCGATATGCTCGCGCCCCCCTTGAAGGTTTATCGCACCCCTCTGGGGGGGACGCTCCCCACTGTTTGAGAAACACTGCTCTAATGTGATAAATAACTTTCCTAACTGGTTTTTCTCAGCGATCAAATAGCATGACTCCAATAGTATTCTTTCCCTTTTTACGTATTCCTCTTCATTTCTGTAGGTCCATGAGCTGTGATTTTTATCTTGCTGCTCACTTCTTGGCAGTGGCGCACACAGGAATTTTTCAAGGGGCGGAAGTTCAACCTTCTCGTATCACGTCGCCCAACATATTCTTTTGATTTTCTCGATTTTAAGGAAAGAAAAACAGTAAAAAATTATTTATCGAATAAATAATTAACATTAATTAATAAAATTAATTATTAATAACAAATACTTAACTAAATATACATAGCATTATAATGAATCGAAAAAAAATCAAGGGCTTTGGGAGGGGCCATGGTTTCTTGGTATTACACTTTCCCAGTCATCTCACAAGATCTAATTTTAATAGGAAATTATATTTGAATTAGAGATTATTTCTAATCAATTTTATTGGAATATATCTCTTTTTTAATGCTACTCTATTTTGTAATGAAATTACATTTTTTTTTAAAAATACATAAATTAAATTTTCTAATTCCACAAACAAACACACACACCACTAATCTTCAAGTTTAATTAATATTTTTAAAAAATTTCTTAGATTTTTGATAGATGCTCGTTGGAATTTTTCATAAAAAGAATTTAGAGGGGCAGGGTTGATAAAATTACTTTAGTTTGACAAAGTGAGTCGACACAATACATTAAAGGATCTATTATTGCAGAGTCTCACATTACAGTAGAACCTGTTTTTGTGCGGTGGAGAGGGACCGTATAAAAGAAGTCGCACTTAGAAATCATATACGAAATTTATGAGAAAGTACTTCCATGACAAAATAAATAATTAAATTACACACGGAAACATTTTTAAAACATTTATTATCGCATTGAATGCATGGAAAAGTTTTCAAAATGCACATACATAATTTACTGCTACTCATTGTAATCCTAAGCGCTCGTCTTCCTGTGATGAATAAGTTCAAAATCGCTTTCGTCATTTAAAGATACAATTTCAAATGATTTATTTTTGGCACCACAAAAAATAAGAGATAAGTTTTTGCGACAAAAATCGGTTGGTCAGTTGCTTGTAAATGTCATGATAACCGATATGTACGATTGAAGCTCTCTTTGGAATTTCAAACTGCTTTCGGAATTGGTATCTATTTTAAGAAAATGCTTTCCCAATTTGTTGGAAAGCTGTATCCCTGCATATATTTTATCCACTCTCAATAATCCCCGGTCCATCAATTAATTGTCCGTCTTCATAAACTTCCCAATGATTGATAATGTCCCTGCCATTGAAAGTGTCGTCTTCAATCCAGCGCGGGCTGCTGGCGCGTTGAGAGGAAGCAACTGAACATGGATTGTCGGGAGACTGTTTATAACAAACGAAGAGAGCGTCTGGAAGTGTATAGATGTACATTGCAGTAGCGTAACGTACACCCCCGCCTCGCGGAGGAGGAGGATTGGGGCCAGTACATATTTTCCTGATTTATAAAATACTAAAGGCAAAATCTGAGGGTCACCCTAACATTCTCCGTTAGTTACTGGTACGTTGATAGAAAACATTACAGTGGCGTCTAAGCTGTTGAAATTCATATACCATGTAAAAAAGGATCGCACAGAAAAAATCGCATAAAAAAGGACCGCACAAAAACAGGTTCTACTGTATATTTTATTTAATAAGTTATTTTTCAGTTATTTTAGAAATAATTGTTTAAAAAATAGAGAAAGAAAAAGTAACATTTGCAATTTTCCTTGCTATACCACAAAACCCTTTTGTAAGTTTTGTTTATGCAAATGCTTCTGACAGGTTCGTCAATTAGTTTTACATATATTTATATATATATCCAAATGTGTTTCATTTAGAAGACATTTTTTTCGCTCTCTTATTTAAAATATTAATTCGATTTTGGGTTCAAAAGTACGAATTATTTCATAAACTACAGCAAAAATGCACAGAATTGAAAACTGTACCGTAAAAAAGTATTTTTGGAATAGATGGATTAGCCAAGGAAAAGGAATTTTTCTTTGTTTGAAAAAATATTTTTCGATAGACATTTCAAACTCAATTTTATAATCTTTGTTTAACTATGCAGAATTACTATTTAACTATTTGGATGACTCTTTTACATTAGAATCCAAAATTAGTAAATTATACTTTTTTAAAAAACAATATGCAGATCAACTGTAAAGAAAAAAAAAATCCAAAGTAGAATCCAAAAAATAGGACGAAAGAACGTACGAAAACTGAGAAAAGTAAAAGCATTCAAAAAATCATCCCCCATTTTCTAAATGAAAATAATAAAACAAAATTTTAGGAGCATCTATGCACTTCCATTCTATAAAGTGTCATTTCCTTCAATTAACTAATCAGGCATGCGATGGAAAAAATACAAATCAAGTAATGGTTCCACTTTATGTGTAGGGAGATTTTTTTTAAACTGACTCTCTTCGGAGAGCTCGACCTAACAACCGCAATGGCGCCTAACTTGGTATGGAGAGTAATGGTCCCATGGGAAACGAGATTGTATAAAAGAAAATTTTCAAACCACGGATAAGGCTAATTCTGGAGCTGATGTCGTTCCGTGTCATAAGAAGTGATAACTGAACTGCAATAGTTCAGAGTGAAAAAGGGCTGATCTTTACTAAAACTCTCCCACACGAAGGATCTATGTGAAAGGAAAAAACGCATGAAAAAACAATTGTCATACTTCAAATCGCCAATCTGTTCTCCCCTTATATAGGGCTTGCAAGTGGCGCTACCGTTAGCCGTGATGTGCACTATAATGCTAATGATTTGCATATTTCATCGCCGCCAATGTATAATATAAATTTCACATGGTTTGCATACTTCCTTCAAGGTGTTGTATTTTGTGTATGCATTTTATGTTATGCATTTTTCGAAAACCATTTCAATTGGGACGAATTATTTTGACTTTTTCTGTCTGATATATTATTAAATTTTCGAAATTATTCCAATACTCATGATATATAATTAAATAGTAATAATAGTTAAGTTTGGCATCTAAAGCCTTTGTTAACACGAGAAAAGTTAATGAAATCCTAATTATTAAATGTGAGCTAATGATATATATTTTTTTACTCTAGAGGAATTTTTTTTTCTCTCTAACAAGCCCCTTTTTCATATCCTTTCTTAAATGAATTAGTGAAGAACGCAACACAAGTTTTTTTTCATTATTTCATAAAATTATACAAAGTTAGTCTAATTTTTGGACCCTGAAATTGTACGATAATTTGATTCGGAAACCTAAAAGAGTCTAATTCTCACAAAATAGTTACCACTTTAAATTTTCGGAACCTTCAAGAAACGTGTTAAAGATGAAAATCAATTATGGCAACGATCTGTTTGAATTTCTGAAGCCATAAGTCCTAAGCATCGTTTATATATTTTTTATAGCCATAGCATATTTGATTCTATATTAAATGATATGGAAAGGTTCTTGGATTAGAAATGAAAGCAGTTGAATTAATAACCGCCTCAATATTTAAAGAAATGATTATCTAAGTATAAACCTTTCCTTTAGAATTAAGTGATATATTACTCAAGGAAACTTATAAAATACAAAACAAAATTATTTGATAGGATAAAATTCATAGAAGAAAGAGATACGAAGTATTTTTGAATAGACTTCCTTTTTTCAGAAATGAATTTCCGATACTGTTTATCAGTTGGACTTGTCTGTATTTTTCCATTCTCTGTAGAATAAGCTTTCTCAAAGGTTAGAAATGTATTTATTTAGACTTTGCAAATTCTTTGATTAATTCTGTCCGATTCCTTTAATAAGAGCTTAAGTTATTTCACTATTTCCGAACCAATCCAAGTGATATGATAAGAGCAAGTGACTTTACACAATTGATTTTTTCCCTTACAATAATTTCACTTTCCAAGATCATCTGTATTTAAAAAAGGTACAATTTATATAAACCAATAAATAACAATTACAATTATTATTTTACTGTCATTCAATCGAATATGGCGATAAAAATAAAAGATATTTATATATATATATATATATATATATATATATATACACTCTGTCGCAAAAAATATATGCACCCAGAAGAAATTGAGCTACATTCACGAAATTTGGTATGCAAGTAGTGTATATAAAAATAAACAAATGATTAAATATTCAGAACAAAATATCATTTTATTAAGCGGTTACAGCTTGCAAAAGGTTAAAAATCAGTAAGTTGTAAAGCCACCTCTGGCAGCTATACAAGCCGAAATTCGGCGTGGCATCGATTCAATTAGATCACTTATGACCCCCTGTGGAAGATCCTGCCATAGTCTTTGCATCTGCGCAGTTAATTCTCCTGTATCTCGGGACGGCTGCAGTTGCCTTCCCAGCGCGTCCCAGACATACTCTATTGGCGAAAGATCTGGTGACCTGGCAGGCCATGGTAGGACGTCATATCCTTGAAGACATTGTTGGGAGAGTCGCGCAGTATGTGGACGAGCATTATCCTGTTGATAAATGGCACCTGGGCGACTTGATAGCATGGGTAGCACAATCGGCGTTAAAATATCGTCCACGTATCTGCGAGCTGTCAAAGTGCCTTGAAGGACCACTAAAGATGATCGTGTGTCCCAAGAAATTGCTCCCCACACTGTCACACCTTGTGAAATTGCTGTATGCCGCTCGACAATAAATGCCGGATCGGACCGCTGGCCGGTGCGCCTCCAGACACGTGTGCGGTGGTCATCAGCACTGAGACTGAATCGGGATTCATCACTGAAGATGACACGTCTCCAGTCTGTCACACTCCAAGTTGCCCGAGGTCGGCAAAAATCCAGTCGACACTGCCTATGATGTGGGGTCAGTGGTAAGCGTCTTAGCGGACGTCGGCTCCTCAAGCCAACTTCGGTCAGTCGTCTCCTTATGGTTTCTCTTGATGGCACTGGATGTCTGGAAGGAGGTAAGTGGCGTTGAATCGATGCTAGCGACGTTGTTGGTGCCGAAGTGGCCACTCTTCTGATTGCACGATCCTCGCGATCATTTGTGTTTCTGGGACGTCCTGACCCTCCGCGACGGTACACTCTACCTTCTGTGATCCACTGTTGCCAACACCGAGCAACTACCATATCGCTCCGACCGAGGTGGCGGCCGATACGTCTATTCGACCAACCTGCTTCTCTGAGGCCTATTATACGGCCCCTATCAAAGTCCGTCAGCTGCTCGTACTGCCGCCGGTTACGTCTTAGAGGCATCCTAAGTCTCAATATCGTCTATCAAAGTCATCAGATTCGTTTGGATAGCCGTACGGCGCTCGTACTTATGCTTTTAAACTCTCCCAGTTGCGCAACTAATATGCGCATAGCACACTTAGCCTTGTCTCATTGGCTTCGAAATTTTAATCATTTGCATATCTCTTACCAGACTACATTCTTGCCGAGTTTCGTGATTGTAGCTTGATTTCTTCTGGGTGCATATATTTTTTTGCGACAGAGTGTATATATAAAGAGTGTTTTTTTTCCAGGTATAGAAGTTTAAGTTGGCATTACTTTCCAAGATGGCGACCGATTTAACAGCTGTCAAGTGATTTATTCTCAGTTTGGTTTGGCAATTCATCAAAACGATCATCAAGCAAGGCGTAGATTCGTCGAATGGGCCCAAAACGAGATTGCCGTTGTTCCCGATTTTCATAAGCGAATTTTGTTTAGCGATGAAGCGCACTTCTGGTTGAATGGCTACGTCAACAAACAAAACTGCCGCATTTGGAGTGAAGCTAATCCACAAGTGTATGTCGAAACACCGTTACATCCAGAAAAACTGACTGTTTGGTGCGCTTTATGGGCTGGTGGAATCCTTCTTCAAAAACGATGAAAGCCACAACGTTACAGTCAATGGTGATCGGTATAGAGCCATGATTACTAACTTTTTCATTCCTGAATTGAACAATCATGATGTCCAGGAGCTGTGGTTCCAACAAGACGGCGCAACATGTCACACAGCTCGTGCCACAATCGATTTATTGAAAGACACGTTTGGTGACCACCTAATTTCACGTTTTGGACCTGTGAATTGGCCTCCAAGATCTTGTGATTTAACACCGCTAGACTATTTTCTGTGGGGCTATGTAAAGTCATTGGTCTATGCGGATAAGCCACAAACGCTTGACCATTTGGAAGACAACATTCGCCGTGTTATTGCCGATATACGGCCACAAATGTTGGAAAAAGTCATCGAAAATTGGACGTCCAGATTGGACTACATCCGAGCCAGCCGTGGCAGTCATATGCCAGAAATCATTTTTAAAATGTAATGCCACAAGATTATCTTTCGAATAAAAAAAATTCATGTCAATCGAATAATACATCGTTGTTTTACTGCAATTTAAAGTTCTATACCTCTAAAAAAAACACCCTTTATATATATCATAATTCTATGATATTTCTGGGAATTGGTAGAACTAATTGTAAGACATGGCAAGTGGCTGATTACTGTAGCGAACCAAAGGATAGGGCGTGGCCGGTGATGTGATTTTCCTGTATGTTGAGCATTTTCTATGGAAAGATCGACGAGGCAGTCTGGTAGATGAGTAAATCCAATTTATTGAATATCTTGAAAAAACTATAGCCGTAATTATTACGTTAAACAGAGACGACACAAAACATAAAACGAAGCAGACATCATGGCACAGACAAAGACACACATAGAACGCGCTACAGCCGGCTACATGACTACAGAGAAACGAGCGAAGAGAGAGAGCTTACACAAGATTTTGGCTTTTATAGTAGCAGTGGTTATTACGTAATAAAAGTTCTGATTGGATAGACTGGGCGGGACAGGGATTTTGGACTAGCCGATTGCGATTAAGATTACAATGTTAATTTTAAACCAAAGAGTTAAAGTTTATTTAAATATTATTAAAAGAGTTAATTAAAAGGATGTCAGGGGGAATTATTACACACACACACACACACACACATATATATATATATATATATATATATATATATATATGGGAAATTTCCACATGAATATTCTATAGAGGGCGCTGTCAAGGCAGCCACCAGGAGTTAACGAAGGAGAAAGAATTCAGTGAGCGGACTCTAGACGAGGAGGTCGATGATCCAGGGCTGAAGGGAGAGTAACGAGAACGGTGGCCGAGTAGGGACCCACCAATCCGTTGTTCACGAGAGAGACGCGCAGGTCACTCTCAACACTCCTGTACCTCAGTATTATTGTGAAGATCAGAATTGAGCGAGCGGACTCTAGACGCGCAGGTCGATGATCCGGGGCTGAAGGAAGTGACGAGAACGGTGGCCGAGTAGGGACCCACCAACCCGTTGTCCAGGAGAGAGACGCGCAGGTCACTCTCAGCACGAGGGCTTAATCGAATTGTAAATACTGTATTATATGTGTAAACGTCTGTCTTAGTGAGTAGAACTGTGTAATTAAACGTTAGATTAGAAACAAACGAGAGTGTGATTATTGAATACCCCTAGAACTGTACAATAATCCCACAAAATATGGGGGCACGGCCGCGATATGAACTGTGAGGACTGTGAATATTTCAACAAACGCGATATGAACTGTGAGGACTGTGAATATTTCAACAAACGCGATATGAACTGTGAGGACTGTGAATATTTCAACAAACGCGATATGAACTGTGAGGACTGTGAATATTTCAACAAACGCGATATGGACTGTAAGGACTGTGTGAATACTGCAACTAACGCGATCTGGACTGTGAACATTTGTGTGTGCATTTCATTGGATACCTATTTGCCTGTGCATGTAGAAGGGAGTTCCACGAAAGAAAAAAAAAGGTAAGATACCTTTTAATATCCTTCTATTTTAATAAGTATAATTGTATATAATATGTCGTTCCACAAAAATACAAGAAAGGAGGACTTAATAAATGTTCTCAAGGAAATTGGAGAACAAGCTACGTCTAAAGAAACAATAATTGAATTGAAAACCAAATTGGAAAAATCCGCAGCTTTTAAAGACGATCCCGATTTTGTGATAAATGTGCTAAATTTGTCCGTCGAGGACAGGCAGGCGAAAGCCGAACGGCAGCTGCAAGAGACCAACTCACAACTAGAGTTAAAAAAAAAATTAAACTACAGCAAATTGAACGAGAAATTGAACTTCAGAAAGCTTTGGCAGAAGGGCAAGCAACACAACAAAGTTCAAAAGGAGATACAAATAATTTAGAAAATTTAATTAAGAGTGTAAAAACGCTGACTATACAAATCCCAACGAAAACTGAAAATTTTGGTCTTTTTTTCCAATCCCTAAAACGGTCATTTAGAGTAAAAAATGTCCCCGAAAACTTGAAAGCAGAAATCCTTATTAATATTCTTGGTGAGAGAGCACACAATGTTTTACTGTACATAAAAGATGACGAAATAAAAGAGTACGATTTAGTTAAATCATTAATTTTAAGAGAGTTCCAGCCCACTGCGCAGGAGTGTTTACTTAATTTTAGAAAAGCCAAAAGGCAAGCAGATGAAACCCATGTGCAATTCGCCACACGTTTAAATGCGATGTTTAAATACTACTTAAAAATTAGGAACGTTGTTGATTTTAAATCCTTAGTTGATTTAATGATAAGTGATAAATTTTTAGATACTTTAGAGCCAGAAACTGCTTCACATATTAAAATTATGCAGGCGGATCAATGGATGACGCCAGATGAATTAGGAAAAGCGTGCGATATATTTTTCATTTCGAAAAACAGATCTCTGCATGACTCTCGGAACCCAAATACTTTTAAGAGTAAAAACGAGGATGTTTGTAGTAAGAACCGCGCCATCATGGGTTATACAAATCAATTCCAAAGACAGTTTCCAAAACATAACCAAAGTATTAGAGCAGACAAAACAGTATCGTGTTATATTTGTGGAAGCCCGCATTTCGCAAGGAAATGCACGAAGAAAACGATGAACTCAGAAAAGAGAAATATGGATACAGGTCATGCCGTAAATCAAATTGAAACTTCTATTTCTAATCAAAATAACTTTTTATTTAATGAATTGCAGTACGTAGACGTAATTGTTGATGATACCCCACTAAGGGCAGCATTGGATTCAGGCGCGAATTCAGTAATTATCAATTCAAAGTACGTTTCGGAAGGAATAAGAATTCATTCTCAAATCGTGTTGACGAGTTGTTTTGGAGAAAAGAGAAGTGCGAATATTTCAGAATTTACGATCTCATTGAAGGGTGGGAAAAGAAAAAAAATACTAGCGGCAGTGTGCAGGATCGAGGCAGCAATATTGTTACCCTCGAAAATTTTTGAGTTCTTAAAGAATGACTCAGAGGAAGCGGAGTCGACGAACGCGTCGTGCAAGCCGGTGTGTTTACAAAATGAAACAGGGGGAGAAAATGACGTGGAAATGACAGGGGGTGTAACTAACTCGGGGAAGATCACTGATGGGTCTAATTTGTTTTTACTTAAGGTATCGGAGACGTTTGATGAATGTTTATATGATGTATCTCACATTTCGAACAGTGGAATAAGGGATAAAGTCCCGACGTTGATAGAAAATTACTGTCCGAATAAAACAGACAACTGCTCTGAAAATGAAAATAATTCTATCGGATGAAAAACCCATTGCTCAGAGGTCATGTAGGCTATCTTTGCCTGAAAAGAGAGAGGTCGAAAAGCAAATAGATGAGTGGTTAGAGCAGGGAATAATTAGAGAGAGTTGTTCCGATTTTTCATCTCCGGTTGTGGTGTGTAAAAAGAAAGATGGAACAATGCGATTGTGTATAGATTACAGAAAATTAAACAAGAAAATAGTTAAGGATGGATATCCACACTTCCTATAATTGAAGAGGTTTTAGATAAGTTAGGGAATGGGAAAGTATTCACAACGCTTGACTTAAAGAATGCATTTTTTCATGTAGATGTTGATGAAGCCAGTAGAAAATATACAGCATTTGTAACGGAAACTGGCCAATATGAATTTTTAAAAGTGCCATTTGGGTTGTCTATTAGCAGTAACTATTTCCAAAGATACATTAATTACGTGTTTAGAGAGTTGCTAAGAGACGGTACATTAATTATTTATTTAGATGATATAATAATTCCGGCTACTGATGAAAAAGAGGCTTGTAAAAAATTAGCTCGTGTGTTAGAAACCGCGTCCAGATACGGCATTGAGCTAAATCTAAAAAAGTGTCAGTTTTTGCAGGGGAAGATTAATTTTTTAGGGCATGTGATCCAGAACGGTATAATTCAACCTTCGGCGGAAAAGACAGTGTCAGTTTGTAACTTTCCGGAGCCTAAAAACGCGAAAGATGTGCAAAGTTTTCTTGGGCTAACAGGGTATTTTAGAAAGTATATTCCTTCATACGCCATGATAGCTAGGCCCCTTAGTGACTTATTAAGAGGAACAAATACTTTTGAATTTGGGCATGCGCAAAAAGTAGCTTTTCAAAATCTAAAGAACGCTTTATCCAGTGAACTCGTATTACATCTTTTTAAGGAAGGTGCTAAGTTAGAATTACATACGGATGCATGCAAACTAGGGCTAGGTGCTGTGCTTTTGCAACAAGGTGAAGATGGACGTTTCTATCCTATCCATTACATGAGCAAAATGACTTCCATTCAAGAAGAGAAACTTTGTAGTTATGAACTAGAGGTACTGGCGGTTATAGAGGCTCTGAAAAAATTTCGAAATTACCTACTGGGAAGGAAATTCCGAATTCAAACGGATTGTGCAGCATTTGCGAAAACACTCGACAAGAAGGAATTAACACCAAAGATGGCTAGGTGGTCGATTTTTCTAACGGATTTTGATTACGAGGTAGTCCATCGTCCTGCAAAACAAATGCAACATGTAGATGCGTTGAGCAGACATCCTGTTATGCTAGTGACTAGTGATGAACTAACGTACAAGATCGTGAACGCTCAAGAATCTGATGAATATATTAGGACTATTAAGAAGCTGTTGCAAGAAGGTAAAACTTCTGAATTCATCGTAAGTAATAAAATCCTGTACAAAATAAGTGAGGATCAGGAGTTGCTAGTCGTTCCAGAGATGATGCAAGTAAATGTGATTAAGAAAGCTCACTCATTTGGACATTTTGCAGCGACAAAAACTGAGGAGTTGGTGAAAAGAGATTATTATTTTCCGAACATGAGAAGGTGTATCGAAAACGTTATTAAGAACTGTGTTGAGTGCATATTAGTCAATAAGAAGAGGGGAAAGGGAGAAGGCTTTTAAACCCTATTCCTAAAGAAGATCTACCGCTGTCGACATATCACGTGGACTTTATTGGACCATTACCAACGACCAATAAAAATTATAATCACATATTCACTGTTATTGATGCATTTACAAAGTTTACGTGGTTGTATCCAACCAAAAGCACTACAGCTCAAGAAGCCATTGAAAGACTGAAGTTGCAACAGAAAACTTTTGGGAATCCTTCACGAGTGATTAATGACAAAGGAGGAGCGTTCAGATCTAAAGAATTCGAAGACTACTGTGCTGATGAGCAAATTAGCAATGTGCAAATAACAACGGGAGTACCGAGAGGGAATGGACAAGTTGAGAGAATCCATGGAGTACTAATTCCAGTATTGACCAAGATGTCCATCGAAGACCCAAATAAGTGGTTTAAGGATGTAGATTCACTACAACGTGTACTGAACAGTGTGCCTTCACGCAGTACAAAGTATTCACCATTTGAATTGCTCATAGGAGTTAAAATGAAGAATCCTGAAGATGTCATGGTGAGAAATCTGCTTGAAGATGAGAGTCAAGAGCAACTCTTCCAACATCGAGATAACCTGAGGAGAGAGGCAAAGCAGAACATGTTGAAGATTCAAGAAGAAAACAGGAGAACTTACAGCCGAAAACGGAAGGAAGCGCATCTATATAAGAAAGGTGACTTGGTGGCAATCATGAGGACTCAGTTTGAAAACAAATTGAAACTGCGAATAAAATATTTTGGACCATACCAGGTGACCAAAGTGAAACCCCATGACCGATATGATGTGGCTAAAATTGGAGACCATGAGGGGCCCAATGTTACTTCAGCATCAGTAGACCAGATGAAGCCATGGACTTAGCATTGATAAGAGAGGAGGAATGAACTTGTTTCAAATGTTTGTGTAACTGTATATTAACCTTTGTTCTTTTTTTTTTGTTTTTTTTAGTTTGTTTATTTCAGATCCTTAGTGCGTGAGCAGTGAGGACACTGCTTGTGTGGATGGCCGAGAGTTGTGGGAAATTTCCACATGAACATTCTATAGAGGGCGCTGTCAAGGCAGCCACCAGGAGTTAACGAAGGAGAAAGAATTCAGCGAGCGGACTCTGGACGAGGAGGTCGATGATCCGGGGCTTAAGGGAGAGTAACGAGAACGGTGGCCGAGTAGGGACCCACCAATCCGTTGTTCACGAGAGAGACGCGCAGGTCACTCTCAACACTCCTGTACCTCAGTATTATTGTGAAGATCAGAATTGAGCGAGCGGACTCTAGACGCGCAGGTCGATGATCCGGGGCTGAAGGAAGTGACGAGAACGGTGGCCGAGTAGGGACCCACCAATCCGTTGTTCACGAGAGAGACGCGCAGGTCAATCTCAGCACGAGGGCTTAATCGAAATGTAAATACTGTATTATATGTGTTAAACGTCTGTCTTAGTGAGTAGAACTGTGTAATTAAACGTTAGATTAGAAACAAACGAGAGTGTGATTATTGAATACCCCTAGAACTGTACACTAATCCCATATATATATATATATATATATATATATATATATATATATATATATATATATATATATATATATTAGTTTTTAAATTCTCACAGGTTTAGTTATAAAAGAAAATTACATTACTTTTAATGGTACTCTGTATAAACAAATTAAAGGTTTGTCTCAAGGCGGACCTGCTAGCAATATTTTAGCTAATTTATATTTACATTATTATGAAAATAAATTTATAATTAATAATGATTAATACATTTTTAGATATATAGATGATTTAATTTTTCTTGGTAAAAATAATAATTTGAGCCTCAATATTAATTTTTATCCTGATTACTCAAATACAATTAAAATTAACAAGAATCCTTTTAAATGATTGATTGATTGAATATTAACGTCACACTGTTCAGCTACACGAGGGCTTTTGGCGACGGACCACGTCATTTTGAACCATGGTCAAGTGACGTGGACGACACCTGAGCTGGCATCCCCCTCTCCTAACTACCACACCACACCAACGGGAGGACGTTTCAGCTCTCGACAGATTTAACGTGCATCGCTGCCCTACACGGCGGGTCTTTAGTGGTACTGGGCTCGAACTCGTGACAAAGCAAGCCACGGTCCGATACCTATACCATTCGGCTACCGCGGCCACAAGAACCCTTTTAAAGCTGATTACGTAGATGTATTATTGTATATTAAGGACAAGTAATATTTATTATAAAAGAGATATTTTTGATTTTAATATTCTTAAAGTGCCCTATTAGAATTTTAATCTACCCATTTCTACATATAGAAATATTGTTTTCAACTATATTAATCGTAATAATATACTATAGTTAGCGATAAATCTAATATAATTTTTAATTTTTATAACTTCATTAGTCATTGTATTGAACGCAGATACCTTCTTAATTTTCATTACTTATGATTTTAAGTTAAATGACAAAATAGAATGCTATCTTCATTACATTTCAATTCTTTTTTTAACTATGCAGTTACTCATTTATTTCACAAGATGGCGTAATATTTTTAGCAAAATTAAATATTCTTTATTTTATATTAGAGTCACTGCGTACACACGTTTGGAGGTCTTTTTAATTCCAATAAATTTTTTCTATCACTATCTAAGGTTTTTTTTTATTTCGTCTTAATTTGCTTTTATTTATACGCGGTACTAATCTTATTTCCTTTTCTATTGGCGGGAAATATTAAGTAGATGTCGTGTTCACGAAGTAAGTTTTATTATCTTAGAAGTATTTTATACAAAGATTTTTACCTCTATACTTCTAAGTAGTTTTTATTCAATTTTCCGGTTATATATTATTAAATTAGCTTTAGTGTACTCTATTTTGTAATAATTACATATTTCTAATATTTCTTCCTTTCCCTATGGCACAGTAGTAGAGGCAAATTACAGATGAAGGTTGAATCTGCATTCTTGGTTGGTTATATTATATCTAAAACAAAATCTCCTATTTACCATTTAAATTTAATTTACCATAACATAGTAGAGTATTAAATGAAACACCTAATTATTTCTCAGGAAAGATATTCTAAACATAACAATTCTGATCCCAGCTCATTAAATGTAATGATCTTCGCATGTATGATCCTACGCTTTACTTTCGAATCGAAAACATAAACTGAAAAGTATTTAGCAGTTCCGGAATTAAGTATACAGCCCAATTAGTATTTTCGAAATCAAATCAAGTCACTTGGTGTTTCTTTTCTTTCAGCGAAAGATGTGTCAGCTGCTCTCACTGAATAAAACTGTTTCTTACAAAAGCTTGTTGTTGAATTGAAACGTCATTTATATAAACTCAGTGCCCATGAGGGCCACGGCCTACTGTGATATATAATATTAGTTGTTCTACTATGGTTAAGAATAGTACAGACATTATTCAGTACAAAAAAATTTCTCCATTCTGAAGATTTATTTAACTCCATACATATAGAATACATGTTTAAGATTCTCAAAATAGCTTAGAACAAATATTCTTTGAATAAATTATGATAAATATGTTTCTATTATTCAACTAGTATTAAATGAAACTTATACTTTTCATAATAACTCTTATTATCAGCAAATCAAAGGACTGCCACAAGGTGGGTCTGCAAGTAACAGAGAGTTTAGTCAATATTTATGTATACTTTTATGAAAATGATTGTATTAGTTACAAATTTTGTTACTTTTTTAAATGCAGGGATGACTTAATTAGTTTTAGTAATATAGAAGATTATGCTCTTAGTTTTAATTACTGTCCCCAATATTTGAAATTATTAAAAACTAATTACAAGAATGAGTCAGCAAACTTTTTGGACCTTCAATTAAACGTTAAGAATAATTTGCTAATAAGTAATATTTTTGATAAAAGAGACTCTTTTGATTTTAACATCATAAAAGTGCCATTGGGTGTAAATATAGATAGGTGTAATAACTTACACCTATCTATATTTAGAAATATTATCTTAAACTTTATAAAAATAAACAACGATTTCGTACTTGATGATGAATTAAAACAAGGTAATTATAAAAAAATTCTGTAAAAATTGCTTGGATTACAACTATCTAAGTAAATTCCTTTTTAACTATATTTCTATGTTTTATTTTAACCCTTCTTTTAGATTCTCTTAATTTAGCTTATTAATTTTATTAAGATAACGTATGCCTAGTTTAATTACAAAAAACATCTAGTGTTGGTGGCACTAGAGCTTCTATGTATTAACAGGTCAACTTTAACACGTCACTTTGAAGGCGATTTCGGTCTTTATATATCTTAATGGTTAGCATTTTTACATGTAAATTTTTATCAAGGTTTTTCCTAAAATTTTTTTTTTCTTAATATACATCTCTACAAGAGAAACCTTTCTCTATTCTCACTCTATTCTTACTTTCATTTTATTTTACTGTTCCCTCCACGTGTGATGGATGTAGACTTTTCAACATGGGTCTGATATTATGTCGAACATTTCTGCTAGACGAGGAAGATGTATCCATAAAGCATTGCTTAACCCACTGGCCTATTTCAGCGACAGCTTTAGAAGTCTTCCTTTTAGTCCAGACTCTTTTGCTATCTTCAATTGTAACAGCTCTGTTTCTGGTTCTGTCTATTTTGGGCCAATTTTAGTACAATATTCTTTGGCATCATTTATTTTTTGAAATGTTTCCCACAATCCAATTTCTTTTTTTTAGCCTTGTATCAAGTGCAATTTTGTCTCATATTGTTTTATTTTATTTTATTATACTATATATATTCCCCAATAATATATACAAATAGTTATAAACCTAACTCTTCAAAACAGTAACAAATATTAGCCGCCTTAGGAACCAAGAATGCAGGTTTTTCTTCACCTGTAATTTGCCTATACTACTGGGCCATGGGGAAATGTAATTATTACCAAGTGCTAATGCTAATTAATAATATATAACCATAAAATTTGATAAACTACTTGCTAGTATAGAGTAAAAAAATCTTTGTATTAAATACTGCAAGATATAATAAAACTTACCAAATAAACATGATATATAGTTAATATTTCCCGCCATATATCGGTGTAAGGAAAATTCTGTCGTTTTTTTGTGAAGAAAAAAATTTTTTTTTCTACCCTTTATTTAAAATTTAATCTAAATTATATAACGTCCTTTATATTAGTTATAACTGTCTGCCAGTGTTATGGCAGTTTATCTAATGCCCTAGAAAAAAGTCCTATGTTATGGAGATAAAGTAATCTTCCACTGCCATTTGGACACACCCTCATAATTCATATATTTATTTCCATCAAGAAAGTTTTGTAGCGACCTGAACAGATGATAGTCAGATGATGCAGTATGAGGAGTATATGCTGGCTGAGGTAAAGTTTCGCAACCCAACTCTGCAATTTTTTATGCGATGTTTCTTGCCACGTGTAGTGTATCATTGTCGTGATGAAGAATACCACCCTTTCTCTTGGCCAAAGATGCCCATTTCTATTGTGAATTTCCTTATTCAAAACATTAAGTTGCGAACCGTAACTGCCCTTTCATTTTCTTTATTCAACTCATAGTCTCAGCAACAACCCAACTTCTGCCAGCTTTGGATGTGGAGGGTGGTGTCTCCCCTTTGTAGCCCCACCAAGTGGTCCAAAGATCCCTTTGGGACGAGCAAGATTTGAAGAGCATATTGAAATTCTGTCCATTCGATTTTTTTTTGCTTCATTCATGGGGTACCCAAACGTAGTTTGGACACGAAACCATGCCTTTTAATGGCAGTCATCTGATGAATTCCAAGTTTGAAGCCCACTTCTCTGGAAGTTAGCATAGGATCTGTCCTGATCCTACTGCGTAGCTCATCGTCACTGACATCTGGTGATCTGGGTTCATCTTTCAAAGAAAAATCACCCAAGCAGAACTTCACAAGCTATCTTTGGCATGTTACTGCTTCCTCTCCAAACACGTCACACAATTTTGCTTCCATCAACCCTTTTGGAACTCAAACAACATACAATATTTTACGTGCACAATTTTTCTTCACTCATGTTGAAAGTTTTACAAAAAAATGTGTATAAATCATCAATAGTATACTAAGCTAACTGTTTTAAATCATTTTCAGTGGATCTGAATTTTTACTAAGGATCGATAACGCATAAAAGTGACCGTGTTCAAAAACGACACAACTTTCCCTTATACATAATAAGAAATTTGTGAGCAGCCTGTAGCAAAAAGCTATGTTGCAGAATTGCGCGAAAATTGGGTAATGGTAGAATGAAATGATGGAAACTTTATCGAGGAAAAAAATAACAATGAGTTTTAAAAACAACCACTCGATGGCGCTGTGCAACGGAAAATATTGGCATATGCAAATGTTGTAACTTTAGTAATCATATGTACGCGCAGCAACTCGCGAGGAATATGCGAGATGCGAATCGTTTCCAAATCAAGAAAGAAGACTTCGACTCTCCGGGAATAAGTTTTACTGGTGAAATTGCTTTATCAAAACGGAGAATCTGCTACCGAAGCTTTGCGGAAACTTCGTTCTTTGAAACGGTTACGACAGTTTGGCCTCCTAGATCCGCTAACTTGAAAGCTTGCGACTTTTAACTGTGGGAATACCTCAAGGCCATGGTCTATCGTGATCCCACCTTAAAGAAAGCATAGATAGTCATGTGTGTAAAATTTCCCGGTTCATGCGACTTTCAACAATCGAACCTGCGATTTTACGCTTCCAGATATTAGCAGATAATGGCGGACAGCATATCGAACGTGTTTTGCAAACTTTTGTAGATTATTTATATATTCTCATTAAAGCTATGATACGCCACCTAGGGGTGGGTTTCGACACTTATTGTTTTTTTCCTCGATAAAATTCCCATAATTTCATTCTGCTCAATTTTCATGCTATTCCGCTGTATAGTTTTTGCTACAGACTGATCGCAAGTTTAATTATGGACACGGTATATACACTGCTGGACAATTGCTAAGGACGGATCATAAATTGCTATGTAGCATAACATTAAGCGAGACATGAGGCCTAGTAGAATAAAATATAGTTGCCACACTGTTCAGACATTAGAATAAAGAATATTTATTGTTCTGGAAAGTACAAAAGCTGTGAAACATCTGAAAGAAAAAAAAATGTTCATTTGATCTGCGTACGGAGAAATGGAACAATGCATCTAAAAGTCAGCAGGCACCTTAAAGAAAGGTATCAGTAATGGATATGTCCACCGTGGAGTGTGATGCAACATTCCACACGTCGTACCATACTTTGCACAACATTATCCAGCAGCTGTTGAGGCAATTTATCCCATTCCTCTGTGAGTGCACGGATGAGGGTGTTCTTGTCTGTCGGAGGATAGTTTCGACCAGCAACTTGCCTCCCCAAAGCATCCCACACATTTTCAATGGGGTTTAGATCTGGAGAACGCACTGGCCATACGAGACGTTGAATACCCTCGCTGTCTAGACAATCCTGAACAGCGAATGTTCGATGACATGTTGCGTTGTCGTCCATAAAAACAAATTTATCACCGACAGCACCACGGAAAAGACGAACATGAGGAAGAAGAACTTCATCAATGTATCGTTGGCCCGTCATAGTCCCATTCGCAACCACATGTAGGCGCGTGCGGCCATTGATCATGATGCCGGCCCACACCATGATACAGCATGTCGGATATCGGTCCTTTTCCTGGATATTTTCTGGACGATAAGCAGTACCACTCTCGCGCCAGATCAGTTGGCGTCTACAATACGATGACAGACTGAACCTACTCTCATCTGAGAATAGTACGCATGCCCAGTCCTGTTCAGTCCATTTGTGATGCTCACGACACCATTGCAAACGGGCAATATGGTGCTGTCTGGTCAATGGGACACACACAACAGGTCTGCGTGCGTATAGTCCTCCTCCCGTCAAACGTCTGGCAACAGTTTTTCGGGAGATCTGCTTTCCTGAGGCAGCAAGAAACTGATTTGCCACCTGCTGAGCTGTGGTGCGCCTGTTCCTTTTTGCTGATAGGACGATATATCTGTCTTCTGCAGGCGTCGTACTTCTAACACGACCTCACCCGTGCCGTCTACTACACATTCCAATAGTTTTAAATGACTTCCACAGCCGTGAAACAACGCTGTGAGCGATGTCGAACTCCCTGGCAACATCTGTTATTTTTCGTCCTTCTTCGATGCTTCCAATAATTCGGCCACGCATAAAATCATCTATGTGATGTCGGGAAGACATGCCAAAAATTTTAAGTTCGTCTATTAAATCTTTCCTGTAAAACTTTGACTTGAAACAACAACTGTCCACACGCGTCAAAACCTTTAAAGCTCTTATGAACGCTATCACGGGATGAACAGACGTGGAAAAAATTTGCATACTCATACTTCTTCTTACTAATATCCCGCACTTATTCTAATTTTCCACATTTTGCTTCCTTTCATTTTGTGGTTGCTATGGATGATAGTGTTATCCGTCCTTAGCAATTGTCCAGCAGTGTATATACAGGGTGGGCGAAATTAAACTTCTGCTACTCAGAGGAGGCCATTCTACTGGTTCGAACAAAAAAATATTTGGACAACAGACACTTCAGATGATACGCTCGAGGTTTCTGAAATAAAAATAAATAGTTTAAAAATTGCCGATAGATGGCGCTGTAGATCAGCACATTCTAGCAAAATATGCAATAATCACGCACAATAAAAGGAACATGTTGTCCTTGGCGCAATCAGATAAGAATTGCAGAATGCCGACGTTGCCTGAGAAAGCATTTCTTGTGAAGCTATACTACCGTAAGAATGCAGCGGCAGCTGTCAGATAGTTCCGCCGTCTCAAGAAACAACGACGTGAACCAATGTCGACGCGTGCTCTTAAGCACATGATGGTAAAATTCTAGAAAACAGGACAGCTAGGCGTTCTTCCTGGAAGAGGACGAAAAAGACCACCGTCGTAGAGTTTGTGGTCGTGGAAACAAGCACTGAATCTCTTTACGGAATTGTCAGCGAACCGACAATTTAATGTACCCTTGATATGCCTTACTCCACTGTGTGACATATCATGTGTAACATTTTGAATTTCTACCCGTATAAGATTTCAGCGTTCAGCAATTGAAGTCGTACGATCCGGACCCTCACAGAACTGTGGACGAACGAGACCCACTTTCATCTTCTTCCATCTTAATAGACCAATGAATAACCCTAATTGTCGCATCTGGGTGTTTGCTACTGTTCCTTTTGCAGTACCTTGGCCTTATTTTTCAGCCAGATAATGCCAAACTTCCTACCACACGTGTTGCGATGACATCTTATCAAACACTTCTTTGGCCATCCAGATCACCAGATCTCTCATCAATACAGCATGTCTGGGATATGATGGGAAGGTGATTGCATTTACCAGGGAATGTTGATGACCTGGCCCGACAACTGGAGCAAATTTTCCAAGAAATACCGCAAGAGACCATCAGGATGCTTTATCACTCTATGTCACGTCGTGTGACAGCTTGCATCCAGGCTAGAGTTAGGTCAACTCCTTATTGAGCTCGTTACTTTGTAACTATGTAACTCAGAAAAAAATCATTCTATTTTTCTGAAATTTTAATCATTTTTTATTCTGTACGTAATCTTTCAACCCACCGATTTTTGTCTCTATCGGACAACTCGTTCTTGGTGTGTCATTTTTTTATAGAGTAAATATTCACTACGAAAAAAATTAAAGCAGAGATATTAAAATAATTTTAAAATATTAGCAAAACAAAAAGTTGCAATTATCATCCATTTCTGTTGATAAGGATTCCAATCTATTGGCTATTATTCTCTTACTGATGATAAATCAATAAAAAATAGAAATTAAAATTTGTCAGTTTTGAGATTCTTTGTTCCGTTTACCAATTCGTAATATGCAAAAGCAATTCAAATGTATACCTGAAGAATAATTCGCGCGTTGCTTTTTCTCTTACGACTAATAAAATTCAACAGAATTGGAAATATAAATTAGCAATCATAATTCAAGTCTTACCATAAGCCCATACATCAGATTTACTGCTGAACCGAGTATAACCTAAAACTTCTGGAGGGGCCCATTTTATAGGAAATTTAGCTCCGCCTGAACTAGTATATTCATCATCAATCACGTATCTGAAAAGGCAATGGAAAATATAACATACAAGTACAAGTAGTAAATAATGTTTTTGTCAATTATGGAAACTTGGAGAAATTACGATACCTGAAAAAGTATGGTTGATACCGGAATTAGTAATTCTCTCAGTGACTCAAACCAGAGGCGTAAAGTACACCCCCGAATTACGGGGGCAGGATTCTAGGTGACCTAAAGCCTGACAGACGCCAAGTATTTAATAAATTAATAAAATAGAAAAGGCAAAACCTGACTTTACCTGACCACTACGCCACTGACTGAAACGTAATATTAATAAATGTGTATTAGAAAATCACACACACACAGTTAATTACAGCAAAATTAAATAATACGATGTTAATTGAAAGTTAATGGGTGACATATTTATGGAGAAAGTTTCCAAGATTGAAAAGTAAATCGTTCAATGGCACTGCATATCCAAATTATTCGGAGTATAACTCATAATTGGTTTATAAAACGTGATTCATTCTTTTCCTTGGATCGATGTGGGGAGAGGAGGTGTCTAAAATCTGCACTAATAACAGAACTAGTAAATAATTTTTTGGGTGAGTTGAAGATCTTCTCGAGAGGTTGATGGGAGAGGGGAAGAGAACTCTGGGTGTTCTACCCCTAGATTGAGGTGGAACGAGCTAAAATGGTTTACCAAGCTGTACCCTAAACAACAGATGTAATCTAGCCTCCCTGCCACAATGAATCACACCGTTGATTGAGTGGCATTAGTAATCACATAAATGATTTATTGACACAAAATATATTTATTTCACTTGTACAAAACAGAATCAGGGGCAAAGGCCTATGCTAGAAAGGATCTTTTAAAACAACGTCTTTAAGGCTAAAATCCCCATCATCAGTTAACAAACACCATCATTGTCTTACTTTTTATGTCTAAAAGGTTGTTTAACGTTATTTTTTTGTTGTTGTTGGTAAGAAAAAAGAACATTCTTTTCTTTCTCAAAACGATAATGCTAACGAGTCTCTATATTAGAAGTTATATACTTCTTTAGATATGATTACTGCCGACAACATAAGATATATATTATAAGTAAGTGCCTTTTTTATGTCGAAAAGGTTGTTGAATGTTATTTGTTGGTAAGAAGAAAGAACATTATTTTCTTTCTCAAAACGATAATGCTAACGAGTCTCTATATTAGAAGTTATATACTTCTTTAGATATGATTACTGCCGACAACATAAGATATATATTATAAGTAAGTGCCTTTTTTATGTCGAAAAGGTTGTTGAATGTTATTTGTTGGTAAGAAGAAAGAACATTCTTTTCTTTCTCAAAACGATAATGCTAACGAGTCTCTATATTAGAAGTTATATACTTCTTTAGATATGATTACTGCCGACAACATAAGATATATATTATAAGTAAGTGCCTTTTTTATGTCGAAAAGGTTGTTGAATGTTATTTGTTGGTAAGAAGAAAGAACATTCTTTTCTTTCTCAAAACGATAATGCTAACGAGTCTCTATATTAGAAGTTATATACTTCTTTAGATATGATTACTGCCGACAACATAAGATATATATTATAAGTAAGTGCCTTTTTTATGTCGAAAAGGTTGTTGAATGTTATTTGTTGGTAAGAAGAAAGAACATTCTTTTCTTTCTCAAAACGATAATGCTAACGAGTCTCTATATTAGAAGTTATATACTTCTTTAGATATGATTACTGCCGACAACATAAGATATATATTATAAGCAAGTGCCTTTTTTATGTCGAAAAGGTTGTTGAATGTTATTTGTTGGTAAGAAGAAAGAACATTCTTTTCTTTCTCAAAACGATAATGCTAACGAGTCTCTATATTAGAAGTTATATACTTCTTTAGATATGATTACTGCCGACAACATAAGATATATATTATAAGTAAGTGCCTTTTTATGTCGAAAAGGTTGTTGAATGTTATTTGTTGGTAAGAAGAAAGAACATTCTTTTCTTTCTCAAAACGATAATGCTAACGAGTCTCTATAATGGAGGTTATACTTCTTTGTACATGAATACTGCCGACAACATAAGATATATACTTTTATAAGTAAGTGCCTTCCCCAAAGAACTCTTAATTCGAATAACTCTTAATCGTAAATCCCACTACCATGAGAAACATATGATCCAAAACATTATTACGCTGCAAGTCTCAAAAACTAATAAAGCTAGGCTAACAAGGGGAACGCCCGACTAAGGAAATTCATTTGGGGTCGAGACCTGGTGTTATAATAGTACTCCTTTAGGGTGTTAAAACCTCAATGTAATTCCGCCGAATGACCTTCGGAGAAAATAGCCTTCGAAATTCATGCTTAGCTTTTTTACAAATAAGTTTTAATTTCCACCAGGAGCGCAATGGCACGGTTGATAGGACGCCTGCTGCCTATGCGGGAGGATAAAGTTGGAATCACGCGGTCATTTTTTTTTCAACTCATTTAACTAATTTTTAAAATTAAATAAACTTATTTTTGAAAGGTTTGTTAAATATTAAATGGTATTTTAGGTAATTATTTTGTATTTTATACAGTAAAAAAATTACTGTAATTATATAAATATTTATAACAAAATACATAATAAATATTAAATGATATTTTACATAAAAATTAGTAGCAAATACTTTTATAATGTGAAATACTATATACTATAAATAAACTATTATATATAATATAAAATAATTTATAAAATATATTATATTATTATTAAATTAATTATTTTATAATTTTAATATAATAAAAATAATATATGTCTTTTTTATATATTATTAATTTAATTTTTTTATAATTATAGAAAAATTTTAATACGTCCTCTTGAAATAAATTCATTTAATATTAATAAATTCATTAAATAATTTTATTAAATTTATTGAAATAATTTTAATAAATTTCTTTAAATAATTTTAATAATTTTTTAAAATAATTTTACTAATGAATTAATAATTTATATAATAAATTAATGATAATTTTAATACTAAATTATAATAATTTTAATTCTGAATTAATAAGAATTTTGATACTGAATTAATAATAATTTTAGTACTGAATTAATAATAATTCTAATACTAAATTAATAATAATTTTAATAATATATTAATAAAAGTTTTAATAATAAATCAATAATAATTTTAATAATAATTTTTATAATAAATTAATAATAATTTTCGTAACAAATTAATAATTTTCATAACAAATTAATAATTTTGATAAAAAATTAATAATAATTTTGATAGTAAATTAATAATAATGTTAACAATAAATTAATAATATTTTTATTCATAAGTAATTAATTAATTATAATTAATAATAATTTTAAATAATTTTAATTAATAATAATTTTAAATAATTTAAATAATAAATTTATTTAATTTTTTTTACTTTATAAAATACAAAATAATTACGTAAAGTATTATTTAATATTTAATAAACCTTTCATAAATAAGTGAATTTACTTTTAAAAAATAATTAAATGAATTGAAAAAAAAAGTTGGCTGCGTGATTCGAACCCTATCCTCCGGCATATAAAGCAAGCGTCATATCAACTGTGCCATTGCGTCTCTGGTAAAAATGAAAACTTAATTGTATAAAAGCTAAGCATGAATTTCGAAGGCTATTTTCTCCCAGTTGACTGGCCATTCGGCGGAATTACATTGAGGGTTGAACACTCTAAAAGAGTATCACTATTACACCAAGTCTCGACCCCAAATGAATTTCCTTAGTCGTGTTCTTCCCTTGTAAGTACAGGATTCCTAGTAGATTTATCGTTATTTTCTTTACTTACTTTCTTTATAGTTATGAACCAAAACTGAGACTGGACTACCAGAAACTTAGCCACGAGAAACATCCCAAATACTTGGGGATACATTAGGGATCCAGAGAGCACAAGCAATAAACATATTGATTACATTAGTTTGAAATGCTTAACATTTAAAAAAAAAATTCTGGCAAGGACTGGGGAGCTGACGCAAGTACCCTAAGAACTATATACTTGATATTCATTCAACCCATTCTTGAGTTTGGTTACCCGATTTACTGTTGCATTTCTCCCAAAAACTGAACAAATTAAGAAAAGTTGAACAAAGTGCTGCCCATATGCTGTTCCGTATAGCTATCTTCCCCAATTGTTCTTTACGAAGCAGATCCGCAACCACTGCAGCTAAGAAGATAAGCTGGCTTTATCAAGTATTATAATAAACTAGAGCTAGCTATAGGCTCTGCAGTAAAACTTCCGTGCTTCTTAACTCTAGGAGAAATCAACAAAGGGCAAAGAGAAAAACAGCCCGTTCAATGAAATTGCCTCCCAAAACCTTCCCAAAGATATAGAACCTTATTCACCCAAATTATGTCTGAATTCCACAGATGGACTTGGAAGAGAGTCAAATTCCACTTTAATTTATGAACCCACGTTTATAAGAAAGATTTAATCTTAGGACATCTGAGGGAACTGTTCTTCGAGAGTTTAAACCAAACATCTTCAATGCCATCAAGATATCTACTGATGGTAGTAAGTTAGGAAATTTGGCTGGTAGCGGCCCTTACATTGAGACTCCTCGAGGCAACTTGACTATTTCTCGCCTTAATCCCAATTACTGTTCTATTTTAGGAGTGAATTAATTGAAATCACACATGAGACTTGAAAACATCCTAACCGAGGTAGACTATAGAAAATTGTGCATTTTGTCAGATACTCGCAGTTCTCTCTAATGCTTTAATAGTTGAATGCTTATTGGAGACAAGACAAATAGAACTCTACTTGTTTTTTTAAACTTTACCTCCAAAGAACATGATGTCCATTTTCAATATATCCTGTCACATGTGATCATACATGACAACGAAATGAAGGATAAACTTGCAACGGTGGGCTGCAGCCATCTTAACCCATCTTCTACTGCTCTGACATTTCTAGAATTGTATTCAAGAGAAAAAGAAAGAAAAAATTGCTTAGTGGATAAATTCCTGGTGCTCCGAGGTGGACTCTTTACCTTTCATGCGATAGAACCGCTATTTCAAGATTTGCCTGTGGTTACTCTGAGAACAGAAAGAACCACAGTTAGGCGGCTTATGCTGAGCATCTTTTAGAACTTGACCAGAGAGGAAATGGATTGCAAACCACTGAGAGTAATTGATAGATTGAAAGTCAGTGCATTTCCATTGAACTCGTTTGACAGCGTCAGACACTGGAGGGTAAGAAAGGTTCACTAGAATGAGAACTCTAAAGAGCCCCCTGTTTAGGGACATCAATGACAATTGGCTAATACAACAATTTGAGCAGACTGGAAACGATTTTCATTGGAGCACATTAAGAAAAGTTGTTGGTTCCTGCCTCTTACAATAAAAGGAATTCTAAATGAAAAACGTTGTACTCTCTACTGTGGTAGTCCATGGTACAGGGGAACTGCAAAGGAATCGCGAATGAAATTTTATAATGGATTCTATCCATTACTTTTTCAATAGGTTTTTGCTCAGTATTATTTATATAAAGGGGGCTGGCCAAAAAACATGTCCAACCCTACTTTTACATACATTATTTTATATATTAGTTGTCCTATGTCAGCAATGTTTAGAATACTGCAGCATCCATTTTATAATTTTTACTCTCGGTTGCTCATGTATTGTGTGATTTTCCTATGAATGTACAATTTTTTCGAATGGGATTGTTGGATGTTTATCTCTTGTTTGTAAAGAATAAGGCTATATATATATATATATATATATATATATATATATATATATATATATATATATATATATATATATATATATATATATATATATACATATATATATACATATATATATATACATACATATATATACATATATATATATACATACATATATATACATACATATATATACATACATATATATACATATATATATATACATATATATATACATATATATATATACATACATATATATATACATATATATATATACATATATATATATACATATATATATATACATATATATATATACATATATATATACATATATATATATATATATATATATATATATAGATATATATATATATATATATATATATATATATATATATAGTTATTGTAAAATAAAAAATTACGAAAATTAATATTACTCCTATAATTTTAAATTTTACTTTATAATAATATTTCATAATTATTCTAGTAAAAAATATAGCTATTAATTGGCTTTTTTCAAGCTTTAAATTTGAAATTGGTAAATTGTCAAACGTGCTTTTGCAAATGCTTCTTTAGGGGTATGTAACATTTTATCAATAATAGATTTCTAACTTATAATATTCATTACATTCCGTAAAACTTCTCTCAGTTTTATAAATAGAAAGGGAAAAGTTGGCTAGCCATAAAATTGCCATTTTTTTAAAAAGCAGTTCACAGCCTGCAATTTTTATAAATACTGCAGCGCATTCATCTGTTTAATTTTTTTCAAAATTTCAATTACGTATTTTCAACTTTTTTGTCTCTCAAATAGTGTACACTAATACACACACATATATAAATGTCTCAGAGAAATGACGAAATTAGGGATTGGATCAAACCCCTAAGGGTCCTCAAACTTTCAATATTTGCGACCCACTTTTCAATCATAATTTTCATCGCGCGTTCCCTCCCTCATACAGTAACAACGTATTGAATGCAATAAAGATGCACTTTGATGATAAAGCTATTTTGTTGCATTTTCCATTTGATCTTTAATGCTATCTTCTTTTTACCATAAATAGTACACAATTTTCGATCCATATCCTGCTCTCACTGTATTCCCACAAATTGCATATACCAGATTTTTACATATCGTCGGCCTAATTATCAGAAGGCGTTGTAACTCTTTCTGGGGTGCTAATTTGATATAGGAGTGCTACGCAACAAGTTGTTGTTTATGTTTGCCAAGATGGACGATATCATTACAATATGGTTACTTTGATATTTTTATCGTGTGGTAATGTTGTTGCCAAGAGGATAACGGCGTGATTAAGGAATCGCGCCAAACAGCACTTGGCGCGTAGCACTCGTTTTTCAAATTTAGTTCTTTTGTGGAGAGAGTTACGTATTCTTATAATTAGGTCGACGATACGTCACATGGGAATGGACTCCAATATATTCTATTTAACAAAAATACAACATAATTTACCGTAGTTGACTGATTCATCTGATAACACTACAAATGTTTTTATTGAAGCAGGAGTTGAAGTAGAGTTGTTAACTGGTTCGAGTTGCCTTACTGTCATTAAAGAAATTGAATCAATTTCTCTCGTAGATCCTTTAAATTTATAGCCTTTTTGGAGAGTAAATTAGTTGCCGGTAGATCTTATGCCTTTGAAGTGTAATTGTTAATTGATTTAACTATTAAAAGATCATTTGAAGTTGAAGCATTGTAATCAATTAATCCAGATGCTGGTAGATTTTTTGAAGTTAATGCGGTGTTGTGTGTGTTGTACTCTGTGGAAGCTTTTGGTAAATCTTTTGATGTTAAAATAATATCATGGTTCTCTAATTAAGAAGTTAATATAAGTCCTCTTTAGTATAAGTTTTCAAGCAACTATTTTGAAATATGACTAGAATAGAGCTCTGTTTTTGGCTCTATTCCAAATAAGTTATACAGTGATCATTGAACTGTTCGATGAAAAGAAGAATTCCTTTGAAATTGAACGAAGGGACAACCAATAGCCCAATTCTTTGTATCATTATCAATTAGCCAAGCACGTAACACAGCTTTAACATCTTGATTTGATTGCTTAATGGATTCTTGACTAGCTGGATATCTAGACCTATCATTTATAATTTTGCACGTTGGCAACGGGCTTGTTAATTCTTTTATGATAGCAGCTGTAAACCATGGTGGTTGTCGCTTTGTAGCATACAAGACAACTTACCTCCAAAAATATTTTTAATAGCTCCCTTGCTACTTCAGAAGCTCTTTTTGAAATCTACGTTCGAAGAAAGCTGAATTTCGTCGCGTGGTCGTGATAGTCAACTAAATCATCTTGGCCACGATGATTGAAGTAGCTAGACACACACACAATTGAGTAAATGATTCCTTTGTTTCGAATTTTTTTTAGACTGAGCTTTAAAAACTCCAGTACAATTGAAGTAGATTCAAACTATACAGCATTTTCTACTACCCTCCGTAGCTAGTTGACTACTGTATTTCGCGAAGTATGTGATAAAAACTTTCCGTTGATACTATTTTTACAACTGGATTTGAACTTTCTCCTGAAAAGAAAAGATTTTTTAGTACCTACTTCCAGCGCAAAAATACTGCTTTTGTGTCTGTTGCAGTTTAGTGAGTGGTAAATTGTCCAATGATTTTTAAAGCTTCTATCCTTTCTGAGTCCTTAAAGATTTTTCCGGCTGTTCACAAACGTCCTCATAGTTTCATTAAATTATTCTTCAGATGTAAATTCTGTCAGATTTTGATTTTTTTCTATATCTGAGCTCGTTTTTAGGTAGGTAGGTATATAAAAAAAACAAAAAAATCTTATAAAAATGCTTGCAACCTTCTTCACGTAATATTTGGACACTGATCTGCACGGACGCCAAAGGGGAGGTAGAGAGTGGTAGCAAGCGAAAATAGCCCTCTGACTTGTTCATTTGATCTTTTCACTCAAACAGTTGAGGAATTTGAACCAATCACTTACTTTCTTCAACAGAATGACCTCCAAGAGACATTGTTTTAATAGCATGGATATTTTTTGAGGTTGTAGTTGAAATTATCTCTCCTTAAGTGGGAAATTAAAAAAAAAGAATTATTTCTAAAGTTGTGTTAATTTTGCCTAAGAAGGGTTTGGGACTAAAAGGAATTAAAGAAAAATCCTTTTTGGACTAGAGAATGTATATATATGTGTGTGTATGTGTGTGGTCCTTTTAGGTACTAATATCGTTATGAACAGCGGTATGTTAGCTTTTATACAAAAAAGATGACGTATATGTAACATATCTGTTGCTCTTGAAATGGTTGCAATGCTTTGGAAATCTATTCCAGCGTGAATAATCTTTACATTCTTTTCAGCTTGTTTGAAAGTACCTTTAACACAACCTTATACCTTACCTTATGAAGTCTTGTTGAACTTACCGAGCAAGGCCGAAATCAGCTACTTTGACTCCAACTCCTTCGCCTACTAAACAATTTCGAGCTGCTAAATCTCGATGAATATAATTGTGTTGTTCTAAATATTCCATTCCGCTACACACTTGAACACTCATGTCTAATAGCACACATGTCTTGGGAGATAATCTTCTTTCGTTCTCCCTTAAATATTTCAGCAAGGAGCCTGTGAAGAAAAATAATGCTGGTTGAAAAATGCATCCAAAACATTCACTCAATGTTATTTAAACAAAACCTTGAACAAAAAAGAAGTACGTTACGTAGAAGGAGAAGTACGTAAACGCATAATATTCTGCCAAACTTTTCTCAAAGTGTTTTTAGTCTTAATATCAATTAGGACCAATTAATATTTCATTTTTTTTACCTATGCTCATTTTCTTTTCTTTTCTAGCTTTCTTTTTTTGAAATGTGCAGCTAATTTCCTCTTAATTTTTAACTTTTTACTTTCATTACAATGAAACGTAACAGATATTTCCTTTTTATTTTCACACACACACACATAACTACTTTCCAAAATTAATTTATTCTAGAGTAAGTTCACATGCCGAAACACTGGCTAATTAGTCAAATAAAAATACAGAAATTATTTATCGACAAAAAAATAAAAAAATACATAAGTAGAAAGAACCTTTCAAGGGTATCAATAAAATAAATTATTTAAATATTAAGAACAATTAAAACAAAGTAATTAAATTAAAGTAACAAATGATTTTAAGGTATCCGACTACGTTCGGAACCGTGATTTTAAAAAAGTGCATAAATGGATAATTTTCATGATATTAGTATCACTTAGATTAGAATACATGTATAAAATTATTTTAAGAACATTATGACAAAAAATTATTTAAATACGATATTTTGGCAAATATTTAACTTAGAATAACCTTTTTTCATTAAGTTCTCCTGTAATAAAAAATATTTATATAATAAAAATATTTTGCTTATATGAAGACTTCTCTAGGATTTTTGAAAAATTCACTTTATTTTCATAGTTACCACCAATTGAAATAATTATCGGCGCTTTTTTCTTAAAATTTCTGTCCCCTATGTTGTAGTAAAATAAGGATAAATCCACTTCTAAGTTATATATTTCAAAAATTCTAGTTCAGCCTCTGTACAGAGGTTTGAGATGTATACAAACAAAATATTATTATAATAGAAGCACTTTTCATAAAAGGAGAATGTTTTGAAAATTGGTCGTTGTATGTTCATTTTTTGTCAAAATATTGTACTTAAATAATTTTTTACTGTAATAATATTCTTAAAACAATTTTATATACTTTTTCTAATCTAAGTGTGACACTAAATATCATAAATATTACTTATTTATAAGCTTTTGCAAAATCATGGTTCCGAACGTACCTTAAGTGTCGTTAGAATTCTTTAATGATCTGATTCGAAGGGAATTTAATATATGTATGCTTTTTAGAGAAACAAAATCACGAAACTATTTTAGAAGTTATGTTAATTAAGTGAATTAATTAAAATTGTAATATTTGATTTCCTTTAAATCACAAAAAAGATACCAATTTTGTCTAACTGGGATAAGAATTATTGAAGTTTTTAATTTTTTTTTTTTTGGCGAATGCACAACCGATTGAATTTTATGTAGAACTTCTCGATTTTTTCTTTCAATATATCAAAACTTAATTTCTTGAATGATTTCACAAATATAATGAGACGAATAATTTTTATTTAAGCTGTATACACGTATAAATAGTATACGGCTTGTATTAGCGAACTAAATTTTGGATATTTCAAGATAGATTATAATTTTTTGTACAAAATAAATTCATGTTCGAAATTCTAGCAGTAATTAAATTACTACATTTTTGAACCAAGTATTCATTTCTCTAACATAATTAGATATGAGCGAGTTTTTTGAGTACACACCAGTCTAAATAATATAATTAATCTAGAATTATATGACATGGCAATATAGTCAGTATATGCAGAATATTTTTTTGGAAAAAAAATGCAGATTTTTTTTTGTGTAAAACATACTTAGTCTTTCTTACCTTAAGAAGATGATTTGATATACAAAAATGTTTATTTTTAAACGTCTTATGCGTAGCATTCTTTTGGAACTAGGTGTTTAGCTTTGATATACTGAATTCGAGTTGTAACCAACTGAATTTGTGATTTCTGGGAAATGTGAAATGTTTCACCAGCTGCATTATAAATGTTATGATTTTTTTTACATCAGCAATGCATTCAATTGGAAATAACATTCAATTTGAAATCAAGCATTAATTTTTCTCAGTTACACTGTCTGACAATTGCTAAGAAACAATGCAGAAAGAAGAATGTGCTTCTGAGAACCGATCAATCCAAATCAGAATAAATGTAGAGGGTTTTTTTTATGAAAGACAGTGCACACAAGCTAATTATTTAACAGAAATTTCTGACGATGAAGTATCTATAGAAGATCTTTAGTTAGGTTTATCCAAATCGTTCGTTCAATATTCCATCTAGTGAGGCAAGTATTTAGTGTGGAATGTTCATAAGGAATCATTTGATTGGCTAATATGGCGACTCTTCCTCTTCGTTGAATATATGGTGTGGTGCCTCCACTTGCTTTCTTTTTTAGGCAGAATAAATTTGGATTTCAAAGGGCTTGCTTTATTTGAGTAGTAATATATATATTTTCAACTCAAAGCTCGTTAAAGTACAATTCAAGTGGACACAGAAATTAATAAATCAAGAAACTTTATTTCGCTCTTTAAAGGAGACGTATAAAGCGGAAATGTTTTTAGAAGCGTCCAATGAATCCCCACGGAGAAGGAGGCACAGTTGCTGACAACAGAATGCTCGTCAAGTTTTTCCTTAAGTACTAGGTGTCATTGCATTATGCATATCAACAGAACACATCCCCACTGATACACTTTAATACAAGTAGCATTACATCCCACCTACATTGTACCGAGGTTATTCTAAGATCTGTTCGTCATGTGGGTTCAGACCTTTCTTTCGTAACAAACAATGCTTGCCTACGTTGAAGAGTAGAGATTATAGATATCGAGTGTATGACATATTTTTTATATTGAATACCATTGAAAATGGTGTTTAACAAAGGACCCTAACTTCTGGAAAACACCATAAAAGACGTCACTCTCTCCTCGGCAGTTTAGTGGAGAATGGATTATTAATAGGATTATTGAGTCACACACTGCTTATTGAGTCCGACTAGAAAGAACTTTTTTCTAGGCTTCGGAAATTGCTCCAATGAGCCGATTTTTCTCTCTTTCTGTACCTTGCTTTCCCTGCAGAAAAATAGGCGACATTTCGAATGATACTTAATGTTCATTACTAAGTTCTATTATTAAATATTTGCCTTAGCAGTATAGTCAATGAATGTAATTTCTCTTTTCTTTCATACATTTTCATTAAAGTTCTGACTACTTTTATTATTAGTATGGTTATGGAAATGTTTTATGGTACTTTTCTAGTCATTAAACTTTAACATCGGAAAGGAAAGGAAACAACAAACTTTTCTTATTTTACGTATATCAGAGTAGGGAATAAGTATGTTTAAATTTACATGAAATGCAGGGATGTACACAGATAAAACGTCTCTAACCCGGTAAGACATCAAGTCGAGGTGGGAACAAATGACAGATATAGGAAACTCTTTCTGTGTGCTGCTTCAAGTCAATGTCATCAATTGCAGTGGCGGGAGAGCGCTAGTGCCCTAGTCTCTCAAGAACTCATGAACAGATGTTTTCTGCAGATGAAGGATCTAAAGAGTGTGGTAGCCAGACCATCAGTCCAACTCCCTCTGTGTTGAACTAGACCAGGACACAACGGGCAGCATGCGATCCAACCATCTTCTTCAAAGATAACGTCTCGGAAGCTTCGAAGGTAGAGCACTGTCGTTGACCTTGAGATATTATGAACGTAACATTTGGCTGTTTAGATTACCAAGGACGAAGCAAGGAACGTTCATGTTATGTACCTACCCATGCCATCCCACCAAGTAATGCACGTACGATTTCCTCGGTGCCTCCAGAAACGATATCCATCATGATACTTCATTCTCTTCGGAAAAGATGTCACTTCTGTATCCAGTTTCGTCGTTTGGGGCACCATTGTCACCAGACGTCTCTATGCTGTAGTATTAAGGGGACCCGTAACAACAGCCATCGTACTGATAGTTTGGGCTATTCCAGGAATTGCTGCACTCTCCATGTAGATACTTTTCGTGGTTCACACAAGCTCACTTCCTAACTGAAGATTCATCTTGTAAGCGTACGATCATGTTAGGTGTACCTGACTACATGTTTGTCAACTCTGGCGTTAGTGGCGGGAGTCCGTTGTATATCTTGCATGGTGTTTAGTATGACATTCCTGTTCCCATAGATTTCATTTTCACATGCCAGTCACTGGATTCCATCCAATGCAAATAGCCCTATCAGAGAACGATGTACCGCTCTCTCGATAGGCCAGTGCTTCTCAAACTTTCAATACTGGCGCCCCCCTTTTCGATCACAATTTTTATCGTGCCCCCCTTATACATTAATAATGTACTGAATGCAATAATAATGCACTTTGACGCTAAAGCTACAATAGGCGATCTTAATTATAAACCATACAAATTAGTAACATAAGTATTAAAATTTTGTATACTACTTTTGAACAAAAAATAAATAAATAAATAAAATAATAGGATAATTATTATGTTATTTTTCCTTTCTCTAATTTTTAAATTGAACAGATTGCAAAATGCGGTGGCTGCTTAGAAGACAAAATATAGAAATCTGCTAAATATAGAAAAATAACTCAGAGGGTCAATTTCTAATCATAAGCATTCCTTATAAAAATTTTCCTTTGCAAGACAAGCCCATGGAAGTCATTAATTCTTATTCAACTTGTTCTTAATTTAGTATTAATTAATTAGTTATAAAATACTCTGTGCAGCACTGATACATTAAAAGTATACCGGCTGAAGTGCCCGCTCTTTTCCCGAATTCATTTATAAGAAAATAAAACATTATTGATATAATAGCTGAATTGTAAGGAGTGCAAAGCCAAATGCTCGACAATGTTTACAAAAATGTAAAATGATTTTTTTAAAAATGGTTGCTCAAATTATAATTAGTTTTAAGCGAATGGTATTTTTAAGCCTCACAGAATTAGCATTTATATTTGATGTTAAATAATGAACAATAATATAAAATTCCGAAGAAGAATAACTGTATTATTTTTAATATTTAAAGCGAAAAGACTTAACATGTTTTAGTGGTCCGTCGCCAAAAGCCTTCCTGTAGCTGAACAGTGTGAAGTTAATATTCAATCAATCAACATGTTTAACCCGGGAGCAGGCGCGCACTCGATACGGTCGAGCTGGGTTATTGAGTCACCCTAATCCTTTTTTTTATAACTTTGTTATTGTACACGATACAAATAGTGATTCCAGTGAATAATTTAATTAAGAGAAAGTTTACTTACCTACTTTCAAGGACTTTTCAATTTTTCTTTGGTAACAACTAAACGGTTTTGCCAGAATTAACGATTTTGTAATCTGTGCGTCCCGCGCGACCACTTCCGGGTAAAAAGTGTATTCATTATGATTATATGAAATTGTGTAAAACGTTTTTCGCGTTATGCTTTATATGTATAGAGTACTCGTAAAAATAAGTCTTGGCCAAGTAGTTCTTCAAAGTGTGTGTGTGCTCTCCGTGGTTTTCCAAATATCATAAAACTCTTTTGCATGGAAAAAAGCGCAACAGAGAAATACATTACTTACAACTTCCCTAAATGAGAAACAAACACATGAGAGAGGGTTCATAACTAACTGTACCAATAACTTAGAAGGTCAAACAGATTACAGCTATAATGTGCAGTATTTAAAAAATAATGACAGTGATGAATTTTTTGTGTTCTTAAATGTTTTCGATTCTGGGTCCGGGATCTGTTTTTTCTCTGAAGGAGCAGTATGTTAGGATTAAAAAGGAAGCGTAATAAAAAAATCTCTCATCATGGGATTACAGCAAATCAAATAAAAGTTTTTTTTGTTTGGTTATAGGATCAAAGACAGCTAATTAGGTATTGAAGAAGTTTTTATTTTTGATGACTTAATATCGCGCGCGCGCGCCTATAACTTATATCAGAGTAAAAGTGCATTTTTTATTATGTCTGAAAGCATTTTGTTTTAGTTCATTCCAGTAAATTAAATATTTTTAAATATTTTATTTTCGATATGCTCGCGCCCCCTAGTAAGGTTAACGCGCCCCCAGGGGGTGTGCCCCACAGTTTGAAAAACACCGCGATAGGCCATAATTCTGCCTTTATTGAATTCCGACATGTGCTGAACTACCTTGTCGTGTCACAATTTCAGATAAAGTTAAAATAAGAAACTTAATTATTGCCTTTATATATAATTAAATCTTTTTATTTAATTTTAACTATAAATTTGACAGATTGCACCTTTTATTTCAAATGATCCCCTTTTGACTTCCTGAAGGCTTTAAATCTCTTTGGATGATCATCTATCTAGGGGGTCCTCTGTACTTCCATGGGAATGTATATCACTCCAATTGGGATGTCAATATTGGCAAACTTTCGTTTCCAATACTGACCACAATTTATTAAGTAGGTTTAAATCTCCATTCGTTGCGCTCTCTCAACTAACTCTTTTAACTCCCACTGAATCCCCTTCTCCTTATGAAATATAATGGAGCTCTGCTGAAAAGTTTCCACAGAATAGGTTGAAGTGCAAGAGCTTCGCAATGGGTTCTAAAATAGTGATCTTGCCTCCTTTTTCTCAAAAACGAATCTCTGAAACGCCTTCATAGCTAACCCCGAACCATTACAGAAGACGGATGATGAGCTCTCTGCACGCATTTTTTCTTCATTCCTAGCGTAGGCACCAAATTTTAACGATTGAATGGTTGTTCAATGTCAAATTTTTTTGCCGGTAAGCCTAATTGACCCGTGGCCATTATGACCATGCCGCTACAAGATCTTTTTTTGTTTTAAGGAAGCTTAAATTATTTTGTAAGAAAATGGCCCTTGTTATTCTTTGATAATTTCTTAGTCTTGGTTTACTATGAGACACTCTGTTCTTTTTGACACGTTCATGTATTTAGCAAGAAGAGTCTTCATTTGACAAGGATTTCGACGGATTACCTTCCTAAATTCCTTTACAAGAACTGCACCAAGCACGAGTGACTGCTTGGTAATTATATATAGCCTGCAATCTCGTCAAAAAAGAGTTGGTCCCAAAAATACCTGAATTGTTCAATAACCTCCCACAGGCTCGTCATTTTTTGATACAGAAAAATTACGCTTCTGTTGGATGTTCATTCTACTGAGTTAAGGCCTTGACCGACTTCGACAACATGCATGAAAGACGACAGCTTTTTTTAAAAAAATATAGCGTACGATGTCCAACGACAAAATCTAAAAAGCTTTTCTGGTTATTGCAGACAATCTCAAATTTTTGTATCAGAACTTATGGCACACACAACTAGGTAGTATATTCATCATCAATAAAAATGCAATATAAAATAATATACAAAAACAAGGAATAAACATTGCTTCTATCATGGAAAATTGGAGAAATTAAGATGTCTTAAAATTATGAATGCTGTCAAAATTAGTAACTCAATGACGTAATATTAACAAATGAAAAAAATAGTCTGTTTATTACACTAATTTTTTTAAACTCGACAGCATCTTACAGTTACTGTATAAATGAGATATGAAATGAAAGTTAAGTGGTGACATACATTAATGGAGAAAGCTTTCCGATGACTGAACATTAATCTCATTCTAGGATACTCATACTTCATTCAGGCAGTCTAATCAGTTTCCATCCTATATTTAGCCATAGTAGGCTCGAAATATTCATTTTCTCTAACAAATAGGATTCATTCTGCTTTCAAAATGTCCCATGGACTGGAACTCATTATTGGTTTACAAAATACGGCTCATTCTTCTCCATTGATCGAAAGGAGAACTTAAATATGCACTCATGCCAAGATTAATAAATGATTTCTTCTGGGATCCGAAAGTGCTCTCGAGAGGTGGGTGGTAGAGGAAGTGGGGTGTGAGGCATTCTTACAGAATTAATAATGGAACAGGAAAATAATAAATAACAGCATTAATGAATGTTTTTTGCCACAAAATAAGTTTCTTTTTTCTGTACAAGACAGAATCGGGGACAAAGGTTTGTGCAAAAAAAGAATTTTTTGCCATGCAGGTAGTCCGTGCCTTTTCAAACGTTGTTGACACACCCCATCTGTGGGCCCACTTCGTGCTGCAAAAATCTGTCACTCAAATTCTATAAAATAGGCTGCAGGATTCTGCAAGGCATATTTGTCCGCTCAGGCATTAACGGCGTTAGATCGAGGAGATCCTCCTTTATGGTCCTCTTGAACCAATCTATTCGTATGATTTTCGTTGCATTCCCACCCATTTAATTTGCAGTAGCCCTCAATGAGAAACTGCACCAATTGACGAAGAACTTGAACAGTCTTCAGTAGACTCGAACCTACGACTCGACTCACGATCAGGAAAATTAATAATCATTTTAGCCTGAAGAAACTTTTTTAGACGCTTTGCGTAACATCTCAGTTCATTTATCATCAACACATAAAAGGTTGTCATGGACAAGTTTTTATCAGATATTCGAAAGAAATATATTAACAAACGCAAATGTTGAACAAATGATTACTAGAAATCTGAATACTACGAAATGAAATATTTTTTTGTAGCAGAATATTTAATTACGTATATTTTTGTGAGAAATAAAGCCCTCAAGACTATAATATGTGTATTAACTTTAAAGTTTTCTTAAAAAAATTAGATCTGCAAAAATATTTTAGGCTAGGATGCTACTATTTTATAATTTAGAGTTACGATAAAAAATAATTTAAGCAGAGTGGAAATTAAAAACTACATAACATACAAAACAGGTTACAGTTACACCATTGGCGTTTATTGGTGTCTAAAATTAAAATCACAAAAAAAATCTGCTATAACTGGAGAAATATTCGGTTGACTGCAACGAAATTTGGTACATAGTTCTCTCTATTACTACGGAAGAAATTACACTCACTGCCAAAAGTTAAGCACGAAGATGTAAAATGCACACAAAAAAATCAACAAATACTGCTTTGATTGACACAAAATTTGGCAGTTAAGTAGCATATATATTTATACATAAAACCAAATCAATAATTATATACAAAAATGAAAACAGTATTAAATTTTTGTAAGTTATCAGATAACGTCATACTGGAGACTTATACAGAATTATGTATAAAGTGAAAATAAACAGCAAAAAAAGAAAAAAAGGACATTAATAGGGTATGTGGTCCCCCTCATCTGTATGCAAAGTTTACACCTTCTGACCATGCTTTCAATTAGGTGGTCAACCACCGCAGAATTAAGCGCAATCGCCATTATTCTTGTAGAGCAGTTTCCAGCTCAATAAGAGTGGCTGGAGGGGGGAAACGTGAAGATACAGCACGGCCGAGAGCATCTCAAAGATTTTCAATGGGATTAAAGTCGGGCGAATATGCTGGCCACGCCATACGCGCAATCCCTTCACTCTCCAGGTAGTCATCGACGATGTAAGCTCTATGGGGACGTGCGTTATCGTCCATTAAAACAAAAGTAGGGCCAACTGCTGCAACGTGCAATCTCACAATGGGTTCTAGGACTTCATCTTGATACCGGACAGCCGTCACAGAATCCCGTTTAAAGATGTGCAGGTCGGTGCGATATCCTAATAAAATCCCTGCCCACACCACAATGCTTCCGTCTCGGAATGCGTGATGTTCGGTGATGTTTTAGGGCTGATTGCGTATTCCTTGTTTACGCCATATCCTTATACGCTTGTCATCTGGCTCCAGAGCAAATTTTGACTCATCAGTAAACATGACATTGCCCCAGTCAGACACAGTCCAATTGCCATGTTCCCGGCACCACTTTAATCGTGCAGGTCTTGATTGAACGGATAGAAGAACACAAACTCGAGGTACCCGGGCATACAGTCCATTCATTTGCAATCTTCGGCATACAGTAGCTGCAGATATAGCCTTACCAATGGATGTTGTATCCATAGATGTCACACGTGTGGAGGTCGCTCTGCGATTCCGCGCTTGGCTACAATACCAATATATCGATCTTCCGCGGGGGTTGTAACCCTTGGGCGACCAGCTACGGGCCTTCGGATAACTGTCTGTGTGGTTTGGAATTGTTTCCATAAACGTGAAATTACAGAATGATGAACGCCGAAGAAAAGAGCAACGTCTGTGATCGACTGTTCTGCTTCAATGTGCCCCACAGCACGCCAGCGCTCAGAATCTTCCATTCATTTTCTGGAAGTCATCGAAACACGTATGTTTTGAAAACAAATTGTACGAAAGATTTAAACACCTTCTATCAGCACTTACAATCTCAACTTCTGCAACCCTTCATAAAGCTGGCGTCTTATAAGACTGCCCTTTTTGCATATTTCATGACATGAAAGCACGATTGGCTGTTACCCAACATATTTGCATACTTCCATCTACCTCTGCAGCGAATTGCATCCTCTTCAATTCTGATTGGCTTCCAGAAATTAGCATTCTCCTCTCCGTGCTTAACTTTTGGAAGTGAGTGTATATAACAACGTAGGAATATAGAAAACAAGTAATATAAAAAGTTTTGAAAGACAATTCCAACTTAGGTCAACAAAGAAAAATTTTATTTTAGTTAATTTTTATTAAACAATTACAGTTAATATAAATATGTATATACATAGGACAGAATCACAATATTAAGTGGCAAAGCACCTTTGAAATTAACACTAAAAGCTTTTAATTACATTAAATTTGTAATTACATTTTTAATAAAAGTTGAATAGAAGAAAACATTTATCTTATAAAACCAGTGTAAAAGGAATGCTGACGTCTAACTATATCATACGATTATTCACATATTAAATTATATCTTCATCACAAATTTAATAAAAGCTGTTTTATTCATTAACATTAAAAACTTTTTAATCACATCAAATTTGTGATTACATTTATAATAAAATTTGAATATATATAAGTAAGAATTATAAAATATATCTCTTATCTGAAATATATCCTTAAACTATATAATTAATTAATAAAATTTATGTATTTGAAAAAACTGTATTATATATATATATATATATATATATATATATATATATATATATATATATATATATACACTGGTGTGCAAAAATTAAGGACGAGAGACGGTTTTTTTCAATATAACTTTGTACAAAAGCTTTCCAAATCAACACATTTAATACCGTAAGATCCCCAATACGTAAGGACATGTGTACTCTGTAAGCAACACTTACTTAAAGAGAAATCAGAGGGAGAAAAAGTAGCGTGGAGCGCAATGCGACTAAAGGCCGAAACATCCCTGCGATGGGTGTCCAGCAAGAAACATCCGGTCTTTAGTAGGGGATATGATCTCCCCTGACTGCTAGGTAGGTTTCACAGCGTCTGCCCATGCTGAGAATGAGGGTGTCAATGAGTAGTTGAGGCATTGCTGCCCATTCGTCTTGCAGCGCCAATCGAAGCTCCCGAATCGTTACTGGTGGTAAGGTACGAGCTGCCAAGCGTCTGCCTAGAAAATCCCATACATGCTCGATGGGATTGAGAGCTGGAGATCGTGCCGGCCAATCCATACGTTCAATATCCTCACTCTCTAAGAGCTGTTCGTCAGCTACTGTGCGATGACATGGTGCATTGTCGTCCATGAAAAGGAACTGCAGACCCATAGCGCCTCTAAAAAGACGCACATATGGAAGAAGAATCTCGTTACAATAACGGGTCCCGTTGACTGAACCTGCGTCGAAGATGTGAAGGTCTGTACGACTACCAAGCATGATGCCTCCCCAAACGAGAACACCGCGACCTCCATACCTGTCCCTTTCAATGATGTTCGAGGGATGATTGCGGCTTCCCCGCTCTCTCCAGATGAGTATGCGATGAGAATCGCTACTCAAACTGAATCTGCTCTCATCTGTAAAGAGTACTCATCCCCATTCATTGTCTCTCCAATTCCGGTGTTCCCGCAACCACAGAGAACGCCTTCTCCGATGGGCAGGCGTTAAAGGTACACACCGTACAGGGCGTCGTGCAAACAGACCACCACCGTGCAGTCTTCTGGCCACGGTAAAACGCGATATCGGTCGTCCAGTCGCCTGTGTCGTGTGTCTAGCGATTTCTCCCGCTGTCTGCCGCCTGTTTCTTCTGGCCTGTAAGACAATGTACCGGTCATCTACGGGTGTGGTTCCTCGTCGATGACCACTACTGAACCCCCGGATAGCTGTTTCTGTAGTTTGAAATTGTCTCCAAAGTCGTGAAACGATGCTGGAGCAATTCCGAACTCTGCAGCCACACTTGTCACACTGCGGCCTTCCTCCAACTTCCCAATGATTCGACCTCGGGTAAAAGCATCCAGATGTCGTCTAACAGATTGATTATTCGCCATTTCTCGCTGATGCAGCAACTCGGTGTGATTTTAACTTTTATACGGCGTGCAATCTCTTTGCCAGAAATACTGATCTTACACCGACAACATGCTTTATACTACTCAGACACTCGCCCATTACGTCTACCTGCATATCTGCGCATGTGCTACCGTACATCCCCTTACTTAAACTCCTGATTGGTCTTTCTGTCCGCTCTGCCTCTTCGTTCAGCTGATATGCTAATTTTTCGACTTCGTCCTTAATTTTTGCACACCAGTGTATATATATATATACACTCATGTCCATAAATTAAAGATAATTCAGAATCACACAGAAATTGAACTCTAAAATAAAAATTTCACCAGTAGAATTATCACACACATCTTGAAGAAGAATATGCAAATAACAGATGGCGCCGATAGTACGTTACAAAGACGAGAGTGTAAGAGAGGGGTATATAAGGAATGGTGGCAAAGAGGTAAAATTGTTCACAAGCACTTTAAAAGCCTTCAGTGCAATAACCGCATAGTTATGGCACAAAGGAAGCATTTGGATAATTTTTACGTGGTAGAATTATTGGACGACTGGAATGTGGACCTACCCTGCTGGAAGTATCCGAAGAACTTGGACTCACCCAGAGTGTCATCTCCAGGCTGTGACAACGATTCCAAGATGATGGTAATGTGAGTAGATGTTACATCACAGGTCGCCCCCGAGTTACAACGCCGAATGAGGACCGGTATATATTTGGCAGTTACTGCCAAAAGAAACAGACGGAGCATACCATCAGACCTGTCTTGTCAGCTCTCTTCAGCTACCGGTACGACAGTTTCAAAGCAGATCGTGTACAGACACTTAGGGCACATTGGTCTATATGCTCGTAGGCCTGTCAGATGTGTTCCACTTACCGCAACTCACTGTCGCCTGCGATTAACCTGGAGTAGAGAGCATGCATTGTGGACACCACAACAGTGGTCTTGTGTGATGTTTTCCAACGAGTCCAGGTTTAGTTAGCAGTCTGATTATCACCGGACTTTAATATGGAGAGCGCCAGGTACCCGTTACCACCAAGAGAACACCATTGCACGACATCGTTACGGTGGTGCAGGATAGCTCGTTTGCAGAGGAATTTTTCTTGGTTTCAGAACTGACCTGCATGTTCAGAGTGTAACGATGACAGGCCACATCTATCGGAATGTCATTCGGGAAAATCATGTACGTTTGTTTTGGGGTGCCTTGGGTGCTGAATTTCTGTTTATGGATGACAACGCCCGTCCTCACCGAGCAATCATTGTAGACGAATGCCTTCAATTGGAGGATATCACCCGTATGGATTGGCCAGCATACTCACCGGACTTGAATCCAATAGAGCATGTGTGGGATATGCTTGGCCGACGAATTGCAGCCCGTCAACCCCCTCCCACCTTTCTACCGGAACTTCGGAGGGCATTGCTTGATGCGTGGTGTAATATTCCCCAAGAGCAGATTGATATTTTGATACTCAGCATGCCTAGGCGTTGTAAGGCCTGTATTGCATCGTCCGGGAGACATACTCCATATTAACCATCATACTAACCACGTTATACTGTTTTTCGTAAGTAGGTTCCTTTTTGAAATTTGCTCCAGGGGGTAAAAATTGCAATTTTTATTAATTATGTCAAACATATAGCATCTTTTTTGCTCTTTACCTTTTGTTTAATAAATAGACTTTACAAATAAGTCAAATTTGTTTTGCTTCTGTCTCTTTCTTTGCCTGAACTTCATTATCCTTATTTATGGACATGAGTATATATATATATATATATATATATATATATATATATATATATATATATAAAACATCAAGTGTCATCCACTATAAGTTTTAAAAAATATATTTGAACTTGAGAGAATGAATAAAAATTATTTTATAGGCAATTGAAAATGTGAACAAGATATATAAATATATATAGGGAGAGTGTGAGATATTATACAGGAAATTGAAAAAGATGTACTGTTAGTTAAGATAGGGGTTACAACAAAAACATTAGGATTGTATTAAACTTTATCTGGCCAAGATTATCCGGGAACTCCCCAATGTTAACGGATCTGATAAGCGAAGTAATTTGATGCGTAACTGAAAGCTTTTCAAGTGTTGGTAGTGTCTCTCAGCCCCATCAAAAACCATAGCACAATAGATTCAGTGTGTTACTCTGCACTCGGTGTCCACTCTTATCATTCGCAGCACACTGGATAGTCCCCAAGGCGTCCATTGCTTCGTTTACCCTTTATTAGAGGTCACAGGCGTTTGTGACACCAATGGTGCAATGAACGGCCGACATGCACAAAGGAACGGAAGGACACTGAGTTTACCGACGCATCCCACTTCAGCCTGCAACAGCACGATGGTCGGATTCGAGTTTGGAGACATCGTGGTAAGAGGCTGCTGAACTGCTGCGTTATGCATCGCCACACTGGTCCTGCACCCGGTATCATGGTTTGGGATGGTATTGGATTTCACTGCCACACCTCTCTAGTACGCATTTCTGGTACACTGAAAAGCCAGCGCTACATCTCTGAGGTGTTGGAGCCCGTAGTCCTTCCATACATTCAGCGCTTACCATCACCCATATTCCAACAAAATAATGCTCGACCACACGTGGCATGTAATGTTCAAGAGTTCTTTTCCAATCAGATTTAATTGCTTCCCCACCTGCTTGTTCTCCCGATCTATCACCAATCAAAAACATGTGGCCCATGCTTTCACAACGGCTGGCCCAGGATACACCACCTGTTGCTACACCAGATTAACTTTGTCAATTATGTGGAAGCCGCATGGACTGCTGTACCCCAAGGATACATCCAAAGCCTCTTTAATTCTATGCCTGGGTGTGTGTCAGCGGTTATAGCCAACAATGGTGGCTGCACTAACTACTGATTTTGTCATCATTTACACGTCACAAGACGCTGTAATTTTAGCCGTTTGAACTTTTTACACCATGTTATCTGCCAAATAAATTTCGCAGTGATATATTTGGTCCTTTTTAGTGTTGCATTTTGTATGGCTAGCAGTGTATTTATGCATTTGTAAGACATTGAGTAATTCAAAGGATCTTAATGACTTCGATCACTGCATTATAGTGGGATACCTCTTTTGTGGACAACCAATTCGCAAAATTTTGAATATTTTACAGAAGCTAAAATCTATAATAAGAAATACAGTTGTGAAGTGGAAACGTCGAGGCAGTGAAACTTCAGAAGAATGAAGTAGCATGTCTAAAAACATTAGCAAATGCAGTCTTAGAACTCTGAAAAATGTCGCAAATCCTCACTGACTGAAATCCATCAAGAGTTTCAAAGTTCATCAGGCGTCAGTGTTAACAGTAGGACTCTTCGTCCAGAGATAACACAACCGCTCCCAAGTCGTACATCCCCCCTCAAAGAATGCAAAGTGTCGACTGCAGTTGTAGAAGCCATCTGTCATTGGACTGTGGGCATGTGGAAAAAAATTTTTTTTGGAGTAATGAATCTCGTTTTCGAATCTGGCAGTTCGAAGGATACATCTGAATTTCGCAGATGCCCAGCAAGTGCTTCTTAAATGACCATTGTGCCAACCGTAAAGTTTGGTGGTAACAGAATTATGTTATAGGACTGTTTTTCATGTTTTGGCCTGGGTCTCGTCTCTTAGTTCCTGTAGTTAGAAGCATGAGCTCTGAGTAGTACGTAGACGTTCTGAAAAATGTGATCTCCTGTTTCTATGGAAATATTTTGTAGACGGCTCCTTTATTTTCCAGCAGAATAACTTTTCCATTTACGCATTGAGATTAGCGCATCCTGATTTGACGAAAAGAGTGCTTACAAACTGGACTAGTGTTCTCAGAGCTCCGATTTAAATCTCAGAACACTGGGGAGATGAATTAGAAAGAGATTAAGTAGTCAACCCATTCGACCATTCTCATTGCCGTAATCCAATTCAGCTCTGATGGATATCTGGAAGTCAATTCCTATGACCCCCAATCAAAAACAAGATGAAAATCTATCCAGTCGTGTACATGTTATCATTGATACAAAAAGGTTACGAACAAATACTAATATATACCCCAGAACTGTCTGAGTGTCCATACCACAGGGTGTTTCGATATTTTTGATCAAATATTGTATCCCGAAATAGAAGTAACCCGTCTAATATAGTGTCAGGCTCCCGTGCACTGCTACACAAGACTCACAACGAGCCGCCATGCTGTGAAATGAGGATATGGATAAATGTTTCCTACAGAAAATCCCATTCTTCTGAAAGCGTGGCTTCTAGCATCTGGAGGGTCTTGGAAGAGGGTCAGGTGTGTAACGGCTCTTCTTAGATCATTTCAAATATGTTGCTTAGGACTTAGATTCAAAGACTTCACGGGCCAGTTAACTCAGCGAAAATCTTTTTCTTGAAGAAAATTATCAACAAGGTGATCTCTCGGGGGTCTCGCATTATTGTCTACGAAAAAGCAGACGAAGGCTTCATTAACTTGAAAAATTCTCAAGTATGCTTCAAGGATTTCATTCCTAAGGGGTGGATGCTCTAGGGATGTAGTCCACATAATGATATAACCATAAGAAACATGGGAAAAGATATACGACTGCCCAACATAATGCCGCACCAAACAATGATTCTTCTGCCACCAAATTGGTCGATTTCCGTTACATTAATGGGATGGTAGTGAGCTTCACGTGTCTCGGCTTATCCGTGAAATGAACACGACCCCATTATTGGTGTGCTCGACAAGCAGGATCTCCCAGGATACGTGTTCAGAGAGACACGTGATTGCGGGCGTAAAGGGCTCTCGCTGGTAGATGTCGTTTGCCTTTGCCTGAAAATTCTTCTTCCAGACGCAGGAGCAAGGTCCCGAGTAAGCTGTTTAGCCACTGTCCACCAATCTTGTGAACTTAATGGCAATTTTCTTTTGAGCAGCCTTGGCAGCACTTTCTGGAGATAATACCAATTGTTTGGAATAAATTGTATAACCTGGATACCACTAGTAATCCTCTAGCCACTTGACTGTCCTGCTTCAACAGCTCTTCCCTCATTGAATCATTTAAATGAATATTAGAACTAATTCTAATAGCAAGTTGTTCTAACAGTCAGAGTTGAGAGTTTCATATAATATTCATAACACAGTAGTAAAAAATCCCTGGAGTTTAAGCGACCGTATTCCCCATCGTGCGGGAAAACTTACGTTAAACAATATAGATGTTAGTTTGTTTATTCAAAATTGGAGGGTAGCATTGTTCTGTAAATAAATAATGAATGTCTCTGGTGGGGATTATGAATTATTAAAAAAAACATGTTTGTGATCTTAATTTTTTGGACACCAGTTTAATATTATAATACAACGTAATATCTAAGGGAATTCTAATGATACTTGAGTTTTTTTTCATATTTTTTCACTTGTACAACACTGTTTTGGAAGTTTTCCCATTTTTTTTATGTATGTATTATTCATCTTTCATTTCAAATTTCATGCCTGAGATGAATGAGAGTTTTATTACCACTAAACTCTAACATGGCACGAGGGCCTCGTAGTTTTAAACCATGTTCAAGTAGCGATGAAGCCACCCCCTCTCCTAACCTCCACACTAACCTGAGGACGTCTCGACAGATTTAACGTCTACATGGCGGATCTTCAGTGGTACTAGGCTCGAACTCATGACACGCCAGCTACGAATCCATGACCTTGACCATTAGACTACCACGGCCAATCATGTCTCAGATATCATCTATAACAGGGGTGTCCAACCCAAATGACCTTGCGGGCCACTTCGGAAAAACATTATAATCTCGAGGGTTGCACATAAAAATATGTGCCTTTACATCAGTTTTGGAAACAAGAAAATATTTATTGAGTGAAAATTTAAAATAGAATGAATTATTATTATTGCTTCCATTATTTTTCATGTATACATACATAGATAATATAATAATGTTTATGTAATATAATAATGCTTAAAATATTACAGTTGCCATTTTCTTGAAAATTACGGTGTTTCTTTTGAATTCATCTTTCGTTACACATTGTTGAAATTTGATAGTGCTGTCATTTGCAAACGATTAAGTATACGTTGCCCTTTACCTTAACCGTCCTGAATATTTTTTTAAACTCCAAACAGAAAAAGAGAAGGAGAAATGAGAGTCGCACACACAGAGAATCATGTACCACCCATACTAAAGGATATGCAAAATGCAATTCGGAATTTATTAAAAAAGTAATTTATTACAGAAAAATCAAATGTAACTGTTTGATAAAATATAAATCTGTTTTAATCTAAAGGACATTTCTACTGTCAAAAAGGATTTATTTTAAAACAAGAATAGGTAACAGGAAAATACCATTGTAGATTTATATATATATATATATATATATATATATATATATATATATATATATTTCTCCTCAAATAAATTTCAAAATGAAAAAAACTTTAAAAACTTGATATTTAAAAATATTTTAAAAAGAGTCGGCGGGCCACATGTGGCCCGTGTGTTGGACACCCCTGATCTATAAAAATGAAATTGGGGGACTATTTTATCCATCTTGTTCTTATCTTTGGTTGTACAAACCAGAATTCATCTAAAAATAGCTTATTGAAATTCTTCCGGAACTTTTTTTTCTTATTCAACGTCAATTATGCCTGCTTTTTTAGTAACTCCACACTTGGAGAGGTATTGACGTCATACTCTAAAGCTGCACGAAGGTCATTGGCCACGGTCATCGTCATTTTGAGCCATGGTAAAGTGACAGCCCCTCTCCGAACTTCTACACCCCACCAACTGGAGGCAGTCTGAGCCTCGACAGATTTCACGTACCTCTCCACCCGGCGGGTTTTCAGCGGCACTAGACGCGAGCTCATGACCTACCAGCCACGAGTTCGTTCCCTTGACCACTAGGTTACTGTGGCCCAAAACGTCACATTTGGAAGCAAAAAGGCTTCAGAAAGCTTTGCAGTACAGTTATCAAATTGAAAACTTCTAAAATAAAGGAAAATGCTTTCAGAATGAGACGATATTAAAGATTGATTGAATTTATTAAGTTTTAATAAAATATTTAGGGAAAGTTAGTCCTTTTTCAATGGCCCCAATAAAAAAAAACTTAAGGTCTTGAAACTAAGAATATTTTAATTTTGGTAGATTAAAATTGACAAGATCAAAACATTCAGATAGGCTCGAGAAGAGTGGATTTAGAGTTTCTTTTTAATTTCCATAGATGGTTAGGATCCGCACTTGGAGAACACAAAGGACTTCAGTTCTATCTCCATTTGGGACAATTTTTCTTCGATACAAATATTTTTTTTTCAAAATATCGTTTAATTAATAATTCAATCAATATTAAATATAGCCTGTTTAATTCCTGTATTAATAATTTCAATGAAAATGAGTGCCATTCCAATTTTAATTCTCGTTCCCTTCCCCAAATGTCAAAAGGGATTTGATTTTTAAGTAACACGAGGGGTAATGGCAAGCCCAGTTAAATGACATCTGAGTTGGCAGGGCAAAGGCCAGCCTTGACGGAGTTAACGTGCATCAGCTCCTCTACACTGCATGTCTTCATTGGCATTGGGACTCGAACCCACGAGTTAGTGACCATGATCCCTCTCTACTAGTCACAAATGACTCAGAAGGAAAACAATTGAAATACCTTAACTGTCTTTAATTGAAAATCTTGCCGCTTTTTGATGCTACTAGGTTTTTATAACAAGCCTAAATTGCGAAATGGACTCCACGAATATTTCAGCGGGGTAATAGATTTTACCTCAACAATCATTTTGTGGAAGGAAAGATAAAATTGTGTGTGAGATTTTTTGAAAAAGACCAGCTTTTCCATGTTATTTGGATGAAGGAAGAGAATATTTGATCCCCGAGCATTGTTTCCGATGACTGGAACTGTCAATGATTTCACAATCTCCCCTTCTCTCAGCCAAATTTTACTTCGATCTGAATTTTCTTGTATTATTCCATTGGCTTTGGATCGGATTCTTATATACTGTTTCGATTGACAGAAAATATTCAATTCATCGTTTACTTTTTTTTAAGAAAGTTGTTTAATTATTATTTTACATTATTTCTAAAATATTCAATAGATGATTGACATATGTTGTAAATAAAAAGGAACCAATAGTAAATGATATATGAGAAATTCAAAGTAAATATATATATAAATGATCGAAATCACAAAATGTTATACAATCTCTTCATGAATTTAAGAGGGTACTAGTATACTAAATGCATAATTGTTCTTTACTAGCAACCCCCTGTAAAAAGATTTAAGTTAGGAATCCCTTCTGTAGATTCCCATTGAGTGAATTGACACAAAACATTTCAAAACCTTCACTTTTAAAAACGTCAGAATATATTTATTGGGTTGTAGAGAGGTAATTTCTTTTTTTCCTGTAAAAATGAAAGACAATTTTCAGATTGTGAATAAATATTTTATTATATTATATATTGTCCATTCTGGTCCAATACCTTTTGCCCTCTTTCTGGCAGTAGCATGATTCCACGCGCATAAAATTTCTGGAAAAAAAATGATCCTGGTGATTTTCAACCTCCTCATTTGAAGTAAAGGTTTTACCGCCTGAAAAGTTTTTAGAGACCAGAACAAATAATAATCAGAAGGTGCCAAATCTGGAAAAAAAGGTGGGGGTGACAGTATATCCCATTGAAGCTGCCAAAGCTTCTGGCGAGTTACCAGACATATGAGGTCTCGCATTACCTACATCTTTTCTATTGATCCATTGTTGATTTTTTGTTTAAGTGAATCCTTCAGTTTGTCCAGCTGATGACAGTACACTTCAGAATGAATCATTGTGTTTCCCGGTAAAAAAATCAAGAAAAGAAAAAGAAAGGATTCCCCTAAAATCTTACCAAATAGATAGCTTCTTTTTGATGAATATTGGTTTTTGAAATGCTTTGAGCCCCCGCATCATGTCTCGCATTTGACATTGTTAAAGACAATTCTTTTTTCATCCCCAGTGATGATGCGCTTCAAAAATGGACATGCATCAATGCGACGCCACGAATTTCTTTCCGTGAGAACATGAGTAACCCATATGTTGAGATTTGAGATTATACTAGGCCTTTCAAATGGTCAAGAATAGTTGAATTCGATAAAATCGGTTGGTTTGGTTCGTTGTGTGAATTCGGTTTGCATCAATTGCTGCCTTTATTGTACTTTATCAGCTTCAACTGGCCTTCCAGAACGTGGTGTGTCTTCAACATTAAAACTGCCGGATCGAAATTTTGTAAACCAGTTGGGGTACTGGTGTTCTGTCAATACATCTTCTTCATATATATCGTCAATTTTTTTTCTTGCTTGAACAGCATCGTCACCTTTTCGATAGTAAAAAAGTAAAATATGCCGAAAGTTCTGCTTTTTCCTCTCCATATTTGAAAAGACACCAATCAAAAACTACTGCGTAGAATCCATTGGAATTTTTCAAAGCAAGCCCAGCTCTAAAAACATATGATGATTATGTGGCTTAATTTGGAAGTTGGGTGTGAAAAAATACACATATTGAAAAACACATAAACATATGATATGCATAAACATATGAAAAACATATGATATACACATATTGGGAAAAAACGAAATTACTTTCCGAATAACCCAATAGATCGGGATAGTTTAATTTCATAATATGTGACATAAAAGAACCCTTTGAAAATTGGTTGTATTGCAGAATCGACAAGAGCTACTCTTTTCAGCTCATAAATTCCTCTACATGAAAAATATGATAATAAATCAAATTTTGTACTTACCATGTTTCATATATTCTGTCACAATGCATATAAGTCTATGTTTAGTGCAGACGCCGTATAATTGAACTAAATGTGGATGCTGTAACTTCCTGCAATGATAACAATGCAATTATTTAGTATAACTAATCAACAAAAAATTTGTAGAACGGCAAAGTTTACATTCAACGCGTCTTATTAAATAATGTATGGAGCAACTTGTATACCGGGAGCATCTTTGTGATTGATTTTTTTTATTCCTAAAAATTGTTTAATACTTTATTCGTTGGTAGCCACTAGCTAAAATTTTAGTTCAAAAGATTATAATAACATTGCCTTAGAAAACATCAGTAAAAATAAACACTGACAATAAAAAGTGTTAAGAAAATAAGCACGTGTTTAATGAATTCATGGAGATTTCGAAAAAAAGGTATCAAGTAATTCCAAATATTAAAATATTCGCAGAGAGGATTCAAACTACATAAGCCTGTGATGGAAAAAAATACAAGGGCTTAACTATGTTTTTTTTAATTCTGACTTTATTTAAAAAAAAACTGTGCGTGACGGCTCCGACGCACGGCTGGAATTTACTCCTTAAGTACGGTTGTCTTTGAATATATAGTAGGAAAACTGGGTAAAAGTAGATGGATATCATATAATACTGAAAGTATACATGCATTTTCTTTATTCTATTTACATTTTTCATATTGAATCGGTAAAATACTATATATATATATATTTATAAATAATATGCATCAATTATGTTACATAAATATATATATTACTCAAAGTATATGAGTACCTTGCTAAGAAAGTTGATTTACTTCATTATTAATATCACTTTGAGAATGAAGTACATTAATACTATAGCCCTTATTTATCACTGTGACAAGAGGGCTGTGGCAACTAAAGTATCATACGTGAACTTCGGTGGATACATAATTTACGAATCGTGAAAACATCGCATCTCAATGGTTATACCATACCTAGAATCCCCAGTGCTCTACCAGAACCAAAATTCAAATTAAGAAGTTTCAGGTGTGATTTTAAAAATTAAAGGGCTCTCTCTGATTTTAAAAATCATATTAATCTCAATCCTTCATCTTTATCAAAATCGATATTGAAATCGCCTCCGAGTATGAGAGGATACAGTTTCTTTAGTAGTTTAGAATCACCTTCCGTGTATGCTATATATATTATATATTATATATATAATCCATAATATATATGCACAGATAGGTTTAGAACCTAAGTATAACTATTCAAGATAGGAAATATTAGGTGCAGTAGTACAATAACAAACTCCTGACCTTAGGAACCAAGATTGCTGGTTTAAACTAGTTTTAGGACTAGCCAACCTTCACCTGTAGTTTGCCGATACGAAGTGCCAAGGGGAAAGGAAAGAATAATATTAGGAGAAATTTAAATATTACAAATAAAATCACTATACTAATAAAATCTAACGATAAAATTATATAGCCTACTAGTATTCACAGTATAGATTTAAAGTCGATGCAAAAGGTAAATAGTAAGACTTACTGCGTGAGTGTATCAACTGGTTATATTTCCTGCCAAATACAACAGAGGAATAACAGTCCCGTATAAAGTTAAAAATTATGATAGCATAATATAAAGTCCATATATATATAATATATATATATATATATATATATATATATATATATATATATATATATACATCTGTGTGTGTGTGTGTGTGTGTGTACGTTTAAAAATCATAAGTATATATTGATATAAATATTTGTGGAAAATAAATGAATACAAGAAATATTTAAATAATATTATTAATTTATTAAACATGTGGCGCCATCTATTGAAAAATTATATATATATATATATATATATATATATATATGTAAGGATAATTAAAATAGATTAAAAATTAAATTCCCTATCTAGCACACACACACTTGACTCATCTTTCTCAGGTCACATCTTCAGGTATCAAACTAATCATCCATTTATTTATTCCGAACATATGGCCTAGTCAATAAACATGTCTAATTCCAGATCGTTAGATTTAATAGTCAACATATGTCAGCATTAACTTTCAAGCACCCTCTTCAAATCCGTGATACTTACCACATGTTTTTCAAGTGTTATCGATTTTAACCGAAAATCGTGGCGTGCTTTTTTACTCCCTGCTCTTAGCGTCAGAAGAGATGTCGAAATGATTGAATACAGATCTCCTTTTTAAACTTTAATCTAATTCTGTCTTTGAAATCATGATATATATATATATATATATATATAAAGAAGAAAGAAAGTGGAGTTGAAGAGACATAACAAATGAAGATACAAAAAGAGTTTTTGGACTAAAATAGAGACCTATTATAATTTCTAAAGCTATCACTCAATTAGGTCAGTGATTTAGGGTTAAGCTGCTTTATGGAGCCAACCTTCTCTGTACAGTAGACATTTCCCGCATAATAGAAAAAAACAGAGCTATATTGAAAAGTTAAGCCTATTTCTAACACACGTGGATGATAAACCAGACAGTAAAGTAAAATGAAATTATGAAGAGAAAACAATAATGTTTCTCTCATAGAGAGGAATATTAAGAAAAATATAGGATAAAATCTTACATGTAAAAGTGCAAACCATAATGAAATGTAAAGACAAGCATCTTACACAATTGCATTTATTGTTATATATCTGTTGAACCTGTTTTTGTGCGGTAGATAGGGACCGCATAAAAATAAACGCATAAAAAAATACTCAAAAATTTCATAAATTCTTACATAAAACAACCTAATTCGTGGAAATACTAAAAAAAAATTTATGCAGTGGATAGGGACCACATAAAAAAAGTCGCAGTTATAAAATGTGCCAATTATTTACGAAATTTATGCAAGAGTACTTCCATGACCAAATAAATAATTAAATATTACACATGGAAACATTTTAAAAACATATAGTTTCTCACTGTATACATGGATAAATTTTCAAACTGCGCATACATAATTCATTGCTACTCATCGTAATCCAAAGCCCTGTAATATATAAGTTCAAAATCGCTTTCATCACTTGAAGGCACAACACACACTTCAATCGATTTATTTTTTGGCAACATAAAGTAAGAGATAAGTTTTTGTGACGAAGGACGCGGGTGATCAGTACTTGTAAATGTCACTATAACCAGATATACGTGATTGAAGCCTTTTTTGAATTTTGTATTGCTTTCTCAATTGGTATATATTTTAAGAAAATGCTTTTCCAATTTATTAGAAAGCTGGATCCCTGCATATTTCATCCGCTCTCAAAGGATCCGGTTCTTCTCTTGTCCGTCTTCATAATCTATCAAATTATTGATAATGTCACTGTCATTGAAAGTTTCGTCTTCAATCAAGCGCGGGCTGCTGGAGTGAGCGAGTGAGTGATTTTGAGGTTTTATGGCTGAAGAGCCAAATTCGGCCATACTGAGCCAAACATTTGTTTAAATATTAAAAATAATTAAAAATTTAAAGTACTAATATGAACACACTTTTTTTGAATATTAAAAAGCAACTGAGCGCCAAATTAAATTAAGTGCCAAACGTATGTTAAAATTTTAAAACATTTAATGAAATATTTAAAAAACACTGAACAAATAGTTTCAATAAGTTAAAATATCAAATCTTAAAATATCAAATCATGCAAAAATGATTTCAAATTATAAAATCTACCATAATTTGGTGGGGAATATCCCCACTAAGTCAGACAAGTCTTAAAAAATAGACAAATGAAAAAAGTGAATTTTAAACAATGTTAGAGCAGTCAACGTTGCATGAAAAAAAAAGTTAGTTCCTACTTTTTCTGAATCGGGTGGGAGTTAATGCGCGCATATATTCGCTAGGATTGGTTACAAAACATTCTATCATGGCATATTTATCTTCAGGATTTGGCTCTAGTTCCTCCGCTTGCACATCATACATGATCATATCCTCGTCATCTGTTGTATATGCTATAGGTCCTGATTTTCTGGGTTTATGTTTAGCCATTTTTATTTCTATTTCTGCTTTTTGTGCTTTTGTGCGTTTTCTATTTTTTGAATTCTGTTTTACAATCTGGGGGACTTTCGATGTATTAGAAAGTTCGCTATTGGGTGTAGTAGTTGCAGACTCTGATAAGGGAATTGATGGTTGAAGTGCGGTAAATTTATTAGAAGTTGTAAGAGGGCGGGTTTCAATTTCTAAAGATGAAGCATAAGTATTCAGGTTATTGTTAGGGGCAGTAGTAGGAATGGGTATTGGTAACAAAGACTTACTTTGTATTGTGGGTATTTCTGCAGATGTGGAAGGAAGCAAATGTGCTTGAGCCGACGAAGATGATGTGGAGACTGCAGGCATTGAAGACGAAGTAGAGCTTATTGGAGACAAACATTGTAGAGGAGGGCAGATTATTTTTGTTATACTTGGATCTGTTTGTGTAGTTGTGGATATAGCTGTAGGTTTTGTAATTTGAGCATATGTCTGGGATGGCTGAGGAACTATTAGTCTACGTGCTTCTGAGTAAGAAATATTTTTATTTGTTTTAATTTCCTGAATTTGTTTTTCTAACTTCCATTTTGGACATAATTTCGAATCTGATGCATGAGATTGTAAACAATTAATACACTTCGGCTCTAGAGTACAGTCTGTGGAAGAATGCCCAGCGGACGCACATCTAGAGCATGTCAATTGACCTCGGCAGGAAGTTTGAGAATGTCCGAATCTCTGACACTGAAAACAGCGCAGAGGATTCGGTATGTATGGACGGATTTTGAAATTTAAATATCCGGCTTTAATACTAGCAGGTAATTTCGGACTATTGAAGGTTAAAATTATATGCTTAGTAGGTAAACGTGTTGAGTCTTTTTAATTGTAATTCTTCTAACCTGGGTAACACCCTGGTCAGAAAGTCCTTTGAGAATTTCTGTTTCTGAAGCGCACAAAAGGTCTGATTCAGATATGACACCTCGACTACAATTTAAAGATTTGTGAGGAGTAACGGTTAATGTGGAGTCTAAAAATGTTTTCGCCATCAAGAAAGATTTTGATTGTACAGCAGATGCTGTTTCAATCAGTAAATCACCGGAACGTAACTTTCGAACTGATTTCGGGTCTCCACCGATTCCTTTAAGAGCCTTTTGTATGGCAAACGGAGACTTCTTCGACATTTCGTTGTTGGGTAACGACAAAATTCAAAATCGTGAATGCTTTGCAACATCGTCAATGGTAAGGTTGGGTAATACGAGGCCTTTACACTGGTACAGCAGCATTGGATCCATATATACGCGTAAAAAACTTCATTCTGGCGTGCCTCCACCCACCACACAGTCCAACAAGGGAGGTAGTGTGCCGGTCATCTGGCAAACACCAGGCACGGCGCTTACCTGAAGTACACCCAGAATATAGTGCTACAGCATCAGGGCGAGGATCCAACGGGTAAACACGACACCCCTTATCTGCAGCACTAACCCTACAGCAGTGTCTCTTCGGGGACACCGAAGAGAGGTACCACCAGCCGATTGACAGGAGTTGGCTCACTCCTGCCTCCCGTCTACAGCGAAGCGTGGGCCAAAGGTATTCCCAAGACACCATTTTCCTCTTTACGGAACGCTACACACGGCAAACATGCGGGTCGGAAAACCAACGTTGTTAGTGGAAAACAAATAAAGCAACAAAAAACAAAAGATTTAAAGAAATATACGAAAAAGAAACTAAATTAACGCAATACAAAATATAAACCAAAATATGTTAATAAAAAATAGCAAGTTTTTTCAGTAGAAAAACTAAATATGAACAAAATTCATTTTGTAATATGGGTCTGTGGTCTGGACGGGAAAAGAAGAAAATCAAAAGTGGGATGACAAGAAAAAGGGTCGAAAATAGAGAAGGATCACTAGGGTACCACGGGTTCGTGAAGCCCGTGTTTACCAAAGAGAGTAAACCCCTTGGGAAAAGGAAAAGATCACTAGGGCGCTAGAGCGTGAAACCCGTACTCACCTAAAGAAGGTGAGCCCCCTGAGGGGGCGAGCTGCTGGAGCGTTTAGAGGAAGCAACTGAATGCGCATTCTCGAGAGACTGTTTATAACAAATGAACAGAGTGTCTTCAAGTGTCTACATTACAATTACAGTGGTGTAACGCACACCCCCACATCAGGAGGGGGAGGGGGAGGACACTAGGGGACCAAGGCCTAACTTACGCTAAATACGTATTTACCCAATTTATAAAATATTAAAGTTAAAACCTGGCTTTCAGGGGGGAAGGAGTCCTAACATTCTCTGTTATACTACTGGTAAACAGATAGAAAACATTACAGTGGAGCCAAAGCTCTTGAGTCCTGTCACGGGGAGGGGGGGCTGGACTCTAGGGGCCCAAGGCTTGACTAACACTAAATACGTATTTACCCAATTTATAAAATATTAAAGGTGAAACCTGACTTTCAGGGGGGAAAGGGGTCCCAATATTCTCTATTTCACCACTGGTAAATATATATAAACATTACACTGGCGCCAACACCACTGAAATTCATACACCACATAGAAAAAAGATCGCACAAAAAGAAAATCGCATAAAAGAAGACCTGCACATAAACAGGTTCTACTGCAGGTATATATATATATATATATATATAGATATATAGAGAGAGAGAGAGAGAGAGAGAGAGAGAGAGAGAATTAAAAATAATAAATAAGAATAATATTTCAAATTTTCATTATGAACATTCATCAAAGAAGAAAAACATTCAAAATATGATAGACGTTTCGACATTTCGTTCTCTTAATTGTTTCTTTCCGTACTTCATAAATTAAGAGAATAGTTAACAAAAAAACGGAAGAAATTTTTATGAAAAATGGAAACGTATCTGGTGTAAAATGTATTTTATAAAAAACCACACAACATATATATATATATATATATCATTTTATAATAATAATTTCCTTTTTTGTATTTGAAATTATAAAATTAGTTATTAATAATCATTTTCCAATTTCTCGTGACAACAGTTTGCTTAAAAAACGGCACTGAAACAAAAATCTAGCTTACTGAAAGCAGCAAAAAAAGAAAAAAATATTAAAAGATCAAATGTCCTAAAAAGGGCAACTATTTAGAGTAAATACAAGACTAAATTTTAAAATACAATTTTAAATGGATCACTTTTTTCTTTAAAAGTTATGCTTATTGAACGGAATGTGGTGGTGGCTATCCAGAGTAAGGACCTATGCATCCGAAGGCCAGTAACATAACCACTACACGAATGAACCACTTCTGTCCGAAGACTGTTACTGGTTTATTAAGTTACAGCTACAGAACTCAAGTACACACTTTCTTCCAACAGAGATTTGGGGCATGCGTGGAACACAGTGTAAAACCTTTTGGTTAACGCTTGTACAAAAAAAAAATCCACTCCTCATAAAATTTCCATATTGGGGGTTTCATATGAGAATCGATTCTTAAGAAGTAAACTCCAAAAAAGCATTGAACTTTGCTTGATCATCTTGTGTTTTTTTAAACTTTAAGAAACCACCTCTGATTGCTTAGGTCAGTTCGTCTTTCGCTGATTGGAATCTCCAAATTGAGATGGAAGAGAAATAAAAGTCACACATACGAGGAATTGTGATGCCATTAATATTGAATAATATGCATCAATGCATTTAAGATTTTAATACAAATATATTTATTTTAATAAAATTAAATGAAAAAAATGCATATTTTATAATAAAATCCAAAAAAAAGTAAAAGTAAAGCAATTTTTATTCTAAAGGTTACTTCTAATCTGAAATAAGAATTCTTGTAAAACAAAAATAGGTAAATATGCTGTAAATTTTTAAAAAGTTAACCTCGGATAAATTATAAAAACTTAAAAAACTTGATTTTTAAAAAGTCTTGACGGGCAGCAACTTATAGATCGGTAGGCCAAATGCGGCTCTTGTGTTCCCCGCCTGACCTGCAATAAAAATTTACGGAGATTGTTTATAGCTTCATTGAAAAGGTGCCTTAAAGCTCCCCTTCATCAGGGAAGCTTGTATGCAACTGTATCATTGGTATACTCAGTGCATTTAAGAGAACACTATGAAAGCTGTCTATAAGAAGTGATTCTCAATTTGATGTTCAAAATTTCTGTTGCATTGCGATTTAGGATACCTTTCAAAGACTGAAAAAATGCTTCCCCGAAGGATTCGAGTTCATTACGAGCAAGTGTCAGAGTTTTAAAGATCTCAGATTGGGATCTCAGGGATTGTCAGATCTCTCTCCAATCGAGCATTTCTAGGATATTATGGGAAGGCAATTGCATCTACCAGGGAAAATTGATGACCTGGCAGGATAGTTGGAGCAAATTTGGCATGAAATACCGCAGGAGACCATCAAGGTGCTTTATCACTCAATGCCATGTCGTGTGGTAGCTTGCAAACAGGCTATATAGAGGTAGGTCAATACCTTATTGAGCTCGTTAATTTGCAACTATGTAATTCTGAAATAAATCCTTCAATTTTTCTGAAATTGTAATCATTTTCTATTTTGTACATAATCTTTCAACCCCCCAATTTTTGTCCCTATCGGGCAATTCATTCTTGGTGCGCCATTTTTTTTTGTTATAGAGTGTATTAACGAAAGTTACCTTACTGTCCTTTGAAATAGTCACATCCCATAACTATGCATCGCTGAGATCTGCTATACATGTCATGGAAACTTTGCAAGAAGTCATTTTTTGGGATGGAGTCCAAACACCTCGTCATGTTTCATTGGATGTTAGGAATATCGTCAAATCTCTTTCCTTTCAAAGCGAGTTTAAGTCGTGGAAATAGGAAGAAGTCTGGAGGATTGAGATCTGGCGAGTACAGTGGACGTTTAATTTCCTCCACCCCCTTTTTTGCCAGGAACCGTTTGACGATATTGGTTGCATGAGGGCAAGCATTGTCGTAAACAAAAAACCTTGATCCTTGTTGTGCATACTGGGGTTGTACCCTACGTAGACTTTTCATAAAACAAATCAAAATTTCGATATACCTTGCAGCATTCATCATCGTTCCCTCAGGTAAAAATTCCTTGTGGATAATGCCTTGACTATAAAAAAAGATGATGAGCATCGTTTTGAATTTTTCTGCCTTGACTTTTTTCCGAAGAGATGATTCAGGGGCCACGCTTTGCCTTTTCGATCCAGGGAGACACCAGTATTCATCCTCAGTTCAAGAAATTTGGTCCCCTGTTTCGAAAAAATCCTGTGAAGTTTCTAAGCGTCTGGTCGCCAGAGAAATGATGTGGCACAAGACGACAGCACGTTTTTCTCATCCCTAAATTCTGGGTAACGATTTGTTAACTTGCAGTTCACCAGCTATCATGCGCACAGTTAATTGACCATTTTTCGTGATTATTTTTCACTTTTTCAATGTTTTCAGCCCTGATGGAGGTCGCTGGTCTTCCGCTAAGAGGGTTATCAGAAACACTTTTCCGAAAACGAGAGAACCACTCGTATACACACTTCATGGACATCTTCATAAACACGTACCAGCATCGCATAAGTTTCTTCCGGTTTCTTGCCAAAATTAAAACAAAACTTTAAAATTCATCTTTTGTTCGTTCATTTTCCTGTTCTCAGTTAAGAACCAAAGCACTTTGTAAAACAATTTTTACACGGAACACAAACAACGCACAACTGAACAATGGGGAGGGAGGCAGATGGTCAACACCTGTCGCTACGCATGTGCAGTGTGTTGCCAGATCGGCCGTTCTGACTTCATTCACCGAACTTTATTGTCAGAGGTTGTATGTATATATATATATATATATATATATATATATATATATATATATATATATATATATATAATACTGACATATACCTGTGTGGTCGACAACACCTAGGTGAGAATGCCAACGCTGTTCTTAACCCTGTATCATTTGAAACTCGTCTGGCGGCGTGCCACGGTAGAAGGCAGTCGACTCAATGATTTCAGTCCCCATTTGCTGAGTCCCTATGAAGGGTCATTGTAGTCACCGGTGTCGCAATCTGTCTGTGAAGTGACATATCTCGTAATTTTTACAAGAAAAGATACTTGAGCTGGCCTACGGGAGGGCTTTGAAGCTCTACAGATATAACATGTATTGGGTTTTCTACATGGTGGGCTTTTAGTGGCAACAGGACTCTAATGCACGACTTGACAGTAACACTGTTCATAAACACTCGGTTACTACGCCCTATGTATGAAGCGGAGGTATATATATATATATATATATATATATATATATATATATATATATATATATATATATATATATATATGTATATCCAATTGAACTTCCAACGCATCGAATATAAGGTATGGATATGCATAGTGAGAAAGTCAAACAACAGTGAATAACTGGAAAAAAATGGAAATCTTATATAAAAACGTGAGTAAAAAAAGTAGGTGGAATTCTAATAAAAAATAGTGGATAGAAATAGTGATGTTTTGTGCTTTTGAAAACATTTCTTTTTGCAACGGATTGTAGCTGAAAATTCTTTAACACATTCTATACAATTCTATTCTTCTCAAAAACCAAACGTAGATCACACCGCAAGTGAAATATAGGTTTTCTACACAAAATCAATCAGACGCAAGCATTCACTTCATAAGGGAGAATTGTTTAAAAAAGTTTATGACGACAGAACTGTCTTAAAAATATACAGTTAATTATAAATAGTGACCAGTTCACACAAAATTACGTTGCGAATAGCTGTTCAGCGAATTCAAAACATATTGAATACAGATTAATATAAAACCCAGATTTACACGAAATTTGAGTTGCATTAAGCATACTTTATTATGAATCCAGAAAGTTAAAAATACCGTAATCACAAAAAATTGTTCTGAATAGACAATTAATCAGCAATCGAGCTCTTCCAAAGATTATTATGAAATATTTACAAATTATCAGTATTCTGTTCCATTTTTCTAAGAGAGTGAATAAAAAATGAAAAGAATTTCAAATAGAAATCATAGGCTATCATTTTTAAATATCATCACTAACATACAAAGAAATAAAAGGCAGTATTCAATCAAACATTTCATTCAAATGATGGAGGTTTTTCAGCGAACTGCCTTTTAAAGGATTTAACCCTTAACTTCACAATTTTTAAAATTTTTATGAAAAATTATTTCACAGCTATATATGTATATAGTTCTCATGTAATAATAAAAGGGGAAAATATATAAAAAAATTAAGCAGTTTTAAATTGAATTTCAGTCATTTTTTTGTATGTTGCAGAAGTGCAGCATTGCGCAGTAGTGCTGTAAATTACAAAGCTTTTTTTTATATGAGGATTTTATTATTCATCATAAAATGTTTAAATTTCTTATTTGGTAATTTATTTCGTCAATAAATAAGAGGAAGCCTAAAATATATTGGATTCTTTTTGTAGCAAAAACACAGTTCTTGAGGCATCAGAGATTTTTATAATTGTTGTGATTTCTAAAAAAAATGTGTTTCCATCTAGTGACAAAATTAGCATGTATTTCGTTGCTGTAATCCTTTTTTTCTCAGATAAGTGATTTGTAGGTAATTAAAAAAATATTGAGTCTATTAAATTAAAATAAAGCATATGTTCAGAAATACAACAGTGTGAAGTTAAGGATTAAAAAGTATCCTCCGACGGTATCTGAGGATCGCCAACTGATAGAGAAGGCGTTGTTTCTGTTGGAATCTTAGTGCTAAAGAACTCGCTGTGTAGAGATGAAAACTGTGGAGATTTTAAATGAAATCTTCATTAGCTTCACGATATAGGAAATATGGGATACATTTTATACTAGAAAAAAATGGACCAACTCAGATAAGATTCTCGTAATTCTGAACTTGGTGAAAGGACACACCTGATGTGGACGACAACTGAGCCTCTGTCTAAACTTTCACCCCACGCAAAGGGATTTAAACCCCTTGATACGGTGGGATTTTAGTGGCACTATTTGGACGCTAAGAAACAATCAATCGACCGGTTCATCTCGGTTTATGAAAGTCAATTGAGTTAGGATGGACTGTGGAGAAAACCTTTTTCTTTCTTTCACATCATGAAAACTTTTCTAGAATTGAATCATTTCGATTAGATTGGAAAACAAGATTCGCACGGCATTGACTTGATTTTATATCTTATACATATTTGGGTGTAAAATAATACTCTTTTTCCGTAAAATACCTATTTTTACGTATTCTAAATCATTCTCTGATCTAATCATTAATGGACATTTTTATTACTCGAGAAGAGAGCGTCACAAATGTGTCTTACGTCATGACTTTAGCTTCATCTATGAAATCATCCTCAGACATGGTTCCTTCTTTCATCATTTTGACAGCAACATCTATGTGGCCTCGCCATTTTCCTTTGCGAACCACCTGAAATTTACAATTGCAAATCATATGCCAAATTCAACATGAAAATAAATGAGACGAACTCAGAAAAAAACTTACTCCAAACTGACCGCTTCCTAACTCTTCTAACAAGGACAATTCAGATGCATCGATTTCCCATTTGTCTAGAAGAAAAGGCCTCTAAATTATTTACAATCTGATAATAAAATAAGGAAAAATCTGAATAAAAAGAATGAAAATTTTTGAAACATTTCATTCAGGAGATATATTGATCAGTAAGCACTCATCGTTATGGTACATTAGACAGACTCAGGTTTGTTGAGCTCTGATGGGTTTGCAGTCTGGTGAAAATTAGTTTTAGGAAAGGAAAGATTAGTTAATTCGTTGGTTTTATCGGCGTTATTTGATTAAACTGGACCAGACATTAGTAATTCATGTGTCTCATCCGGACACAATTCTTAAAAATGTAAAAAAAAGGAAGAAATGGATTCTACCCTTGCCCTGAAAATCCTGAAACACGTCTTCAAAGTTCGTCAAGACTCAGTATGAAATAAGATTCACCACTCAAAGCAATTTCGCTTCGGATAGAATTCAATTTTAATGCTTAAAATGCCCTTGTATAAATTAACATGAGTCCGAACAATTAAAACCATGAGCTCAGATCTTGCTTTTGGAATCTCCATTTGTGGTTACGTGGACATTTATAAAATGCATTCAGGAATTGTCCTCTTGTGCCTATCGCTGCCTCGAATCGAATAACGGATCTGATCCCAATCTGTTCTCCACTATTCTTCCTGATATTGAAAACAATAGAACTAAAGAGATATTTCTCCCCTTTAGAGGTCTTGAACCCCGAAAGCCATTTTAGTGTCCTCATGTCTCAAGTGGAGGAAAAATTGCCTTGTCAGTTTTTTGTCATAAAACATTTTCTCTTATTCCCATTTCATTGATATCCATTGGAGTTTTCTGAAAATGACTAATAATTCACTAGATCTTAAATATTTTTAGAAATAAAAAAAATTCCTATGCATAAAATCTCAGCATTTTCCAATGGATTCTTATTTTTAACATTATGTCATTATGAATTATAGAATGTTGCAATCTACAGTCAAATGTACGAATGGTTATAAAAAACCTGCGTGGTAGGTAATAAGTAAGTTTTCTACAGTTGAGATTTAAAGCACATTCATTTCACGTTCTGGAATTCAGAAGCGGCTTTCGAATGAGAACAAAATGGCAAGCCATAAAGAAAAATTTAAAAAAGAAGAAAAGTTCAAGAAAAGTTTTTTTTGTTGCAACGAGAGTGCAGCACTGATGAAAGACAGCAATACAGCTGACGAAGGACATTTTCAAAGTGAAGAAGTGAGTGAGTTCAAATCAAAGCTAAAAATCCTTTTTCACCAGAACAAATAAAGAATCTGAAAATAGTGTTCGTACCAACTACATGAGAGTAGAAGTAATTGCCAAGCATGGAAAAACTATTTGCTGATGAAGAATTTGTAAAAGAATGTCTTCGGAGTACAATATTTCATCACTTATCGAATATTTGCGTGTCTGGTGTAAAAGTAGCGAGCCACAGGGAGCATCGAGTCTGACGCAAAATTTAAGTAAATGTGTGTTAGACTTCAGGAATATATCTGTTATAATCACAGATGATTTTAAATCCATGACTGGAGAGAAAGTAAGAGTAACCACATTACTCAAATCTGATGGCAAGTGGAAATAATACCATGATGATTTTCCACTGTACCATCCACCAAGAAAAAATTTGTACAGGAAGTACTTCTCAAACTTTGAACATGTAAATGAGTGTTTTTGTAAAAGTGGTTAATTTCATCCAGTTTAAAAGACTTAATTGCAGGCAATTTCAACATTTCTTGAGTGATTTGGAAGCTGAATATGGTGAGCTTCTGTATTACGCAGAAATACTTTGGCTGAACTGTGGAAAGATGCTGCAGTGCCTGTTTTCTTTCAAGAGCAAAGTTCAATGATTCATGGAACCTGAAAGGAAATCTATTCACGAGTTTCATCATGAGAATTGGTTAAGAGACTTTGCACTTCTTGTCGATATTTACTGGTCATTTTAGCTACCGCTTATTGGTAAAAGAGCTACTTGTTTATAAACTTGATGACTCTGTGAAAGCTTCTGAGACCAAATTAATCCTGTGAGAGAGACATTTACTAAATAAGAATTCTATTCATTTTCCAAAATAGATGGGTCGTTGTAGCCGGAAGATCTCAAACCATTTTGTACAGCAGAGCGAAGAATTCCATGTGATGAAGCAAGCTTTTCGCGTGAAGGGGCGTTCAATACACACAACGCGCATATGTGGGCCTTAAACAAGCCACACAGCATCCGATCACGTGCCGCACAACAACGCTTCATTGTTAATATGTAGGCAAGTATCGTGGGAGACAGTTGCCTTGGCCCCTATATCTTACCGACTCGACTGAATGGCAAGTATTTCGTCTTTCTACAGGAGGTACTTCCGAAACTGCTTACAGATGTTCCAACAGTATGTGGTTCGACGCCGCATGTGGTTTCAACAGGACGGGGAGCCATCTCATTATGGAAGGTGTGGATATGACCATTTGGACCAGGAATTTCCAGACAGGTGGATTGGGCAGGGTGGTCCTATCACTTGGCCTCCTAGATCTTCTGATTTATCTCCTCTGGAGTTTTTTCTCTGGGGTACCATGAATTCACCCGTCGATTCTGAAGTGGACTTGGTGGAATGAATATCCAAAGCCGCTTCTACAATCCCTAGAATGCCCGGTATTTCAAACATGTCCGCCAGTCCATGTTGCGTCAGTGTCGTGCGTGCATACATGCCAATGGACGCAATTTCGAACATCTCCTGTAATACTTTTATGTTATACTTTTTGTTTATTATGGTTTTATTTGTGTAATAAAGCATTTTACACTACATTTTGTGTTATGGCCCTACTGTCTTTGTGTCTCTTTATCTCGTTAGGGGTACGCGTTTCCTCCTATGATTTCCTATGTAATTATGGCTCCTTAGGATGTCTACTACCTCCCCTAGAAGATTGTATCCTGTATATATATATATATATATATATATATAGATGAAAGAGGTTCCGTATCCTCGTGGTGAAGACGATATGCCGTGGGACATGGATAGGCCGAATCACAACTGGCACGGACTAGGGAAACCCGAATGTCTAATTAAAACAAAGCATTGCGACGGCCAGAGACCAGAGTTAACGCAATGTGATTTCTGCCCAGTGCTCTGAATGTCAAAGTGAAGAAATTCCATGAAGTGCGGGGAAACGACAGGAGTAACTCTATGACTTTTTTAAATAACCAAATGCCTCGTCATTTAATTTGTGATGATCATGAATGGATCAACGAGATTCCCACTGTCTCTCTCTACTATCTAGCGAAATCACAGTCAAGGGAACGGGTCATAGGGGAAAGAAGACCCCGGTCGAACTTGAATCTAGTCTGATTCTGTGGAGAGGCATTATTGGCATAGTTCACCTCTGTGAACGGAATTATGAATTTGATAGCCTTTTTTACTGATACAGTCAAATTCTTTAATGAGGTCCCAATAGGAAGCTCTAATTATGTGCCCCACTCGATGAAGGCTGTGGGAAAGAACTCCGAAGACAGTGTCAGGCAGGGAGTTGGTCTGATGCGGAACATATATCACTAATGGCAACGCAAGTATCCCAAGGCGGCTCAGCCGGGACGGAAACCTGGCTTGGAGTAAAGGGGTAAAAGCCGGCTCGATCTCGTTCTTCAGTAAGGAAGGGGACCCCGAAAGCGGGGCCCGTTGATCCTTCCTTTTTTAAAGTCTAATGAGAAAAGGGACGGAAAATTTTTTAAGGGATAATTGACTCGCGGCTTCCAAACGTTCATAGCGACGTTGCTTATTGATATTTTGATGTCGGCTCTTCCTATCATGGTGAAGCAGAATTCGCAAAGCGTTGGATTGTTCACCTACTAACAGGGAATGTGAGCTTAGCCTAGACCGTCGTGAGATAGGTTAGTTTTACCCACAAGAAGACCAGTTGGTACGATGGTAAAATCTGCCTAGTACGAGAGGAACCGTAGGTTCGGACATTTGGTACTGCGCTCGGTTGCACGAAGCTACCCTTCACGAGAGAGGGTGAGCGCAAAATGGCCTATGCCTTTGAGGTCCCGCCTAGACTCCATGGTTCCTGCTACTACGAGCATGCCTTCGCGCATGTGTGATGTGTGTGGGCGTTGAATTGTCAGTAGACGACTTTCCCGCTGGTCGTAAGTAGCAGAGCACGCATCATACAGCAGAGAATTTACTGACACTCTCATCCCATTTGCTGGATTTGTTGGCTCCACCGGTGCCCTTTTCTTCTTCTTGGTGGGGAGGGGGTTGGAGGTTTACCGGTCCTGGTGACCATATGATGCTGCACGAAGTGATTCCTAGAGTGTGTGGCAGATGGAGGTCCCTGTATGCGTACTTAAGCTGTGACAAATTGGTGCATGAAACTTGCACAGGATTTACTTACCCGATGAACACGGAAAATTCCTGATAAGTAAGAATGAGTGAACGCCACACAAAGTGATTCCTAGAGTGTGTGGGAAGCAGAGACCTAGAGCGGGGAGGTCTGTTTGTTAATGCATGACAGTTGACTGTAAGGCAATGTAAGCTGTGAAGAGAAGCGGAACTGACAAATACTGATGCTATCGGGGCCCGGATGTAACTGCCTTCACGTTGCAAGCGCTGAACGTTCCTATAGGTTGAACTTGGCTCACAGCTGATGTATTTCCGTTATCGGAAACGATCGCGCGAGTTGCGACGGTCGAACCCTAAGACGTTCGAAACTCTCCTTGTCTGTGGCAAGTCTGTAGTCCTGGTTTTGATAATGGCAATTCCTATCCCTCCTCTACTTCTAGGTGGGGGAGGAGGCTTCTATTGTCGTGTTCCGGTGGAGTTGTGAATTGCACCCGACCGGGAGGTCGAGTGGATGATAAAGCTTGTGTGTCAATGTGCCTCATTTCCAGTGCGTTTTGACAGTTGGAAGCGAGCTACACACTGTCTTTCGTGAGGTCTGAGCAGAGCTCCGGGCGCACTTGGAGAGGGTGAGGAGTTGCGCGTGGCGAGGGTGGAATTATATATGTATATAGTAAAATTGCCTGCATAAAAATGTATATGCAGGTTAAACATTTTGCCGATACTACTGGGCTACTTGGAAAGGAAATAGTACTATGAATATGTCATCATTAGAAGACTAAATAAACTAATGATATGATTAATTAAAATTATATATCAGTAAAAATTGGATAAAACTACTTACTTAACGCAGAAAATCAAAATATCAGAGTATAAAGTTCGATATTAAAGTACTTAAACACACCCCCACTATACATTACCATTTTAATCCCTTCCCTCCAACAGGTAATCTACTTAGAGAAGCAAGGCAAAAAGTAAAAATTTGTATATTAAGAAGATGAATTTTAAATAAACCTTTGTATACTTAAAAACCTGAATTATTATACGGAAACTTTTGGAATAAAGAGGACTATATCAATCCTAAAGAGCAAAGCTATTAAAAATTTTAATATATTTACATTCATTTAACGCGTAGCGCCATCTTATGCCTGTATTGAGTACTACGCTGATACTAGCCCACACCCCCTCGGTCATGTGATTTTTCCTGGATGAATATTTCAACTCCCTTTATCTCGTCTGGCGTCACACTCTTAACTGAATTTGGACTCGTCCGTAAACAGCCAATCCCTTTGCATCCAATCTCCCCCCTCTGCACGATATCAATGACCATTGGACAACCCACATGAAGCGGATTGTTTGGCATGAGACTCTCCGTCATGAAAACTGTCTTGGATCATATCGATTGTTTGATCTTGATCAAGGATACATAGGTCAATATTTGCAGGGGTTACCCGTGGAAAACTTTGTCCTGCCGACGTCGAACATGCCTTGTTGATCAGAATCGATTCTACAATGACACTTATTGCCACTCGAACAGCAACTATTTGTTTTGGGCCGGATTCAATAATACACCAATTCCAGTAAATCACGTCGTCGGGACATTTTAATGGCATCTTTTTTTAAATAACAGCCGAATCTAACATCTGAGAGAGCGAAAGAAAAACTGTTACTATGAAATCCCGATTTCTCCTGGTGTGTCACCTCATGGATGTTAATTTCCATATCAAGTTTTCTGCTACATTTTAGATGTTTTGTTTTACATTAATTACCAAAAGAAATATTGGCGTAATTTCGTTCAATCTATGTGCTCCCCTAACTTTTTTAGCAGTACATATATAGCAGTCCCAGGTGTCGAGTGATAGCTTATCGAGCTTCCACACCACAGGTCCTTGGGCTGAGCAAGGTCGACTCAGCCTTTCATTCCTTCAGTGGGTCGATAAATGGGTACCAAGCTTACTTGGGGGCTAAGCACTGGGGGTTTTGCTTCAGACTGAGCACCTGATCTTACTTACTTACTTACTCCAGAGAATCGAGCTTACCCAAAGGGTTTAGAGCTGCATCCGACCCTCCGAGAAGTATTTTATTATCAAATTAAACGAAAAACATGTACAAAAAGGTCCCTTCCCCAAAATTCTTGAGAATTGGGGGAAGAATACAGAAAAAAACGCTTAACAATTACAATGCAAATACAAAAAAAAAAAAAAAACACTTAACAAACACAGACAAGAACACACACAGGTGCTATCTTCTAAGGAGAAGAAAAGATCCTGAAACAGACATACAGGACATCTACTCATGCACCTCAGCGTCCTATGGTCACGTATACTGAGATGGACACAGTAGGCCTTGGCTCTCATGGGCAGTTGCGCCACTGAGTTTAGCTTATATATAGCTGTATAGTATATATATATATATATATGAAGTAGAAGGCGCTACGGCGCTACTGCAAGCCCCCTAGCATCCCCCTCCCAAGTGGCTTCGAAAGGAAACGAGAGGGCAATGACTCCGACGGAAAGGGGCAGCGAGAGAAGGGACATGAGAACGGGAGAATAAGTTGAGACCGCAAGGGGAAGCAGATGCATATCAGCAGAGCTGCGCGCGTTATATCTCTTTAAAATTAATGAAAGCCAATTAGGCAACGACGTTTAAATGTTCACTTATAATTCATTAATTATTCTTCTTCATTTTATTCATTCTTATTTTAAAAATAAACAGATTATTCTGTCAAAGGAGTTTACGAATTCATCCCAGTAACAACATAACATATATATATATATATATATATATATATATATATATATATATATATATATATATATATATATACAACAAAAAAGGTTTAGTTTATTAAAGTTTTGAATAGAAGGAACAACAAGTAGTGTGATAAATGTGACAGAGTAGAAAAATGTTTCTCAGCTGAAATAAAAGGAAGGACATTGAAACGTGCATCTGAGAAGCTTCGTATCAAAGGCTTCCTCTTAAACTATTTACACTGGGAAAAAAATCACAACGATAAAGTAAATTAAAAGAACCTTGACAATAATTTAATTATCTTTACTTCAATACAGTTCATGAAATGATAATTATTCAGATACTAAAAATCAATAAACATAACATATATCTAATAATTTCTATGATATTGGTGTTCATTTAAGATGTTTGAAATAATCCCAAGAATTTTTCTTTACGCAAAAGTGAAGGTATTTCAAAAGAATCTGAATCACAAAACAAATTTTGTTCTGAAAGATAGAGAATTAATTTACACCTTTGCTCTTATTCTTTTCAGGGGAAAACATTTTACAGGCAGTTACTTTAAATGCAACAAAAGGAACTTTAATTTCATAAAGATGAAATAATTTTTAGCATCTCTGATGAAAATTTTAACATCTTCTAAAGATTTTTGTCTGTGACAAGAAACTCTTTTGAAATATCCCTTTTGAGTTTCTTAAAAATCCCGGTAAATGTCGCAAGAGAATGTTTGATGAAATACTTTTTGTCTGTTAATGATCCCAAGAGAATATTTACCATGACTTAGGCCAGCTGTGGTAGGAATACAGGTGATTTGACCACTCGGTGTCTGCTTCAGACGAGTAGCCAATCCTGCACTGTTGTGTTGGTGATAGTAAATAAGATCTTCAACTGCAGGAAATGCGTGCTTTTCAGACAAAAAATACTCTTTTTTGTTGTTAGTTTTAATATGATAATGCTTCACGTGAGGTTGGGAGCTAGAAAAAAGAAGAAAAAAAAGCGATAGATTCCTTTGAAATACAACCAAATATGAAAAAGGATTTTTCAGCCACTTTTAAAATCCATTAATTGAATAGATTAGTAAAATATACTAACTCTAGATTCCAGTCCTATGCAAAATGAAAGAAAAAAAAAATTTTATTTTTGAAATAAGAAGGTTCACTGGTACAAAGCGTGACTTTTTCTCGTGACGTAACTGTAAAAGAAAAACTCAACATTTCTTTTAAAGTTTGTAGATTGGTTGGGTTCTTTTGAACCTTTTATCTCCTTTCGTAATGCTTTTAAAAATTCTTTCTATTGCCTTTTTTAACAATCCATTGGTGTGAAAAGCTTAAACAACACGTATTTTGTTTTGCCGTAACTCCACGAGAAATCATCTGAGAAACATGAAATTCAGAAATGAGAGGCGATGACGAAAGCGTAAAAAGGAATCCAACAAATAACTAGTATCTTTCCACATGTCCACGAGGAAGAACAACAAGTAGATGTTACTTAGTACGGAATATGCCCTCCCCTTGCAACAATGGTTGTTTCTCTCCGTAGTCAGCGTCCAACAGTTCTTGATGTAAGATTCCTCAATAAGTATGTGTTTTACTTATTCAGTGCTTCTCGGATGATGTAATCGGGCCGCAACGTGTCTCCCCAAAGCATCCCACACATGTTCTATTGCATTTACACCAGGGGAGAATGCTGGTCAATCCATTCTTCACTTACCAGTAACTGCTGAATATCAGTAGACCGGTGTAGTTGTGCATTGTCATCCATAAAAATCAAGTGGGTTCCAATAGCGCCTCGGAACAGACACACATGGAGAAGGATCACCTTCTTACAATAGCAATCTCCGGTTACAGAGCCTCTGTCGAAAAAGTGGAGCTCAGTCCACCGGCCCCCTCAGATGACGACTCCAAGATCACCATAACGGTCTCCTTCCATAATGTTACTAGGATGAAACCGTGTCCCGGCCTTTCTCAAAGTCAACCGGAATTGAGAACCGCTTGTAGCACTAAAGCGACTCTCATACATAAAGAGAATATCGCTGCAATGATAAGATGTCCAGTTTTTGTGCTCCTTATACCACTCTAAACGGTGACGCCGATGGCCAACTTTTAAAGGCGTTGAGGACGGAGGGCGAATAGGCCACCTTTGGGAAGACCTCTGGCCACATAAAAACTCCGCACCTGTCGCCCTGTTACTGAATACAGCTGCGGAGCATTGGCTCTTGCTGACTGCTATCGGGCTCTGATCGCCTCCACGATGATATATCAGAGTATTAAGAGAGTATTTTGCAATGGTTTTTTCCGTGCTCGATATTCTCTCATGCACTCTGATCGAGATTTAGCAGTAGCACTTGATGATTTTGCACTATTTTCTGGGGGGATTGTCACTTTTTTGACTGGACTTGTTGCTAGTTTTTCTTTTTTTTTCTTTCACGAAAACTCTTTTAATTTTTGTGCAGTTAATTTAGGCATTCTGACTAGAATTAATAATAATATAAAGCAAATGAAAATTAAAGAAATAAATTAGCCAACGAACACATCGCCATGTAGCCAACAATCTAAGGAAAATTTCAAAAAGGCACGCTTTTGCTGCGACAGCTATTTTGTCTACACCGTAATGCTCACACTGCAACTGATACGACCGTTGACAATGTTCCTGGGTCTGGGGGAAAAGGACCTCTAATCGGAAGGTGGGCAAGTTGACCAATCGGAGACATGGGCAATCATCCAACTTTTTCACCGATATGACACAAGTCACGCGGTGTCCCCGCTCGTTCCTTTTCCTCCTCTCGCTCTCTCCTTATCATGGCGACGATTAGGGGGGATGGGGAGAAGACTACTTCCGTTCGCTTTTTCACTGTTACGTAAAACTAGGTAATTTTCTCATTCCCTCTCGAGGACAAAGAAGTTTCTGGACTCAACTAACAGAGGAAATCTAAGGTTAAACCTGACGTTTGATAGCAAATGTTGAAAATTTGTTATTTTGTAGCGCCAGATTCATCCCTCTCATTCAAAGCATTTGTTTGTTTATTTTATGTAATAGTTAAATTTTAATTTAATTAATTAATATATGCTTCTTAAGTTTACATTATTGCAGTTAGAAATTTAATTCTTTTAAAGTAAAAAGCTGTTAAAAAGACTTGAATCAGCTCAAAACCTATGAGACAAAAATATTTCTCCAAGAGACATTTTCACGGAAGGAATTTTTGGTGGCGGGGGAAGGGTGCCACGGGGTCCTTGAGAGTGGTGAAGCTGTTTCCAGTTTGGACTTATTGGGGTAGGGGTTTGCTGTTTTATTTAAAGGGCTGAAGACAGTAATTCCTTATCATTAAGTTTAAAATTGTCAGCAAAACTGTTATTTTGATTATTTCAAATTAGTTTGGGAGCCCTTAAAATAGGATTTGCCGAATTTTTTTTTACTGTTATGCATTAAATATCTAACTTTAGGGCAAGGAAAAAGCGATTTTATCTGACCCTTATCTTTCTCCATCGTCTCTTCTATTTGGGAAATCTCCACCTACAGTAGGCTTAGTGTTCCAGTAGTTTCAGGATTAATTGTGACGGTTTCTTCTAATTGAATTAAATGTTTGACGCAGCTTCCTTTGAAAGTAAGCTATTTGGTTTATTTTGAGTGAGCCATTAGACCGTGCTCACCCAGGTAGGGCTCTTTCAGGGAAACACTATCTGAGAAGACCATCTGATGTGTCCAACTTGGTCGGATGCAAGAACTCGAATTGGATATCACGTCATTGGATACTGAATCAGTTGAATGCTAGAACTCGAATTGGATATCGTTATCAATTCTCTCCCAAGATCAATTGGATTTCAAAAGTTTCAGATGCCTTTCTTTTAGAAACATGCTGACTAAGTATATCCTAGACTTGTGCGATGATACATAGGTCCAAGAAATTTCACGCATTCACTATCTTCCCCTTTCGAAATGTCTTGAACACTTAAATTGCCAAGTGTGAGAATGCAGGAAATTTTTTCCGCACGTAAGTGGCAAAATTTTGGAAAGTCCAATTCAATCGGCATATAGCACACATTTTATAAAAATATGTATATTTTTTAAAATTATATAAGGATTTACAAAAAAAAACCTGCACGCAGACGTTCGACCCTAGAGGAAGGAGGTCATAAGCAAGTTAAGTGCCATAAGAAATATGGAAGTGATCCAAGAGTAAGTATCTCGTGAAACATTTCTTTGATGTCATTGAGTCTTCATCAAAGCAAAACATTTTGAATAAAGTTGACTCGTTTAAGGTATCCGACTACGTTTGGAACCGTATGACGTCTCACGCGTATTTTCTTTAACAAGTCCTTTGGGTTCTTTGGGCCAGAATTAATGGCAACTCTTTTCAAACCAAATCCAGGAAGTGAAGTGTGAATAAAAGATGCAAATGAACAAACTTTTAAATATCGGATCTTAGAGTAAGCGGGATGGCAATTCAAGGTAATGTTTGACAATTGAAGTTAGTTTGTGCCAGTTGATGATTATTACAGTTCTTGATTCAAGTCTGAATGAGTTTTGCGTGAAGTGAATAAAAGTTATTAGTGATCGAACATAGGAAACAGCCAAGTTGCACACCAGTGCCTACAAAGACAAGATTGATCGTTGCTTCAAGATGTAATAAGGTAGGATTGATTATTTAATATTAGAATCGAAGAATAGACAGTTCGTTTTATTGATAGTGGTCTGAATTAGATTAAGTCTTATTATAAATACAGAGTGTTTTTTTTCCAGGTATAGAAGTTTAAGTTGGCATTACTTTCCAAGATGGCGACCGATTTAACAGCTGTCAAGTGATTTATTCTCAGTCTGGTTTGGCAATTCATCATGAATAGACTCACGCCTGAACAATGCTTTTAAATTGTGCAATTTTATTTCGAAAATAATGGTCGATTTTCATAAGCGAATTTTGTTTAGCGATGAAGCGCACTTCTGGTTGAATGACTACGTCAACAAACAAAACTGCCGCATTTGGAGTGAAGCTAATACACAAGTGTATGTCGAAACACCGTTACATCCAGAAAAACTAACTGTTTGGTGCGCTTTATGGGCTGGTGGAATCATTGGTCCGTACTTCTTCAAAAACGACGAAGGCCACAACGTTACAGTCAATGGTGATCGGTATAGAGCCATGATTACTAACTTTTTCATTCCTGAATTGAACAATCATGATGTCCAGGAGCTGTGGTTCCAACAAGACGGCGCAACATGTCACACAGCTCGTGCCACAATTGATTTATTGAAAGACACGTTTGGGGACCGCCTAATTTCACGTTTTGGACCTGTGAATTGGCCTCCAAGATCTTGTGATTTAACACCGCTAGACTATTTTTTGTGGGGCTATGTAAAGTCATTGGTCTATGCGGATAAGCCACAAACGCTTGACCATTTGGAAGACAACATTCGCCGTGTTATTGCCGATATACGGCCACAAATGTTGGAAAAAGTCATCGAAAATTGGACGTCCAGATTGGACTACATCCGAGCCAGCTGTGGCAGTCATATACCAGAAATCATATTTAAAATGTAATGCCACAAGATTATCTTTCGAATAAAAAAAATTCATGTCAATCGAATAATACATCGTTGTTTTATTGCAATTTAAAGTTCTATACCTCTAAAAAAAACACCCTTTATATACATATTGTGTGTGTTGCGTATTTTACCATCGTAGATTCTCTCATATTAATTATTATAATTTAATTTGTTAAAGGTTTAAGTTGAATATCTTAATAAAGTCATATTAAGATAATGTTTGATCCTAGTTCTTTCGTTAATCCTACGCCTCTAGCTGACGCTGATACTTCGAGAGATGTTCTTCCAAGGGGAGGAACATCACAACCGTGACTTTAAAAAAGCGCATAAATGGATAATTTTCATGATATTTAGTGTCACTTAGATCAGAATATATGTATAAAATTCTTTTAAGGGCATTGTTTGTACCTTGTACACCCCCGATATTGTCGCTGGTCGCGCCCCCTACAACTCATCACTTCTACGAGTTTCCTCATACCGAGCGGACGTACTCTCCCAGTCGTCCCGTCTTAGAATGTGTTTCATTGCTTAAAGTGCCTCTTTGTCTAATATTACTTACCTTTAAATTCATTATTAATTTGTTATTGTTGTTTACCTAAGTTAATCATAATAAATATTTGTTTCTTATGGATTAAGGTTTTATTTCTCTCTCGTGAGTATTATCGACGTTAATTTTATTGCCGGCATCCCGCCGCATTTAAGCCTACCGCCCCCTATTTACATTGGTCCGTCTTAAACGGAGAGACAGCGTTTTAAAATGTCGCTATTTTCCCTTAATAGACAACGAGGCACTTGCAAAAAAAAATATCGCGAAATGTGCAAATTTCCTAAATACGTTCCAGTTGTGCAATGACGAAAACGCGGACTTTATAAGTTTAAATAATAAATTAAGTACCATCAAAGAGATTATAGAAGAAATAAGCCCACTTAAATGTGCTTATTACAATTTACCGGATGACACAGACCTCAAAGATGCACTTGACGTAACCATCGATCTCGAAGCAGAAACTCAAGAACTGGAGGTAAGAATTAAAATTATCTCTTATCTCAATTCAAAAAAACATATTCTGCAAATGTTAATGAGATTATTAAAAACAAGATCAAATTACCGGACTTACCCCTTCCCACTTTTAATGGAAAAATTCAAGAGTTCGAACTGCTTAAAACTCAATTGATGAATGTAATTGGAAATAATCATTTTCTAGACAACACCCAGAAATTATGCTATTTAAAAAGTGCACTAAAAAATGATGCTTCGCTTATACAAAGTGATCAAGATACCTTTGAGTCACTTATGGAAGCATTAATAAATCGCTATGAAAACAAGAGGGCACTTGTGGATATTCACATAACCGAAATTCTTTCGGTGCCCAAAATACATAGTGAAAATCCTGTTCAACTACGATTGCTTATTGATACGGTGCGTAGTCACTTGTGCTTCTTAAAAAACCTAAGGATGGATTCAAATATGTTCTCTCGGATGCTATTTTATTGCATTTGTTAAACTCCAAAATGGATAGGGAATCGCAAATACTATTCCAACTAAATCTAAAAATAACAGAAGTTCCTAGTTTGCAAGATTTCTTTTCATTTTTAGAAACTAGATGCATCCAATTAGAGTCCATTCGTAAAACCGATTATGGTACAAAAAATATCCCAGTGAGTTATAAAAATACTTACTTTCCAAGCATCAAAAATTCTATCAAGTCAAAAACATTTCTTGCAAAGCATGAAAAAAAAATAAAACGTGTTTATTTCCTGAGTGCAATTCCTCTCACCCGTTGCACAAATGCATTAGATTTAAAAATCTTTCCATACAAGAAGGAAAAGAATTTGTAAGAAATAACCACATCTGTAAACATTGCTTATCACCTAATCATATAAATAACTGTCCCAGTTCTTACAGCTGTATTACATGTAGATCTAACAATGTCAACTCAAAGCATAATAGTTTGCTGTGTGAAACGAAGATATCTTTCCCAATGGAGAAAATTGTTTCCACTCTGGGAAGCGAAAAGTCCTTTCAACCTTCTTCGGAAGGATTGACTGTTGAGAACCCATTCCCCGCTCAGTAGCCTTGGCTTCTAAAAGAGGTATTTCATGGGGGTCGGAAAAGGGGTTACTCCCGACGACTGTTATTTACGTTAACGGGCACCAAGGAAGACTGAAACTTAGATTTGTGCTCGATTCGGCGTCGGAAAGCTAATTTCTAACGTTACATGCAGCTGAGCGCTTAGGATTAGACAAAATAAAAACGGATTTTACTGTTCAAGGTTTAAATAGCTCCTCAGCAAAAATAAATTATCTAGCAAGGGCGTCCGTTTCAAATTCAGATCGAACATTTAATTTAAATGTTAATATGTTTCTTACTACAGAAATAATAAAAGTGCATCCATAAAAAATAAATATTTATAATAAGATTTAGTCATTCCCCAAGGAATTGTTTTGGCTGATGAAGGATTTAACCAGCCATCTGAAATCTCGTGCCTCATTGGCAGTGAACACTGTTTCGAAATCTTTGGAACAAAACAAATTCGAGTTCTAAATAGTAATTTTAGATTAACTGATTCCAAATTTGGTTATGTTGTCATGGGATTGTACATCGACGAACCGTGTTATTTTAAACATTGTTTTCTTTCTAAAGGTTGGAACACTTTAGATAAAACTTTACGCTCTTTCTGGGAAACAGAAAATCTTTCTGAAGAGCAACCTATAATTAGTGATGAACTGTCTTACTGCGAGAAACACTTTGAAAAAACACATTTTAGAAAACCTTGTGGCAGATATTCTGTTTCTCTACCATATTCAAGGAAAATATACAGGAAAATGTTAATTTAGGGGATTCCAGATCAATTGCTTCTAAACGCCTTGATCAATTGTGGAGACGACTAGATCGCGACTTTAAATTAAATAATCTTTATACAAAATTCATCGAAGAATATCTCAGTTTAGATCACATGGAAGAGATCACAAACATAGATGATATAGCATCAGAAGAAGGATTCTTTCTTCAACATCACGGTGTTAGAGCAGGGAACCGCTCTCGTCCCTTAAGAGTGGTTTTTAGCGGCTCGCAAAAAATTGTGACCTACATATCTCTCTTAATGATGTGTTGTATAAAGGCGGGGTTATTCAAGATGATCTATTTTCTATAATGCTTCGTGCCAGAAAGCATGCCTACTTTTTCAGCTGTGACATGAGTCATATGTTTAGGCAAATAGAGATTCATTCCCATCAGAGACATTTTCAAAAAATTCTTTGGAAAAAAGGTCTGAATGAACCTGTCCAAATTTTTAAATTAAAAACTGTAACTTATGGAACTACTCCTGCATGTTACCTTTCCACACGAGTGTTAAAACAACTTTCGCTTGATGAAAGGGAAAACTTTCCCAAAGCAGCTGACGTCATCCTTCATGACGTTTACTTGGATGGCATCTTAAGTGGGTGCTCCAGTTTAAATGAACTGGAATCACTAAAGACTGAACTCACTCAGCTATTTAAAAGTGCTGGAATGTCCCTGCACAAATGGTGTTTTTCACATTCCACTAATAATTTCCCTGATATACATTTCGATCAATCATGTGAAGAAAGTATCACAAAAACCTTGGGTGTTTTGTGGAATAGTTCATCTGACACCTTTTGTTTTAAAGTTCTCCTTCGACTAATCATATCTTTACGAAGAGAGATGTGCTCTCCCAGATCGCACGTATTTTCGACCCACTTGGTTTCTTAGAACCTGTAATCTGCAAAGCCAAATTTTTCATGCAGCAATTGTGGCTCTTAAAATTGGAATGGCATGAGAGTGGCTTCCTTTGGGCAATCTTTTCCTGTTTTGGAAAAGCTAAAAATTCCAAGATTTGTTCTTTCAGAAAATCTAGAAAGCATAATTCTCTATGGATTGAGTGATGCGTCGGAAAAGGGATTTGGTGCTGTTACTTAGGTTTCTGTGATTAAAAACAATGGTCATAGTCAACTTCTGTGCAGCAAATCAAGAGTAGCACCTCTCTAGACTTGAACCATTCCCAGGTTAGAGCTATCAGCATGCCGCCTACTTTCCAAGCTAATAAGAAAGGTTATAAACGCCTTAAAATGAACCTCTCTCAAGTAATTCTATTCTCAGATTCTACCATTGCATTAAGCTGGATGAAAACTCCACCTCACCTGCTCAAAACCTTTGTAGCTAATAGAGTTGCAAAAATACAAGAGTTAACTGTGAACTTTTCATGGCATCATATATCTTCTGAAAATAATCCTGCAGACATCGTGTCCAGAGGTTTAAGTGTTTCAGATTTAATAAACTCCCCTTTGTGGTGGAAGGATCCTGATCCTTCTATTTTTAAAAATGATGAACTTTTAGAGAACATTAATGACTATGGAGTGAAAAAGGAATTTAAAATTCCTCCACCAAAAAAACTTATTGCTCTCCAGGGAATTTGATTTATGTAATCATATAATTTCCATTACTAATAATTATTGTAAATTAATCCGTGTAATTATTTTTATTTTCAGATTCCTGCTGAACGCCAGATCTTCAAAAAAAATGAACGAGTTTCTCGGGTCCTTTGTCTCTTAAAGAGATCAATCCAGCCGAATTTTGGCTCATTAAATTAGTGCAAAAAGTTGAATTTAGTAATGAAATAAAAAAACCTCCTGAGAAGTGAGCCAGTTCATCGCAGCAGTACGTTATCTGCCTTTAACTGATTTGTTGATGAAAATAATATTATTAGAGTAGGTGGAAGACTACAAAATTCACCTTTAACAAAAAATATCCTATTGTATTACCTAGTAAACATTCTGTAACTTTAATGATCATAAAATATTATCATGTAAAATACCTTCATGTTGGTTCAAATAATTTGCTATATCATGTTCGTCAAAAATATAGGCCACTTAGTGGCAGAAATCTGACACGCCATGTTGTGCATAATTGTGTCGTTTGTTTTAAAAACAAAAAAACCCATTTTATCCCATCAACTAATGGGCGATTTGCCCAAGAAATGGGTTACTCCCTCATATCCATTTAATAATTGTGGAGTCGATTTTTGTGGTCCATTTATGGTTAAATTTAAAAATCAACGCAAAGGAGTTCTTAATGAAGTATATGTTTCAATATTTGTATGCTTATCAACTAAAGCAATTCCTTTGGATTTTGTCTCCGACCTTACTTCTAAAGCTTTCCTTGCCTGCTTGAAAAGATTCTTTGGAAGAAGACGCAAGAGTTCTAAGATGTTTTCCGATAATGGGAAAACATTTTAGGGGCAAATATTGAATTAAAAAAATTGCATGATTTAGTTAAATCTCCTGATGAAACATTAGTTAGCTATTTTAATGACGAACATATAGACTGGAATTTCATTCCTCCAAGGTCTCCAAATTTTGGTGGTTTATGGGAATCAGGTGTTAAGTCCTTTAAAACTCATTTAAAACGTGTAGATGGAAATTCAAACTTGACACTTGAAGAGTTTATTACTTTACTTGCCGAGATTGATGCTGTGACCCCTATCACCAATTTCATCCGATATTGATGATTTTGAAACTTTGTCACCTGGTCACTTTTTAATTGGTCGACCTGTTATGGCTATTGTAGAGCGTCAATTAATTAATGTTAAAGAAAATAGATTAACCAGATGACAAAGAGTTAATTGGCTTTCCCAGCAGATATGGAAAGTTTGGAAAAGAAATTATTTAAATAATTTACAAGAAAGGAGCAAATGGAGATTCATTAAAAATAATGTTGAGATAGGTACTCTCGTGTTAATTAAGAATGAATCACTTCCTGGTACCAAATGGCTTACTGGTAGAATTTTAGAAGTTTTTTATGGTAATGACAACAAAATAAGAGTTGTTAATCTTAAACTTCCTGATGGAAAAATAATTAAAAGATATGTCAGAGATATCTGCATCTTGCCAATTGAATGAAAATGTGTGTATTTATAAAAAAAATATTTAAATACAATATTTTGGCAAAAAACTAACTTAGAATAACCTTTTTTCAAAACGTTCTCTTGTTATAAAAAATACTTCTATAATAATAATATTTTGCTTATATAAAGTGAAGACTTCTCTCAGGAGAGTCGGAACTAGGATTTTTGAAAGAATCACATTATTTTCAGAGTTATCACCCATTGAAAAAATTATCGGCGTTTTTTTCTTAACATTTCTCCCCTCTGTAGTAGTAAAATATGGATAAATCCACTTCAAAGTTATGTGTTTCAAAAATTCTAGTTGAGCCTCTGTACAGAGGTCTGAGCTATATACAGGCAAAATATTATAATATAAGCATTTTTTATACAAGAAGAATGCTTTAAAAAGGGGTCAATCTATGTTAATTTTTTCTCAAAATATTGTACTTAAATTATTTTTTATTATAAGATTCTTAAAACAATTTTATATACGTTTTCTAATCTAAGTGACACTAAATATCATAAATATTATCCATTTATACACTTTTGCAAAATTACGGATCCGAACGTAGTTGGATACGTCAAGGAATTGAAATTGAATTCAGTGACATTCTATCAGTTAATCTTTTCTATCACATTCGCAACTTGAATCACTGTTGAAAGAAAATAAAATCAAGCAAAGTAAGAGTCTTTTCAAAAAATATTAAATTTTAAACCCGCATCAGAAGGATTCAATAAAGTAAAAATGCTTTTCATCTATTAATAATTTGAATTTCTTAAAGAGAAGATTGCATTGCTATATATATAACCAAAACTTGAATGGATGTCTAACTATACAGGATTAACAAATAAAGTAAAACTGTACAATATTTTTATTACCAGAACTTTCTCAAGCTCATTTTTTTATTACTTCAATATATAGTCGGACCTATATTTAACGAAGTCGCTAAATCCCGAAAAAAGTTCGTTGCATGGAAAATTCATTATATAGAGGTTCATCTTTCAATATGCTTATATGCTTATAAGCCACATAAAACAAATTTTAAATTCATAATCACTAAATATTAAAAAAAGTAATTATTCACATCTTTTTGTACATTAATATCTATTTATGTTACACATCTTACCCATGAAAAAAACACTGTAAGGAAAACAAGAAAAAACAATGTCAAGGAATACACTGCATTTTCAACACATTAAAAAATAATTTATTTTATATTAAAACTAATGAATTTGAAGGACATTTTCTAATTTAAATCATACAAGTAATTTTAAACATGCATTATTTTATACATAGAAATTCTAAACATCCATCCGTTACTCATAAAATCTGTTAATTTTGTTTGAAAAAATGCTTTGTTTCATTATACATTTCATACACCAAAAATTCTTTAATGCGCATTTTCCTTGTCTTTTCTTCAATTTTTCTAGACTTCCATTACAACTTAGAAATTGGTAGTATCTCAATGCCTTCGCAAATTGAAGATATTTTTCTGTTATGAAAGTTCCAGAGATCGGGACATTTTTATCTCGCATTGTGTGTATCCACTTCTAAACTGCCTCGTTGATATCTTCATAGACACATATTCTAGATGAATCAAAATTTTACAGCTTATCTCGATTTCTTATAATAGTTGATAAGATGTTTGGAGGAATACCAAGTTTTAAAGGAATGTCCTTTTTCTTGACGTCTTTATCCACTTCTTGAAGAGTTAAATTTTTTTTTTTGTTTGATGCTCAAGCACTTACGTTTTGATATTTTCGAGCTACAAAAAACGAAACTACAAATAAGACTGGTCAACAGTGCAAATGAAAGGAGACTAGTTCAGGGACGCGGGAACATGAGGCAACTCCATTGATGGTGAAAGGGGATATCAAAGATGTTTCTAGTGTACTGGACAATGGCCCAGGTCTCGACGATTTAGGCGCCTAATAAAACCAGTTCAAGATTTATGACCATCATGAAATGAGTTTAAAAGAGAGAATAACTTGAAATATATATATGTTCAGAGATACTTTAAAAATAAGAAGAAAAATTGAGTCACAAAAAAAAGTTGATTCTATAGAAAATGCACTTCGCTATTGGGAGGTTATTTTAAGAAGGAAATCGTGAAATATGTTCTTGGTTCCAGGAAAAAGTTGACTCTATAGAAAAATTTGCAATACAGAGGTTCGTAATATAAAGGTTCGACTGTATATATGTTTCAATAACATCCCATTTCTTTTTTCTTGTTGTTTCCTAATATTTCAATTAAAATTTCATTCAATTTATATTTTTCCTTTTTATAAGGAAATACTTGCACCAGGAACCTTTTCCCTTCCAAAAAAGGATTTAAGATTCCTAGGATATCAAATATTAATAATCTCAAAGAAAATCTAAAGAATAAATCTTAATGACAGTAATTTTTGAAGAGAGAGTTTTAAGGAATTCGATATCAACTTACATTCGAGTGAAAAGAGAAAGCGTAAACATTCCTTTGGAAGATGAATTTCGAACGACAAAAGTTCCTTCCTTGTTTTCTCTTTTAAGAAGAACTTCACTCATCTGTCGAGACATGTCTCCCACATACCAACTACGAGAGAGAAATACAATGCATTTTAGTTTCAATCAAGCTCTCATTTAAGCATTCGATACGTTTTTTTTAATCTGTGAAATAACTGGACAAAAATTTTAAACGTCATTTTTACCCCACCTTAAACTATATGGCATTGAATCAGTCCAAGAACAGTTCCCCCCCCAACAGTTTTTATTTATTGATTATTTATTATTATTATTTTTTTACCCTTCGTAGTACTTTTCGATTTGCCCTTCACAATTCCATTGCAATGGTCGAAATGTATCATTTAATTACAGCCAATGTGGTAAAATACACTCATGGACAAAAAAATGAGCGCACCAAGGAGTCATCCAAATGAAGCGAAATTTTAGATACGTAATACTACTTTGATATAGGTAAATAATTAGAAAATCAAAGAAAAAGGATCCTTTCTTTCAGAGAAAAAGGCAAAAGAACGGAGGATTTAATACTCATCTGAACCCCCTCTAGCGATGCGATACGATCGGGCCTCGAGGCCTACAAGTTCCGTAGGATGTCTTAAGACATTTCGTTCCATATTTGCTCTAACATTGCCTCCAGTTCGTTCCAACTCGTGGGATGCCCAACTCACCGTCCCAAATGATCCCAGATAGGCTCGATCGGAGACAAACCTGGGGATCGAGCAGACCAAGGAAGGGTACTAACAGTGCGGAGACAGTCTTGTGGACACCCTTGCCGTGTGAGGCCGAGCATTGTCTTGTTGAAAAATGGCTCCTGGGAGCCGTTGCATAAGTCGCAACACATGTGGTTGCAGGATGTCGTGGACACACCGCTGGGCTGTCAGGGTGCCATGAATCAATACTATGGGTGACCATGTATTGTAGGCAATGACACTCCATACCAACACACCAACTGTGGGAGCGGTGTGTCACCGTAAAGCAAAGGCAGGGTTGAGGCGTTCGCCACGGGGTCTCCACAAACGAACACGCTTATCATCACTGCTGAGATTGAATATGGATTCGTCGCTAAAGATAACCTGGTTCCATTCCGCTGCAGTCAAATTTCATCGTGGGTGGCACCACTCCAAGCAGAGATGTTGTTGGGTGGGCGTCATGAGCAGCGCACGTAATGTGCGCCGCGATCCCATATGTCCTTTACCAAGGCGCCTTCGTATGGTTCGAGAAGACACGGGGGCCCCTAGTGAAGGTGCTACTTGTGCTTGGATGGGGATGATGAAGCAGTTGGCTGTACGCGTGCATTTCTTACGATGCGGCGGTCTCCTCACAACACAATCAGAGCAGCCTAACTGACGAGCTACTTGCCTAGCTGACCACCCAGCTTCCATCATGCCGATAATTCTCCCATTTTCAAATTGCGACAGTTGCTCATATTGTCTTCGAAAGCGGCGTAATGGCATGTCTACCACAGCTCTTACTTTGTAAACGATTCAGCACACTCAAACAAGCTTCGGTTACCTGTTTTATATTCCACGAAGAACGACGTTAAATGTCCTCTACCGGCTATACGTAATGCGCAGTCACGCTGAATTTCTAATCATTTGCATATCTCTCCGACATGTACCTTCATCCCAAGTTTCGTTACGATCCCGTAGTTATTTCTTGGTGCACTAATTTTTTTGTCCATGAGTGTATTTAAGGGGACTTGGCACCCTTTGAGCAAACTTCTTTATTTACGTACTTAAAAATTATATTTTAACATTTTATACAATGTTTTTATTCAAGAAAATGTTACCAGATGAAAATTTTCATATATTATTCACACAATTTTAAAAATTTAAATTTTTTGAAGAAAATTGGGAAAATTTTAAAATCCTACTCCTTTTGTAAAAATTAATTTTTTGACCTGAAATTTTTTATAATATTCTTATGGATGTTCTTAACAACTTTAGGGATCTATTTTAGAATAACTTCATTCGTTTTTGAGAAAAAAAATAAAATGTTGATATACAGGCTAAAAATCAACGAAAAAAGCCAACACGTCTTACATTTTATTTTTTTTAAAAAAAAGTATTCAGTTTATAGCAAAACGGATCCCTAATTTTATTACATGCTTTATTTTTAACACGCAGGAAAAAAATTGAAGTGATTGGTAAATAATTGTCGAAGGAGTAGCATTTTGAATGCACTAAGGTTTCGAAAAACACAAACTGAGAAAAACCACTTTAAAGTTTATAATTCTGAAAAAATAATTATTATAAGCTTAATTAAACTTAAAATACCACTTTAAAATATTACTTATACGTTTTTCTTTAAAATAATTGCATTTTCATATGTTTTCAACCCACACATTTTTATAAATGATCAACTTTTAGAGAGTACTAATTGCACAAGAAAACTCAAGAAAAACTTTAAAAAAAATTTTTTTCTGTCACGACAGAAATTTTAGCTGTTTTTCTTCTTATAATATTAAAGTATTACATTTGTATGAAAAATATATCAGGAATAAGAACTGAAATTATGAAATTATTAATATAAAATGCCTTAATTTAAAAATTTTACATGCACACATTTCACAAGGAAGAAAAATTACATTATTGTATTGCCTCGGAAATATTCTGCTTTTAATACTACACATTCTTTTTTATAGTTATTATTTCTATTTATAAAATAGATTTTTTTTATCATAACGCATTTCTTAGCTTTTTTTTCTAAAAAGGGTGTGTGGCTGAATTGCCTAATTTGTTTTAAAATGAAGTTTTATTCAACTTCTAACTTTCCGACATGCACAAGTGATGTATCAATCGAAAGATAATAATGCAAAGAATAAGATTAAATGAAAATAATAAAAAAAACGATAGGTTTGTGATTTTTAGGGTACCAAGTCCTCTTAACATGAGGACAACGTATATGATTTTTTTTTCTCTAGTTACTAGTTACTTATGAGTATTTCTTCCTTTACTACTATATAGTTGTTCAGAGTGTTACATATGTCGTAGGTCGCATGATGTCGAAAATTTATGTTAAGGTACTTAGGAAGTAGGTATTTTTATCACTGTTTGCTGTGTACGAAAGTGGTATTATACATTTTAAATTTTTCTATTGCATTATTTGTGCAATTATTTATTTCTATTAGAGTAGACGAAAATTTCCATATCCATTTTTAATAGTCTTAATAAATATGCAGCTGTTCAAAAAGAGATTGTCATGCCAGATTTCATACTGGGAAACAACAATTTAAGAAATAAGTAAATCTCTTTTTAAGAAATAAGTAATCTTTTTTTCCCAAACGTTAAACGTTTTATTTCAAATTTTTTTTTGGTTTATTTTAAAAACAAATCTTAGAAATTAATATTATTTGAATAAGAATTGAACTTGTGTGTTACAAATATTGAACGAAAACAAATTGCACGATTTAAATCCCATATACATTTTTGCTTATACGTTAATGCAAATGAATATTGCCAAAGCGTTTTATTTCTAAGTTTTAGGCAAAATTTTCGAAAGCTGAATTTTTGTCAAAATATTAAACTATTTTTTTAAAAGAATTTTAAAATGCATTGATTCGGTCATTTTTTTGTTTTGTTTTTTTAGTTTTATTTCAGTGTTCGAGAATAATATTTTTCTATGGGGAAGAAAACAGGAGCGAAAAACCTGAAAGGAAGCTCAAAATAGCTGAAATTATTTAATGAATGATTCAAAAGAATGATGGCAGAGTTACTATAAAAATGAAATGTTTCAGCGACTTTCATATCCAGGCCAAATTTCTCATTAGAAAAGCAGTGAGAACAATCTATCTTTCTGTCAGCAGATTAGATGGAGATTCATTAAAAGCAAAACAGAAATGGAAATCTGCCGAATTAAAATATTAGGATAGCAAAATGAGAATAATTTGAATGGAATTCAAACGATTTAGCTCAGTGATTATGATTGGAGAAATTGCAATGAATAAACCTAAAAAAAAAATGTTTCGATAGTTGCCTTTAGTGTGAATCTAAAACAACATCAATGGCTTGAAAAGAAATAATTTTTCTTGCATCGAAATTGTGAAGGTCATTCGTCTTAGACTTATGGGAACATTTCAAAAAATTATCATAAGAGAGCAATTTCAAATAAAGTGTTGTTGAAGACACGAAATCTCGACCAAAGTTACAAAAAAAATTCTAAAGAAATTTAAGGCTAAATAGTAAACGAGTTATTGGAAATTTAGTTTAATTTTTTGGTGAATTTTTTAAATTTAATTTCCTAGTGGATGTGTAGTCTTTTTTTTGGCGCGAACAAAAAGGAAATATTTTTGACTTGAATTCGTCGGACTGTTATTGAGTTCTGTATTGTATTATATTAAAAAAACCCGAAGAAAATGACTTTTTAAAATTACATACATGTAAAGGACAAATAATTAAATGATTAGAAATACAAAGCCGGAAGACCCGGTAAAGGCCACCCATTGTACAACGAATATTAAAATTAATGCTTGGTGAAACTCCCAATCCTTTTTGTTTCAAAGATTCCTAATTTAATTTTGCGATTTCTTCTGCCAAGCATTAATCAAGTATTGTTTCGAATCTTTTGGAAGTTCATTTGGAGGAAGGAAAATGCTATTTCACATCCATGTGCAAAGGTCTGGAGATCTTTCTGGGAAAGGTCGGTCAAAAAACAATTGAGATATGCGCGACCTGGCAATATCTTATTGGTCCCTAGATGGCATGTTAGGAACTGACCGCCTTTAATGCCATTGAACTATTAAAACTGATGATTAGAGATGACTTTGGTAAGTGATATAACTCAACACCGATAAATCTGGGGCTGCATGCCTGGGTGAAAGAAAAGTTGATTGGGACTGCTGTTTCTTCCTCCACAGAGTCCAGTGGATTCATTGCATTGCAATACTGGCATCCGTCATGTCCAGACAGCTCTGCTGATGTTCCGAAATTCAATACAGACTTCTTCAAAGGAGAGAAAAAGCCAAGCGATAGCTCTAAAAAGAAACACGAAGGCCTCGTTATTTTTCTCAAATGACGAGCCCCGAAACCACGCCAAGGAAGAATTTTGAGCCCCAACAGTGGATCGGGTCTTTAATCAGCTCCAACACGCACAACACACTTGAGAAGAGTCGTTCGATAATAAGGAACGCTGGGGTGGTCCAACACATTGATTACCCTGATATCTTTCATTCCGCTGATCAATTCCATGCAGCAGCTTTATCTGTACAGTACAAGTAGTGGTTTATTATCGGTCTATGCGACTGCGTTCATTCAATCGGGTGGAATGTCTTCGACAACGTTGTTTGCGGCTGCAACTCCAAGGAGAAAAGAGAAACAATTGTTACCTGTGCACAGCAGAATTCCGTATTCCGTACAATAAACCAAGTTAACATTCAGTAACCTAAGTGAAAATAATTCAATAGGAATAATTATGATAAATGAATGTTGATTAAGATTCAAATATTTATTATTTTCCATCACAAAATAAATCAATGGATTCAAAGTATTGTGAATTTTACTCAGTTTGAGCTAGTTCACCAAACGTTTTAACAAAGAAGACAGAATCGGTGAAAGAAAAGAAGAAAAAAGCCAACGCAACTTATTTAAAGTAATAAGAGGTTTATTAATTGTAAACGTTATAAGAAAACCTCCAAATGAATGAATGAATGTTTTAAATTTTTTCCTACTGAACTCACTTGAGAAATTACCTAATTTACCTATCTTTAAACTATAAAAGGAATAAACGGGAGATAAATTATGTATGGACAGATGAAAATTGTTCTGTAAGAGCCAAATATATGGCGAAAATTTTGGTAAACTGTTGTGAAATCTATACAAGATAAATATCATGTTTGTCAATGAATATTTTCAATTTTTTATGAACAACTATTTGTTTGGAGCTGAAAAAATAAGGAGTTAAATCTAAGTTGAGTTAAAATTATGTTGGAGGAAACACAAAAAACTAATACAGCAGATGATATATGTTTCGTATTAGTCTTAAGTGTGTGTATTGTTAAATAGTTTCCAATCACAGTCCCCTCAATTGCCAACACGTACAACTATCAATGTGTTTAGTCAAGTTTTTACTTACTTTGATAACATTTCATTATGAGCGGAAAATTATTTTTAATTAGTCTGCATTGCTTGAGAAAGAATTTTTATTCTGTAATATTCAAAAAAGAATATCCATCGAAGCCATTAGAGAGAACATTTCAATTGTTTGTTGTGTCTTTAAATTTCCATCATCTAAGATTTCACACAAAGTAATTTCAACTCCAGTCAAAAATATAAGCAGAGCTCATTCAAAAATAACTTAACTGAATTTTATTTTTGTCATATATTTCGTAAAGAAAAAAATTAAGGAATTCAAATTCAAATATCACCACTATTTAAAGTATCTTGATATTTATCGTTCTAGATATAGCTATTCCAGAAATTTTAAACTATTATCGAATATTTTGAGTGTTCTAACTTCCATCCCACAAATTCCAAGTTGAAATTTCCGTGAATGGGAGTTATCAGGAAGAAGCTGTTCATTTTACGTTTGTCATCTTAGTGAGCTTTAATATTATTTGGGCATTATATTAAAACATGCTCCTTTTTTATAAATTACACTATTAGAATTTCAGTATGCAATATCAAAACAAATGAAAAACATCATATTATAAAATCTTGCTAATTACCAAGAATATACAATGTAACCTTTAAAACATACTTGTGCTGTCTAAGACCTCCAGGGGATTTTTCTTCGACATAATTACTCGGTATGTAACCAATTTCTCTGAAATAAAACACAAATTAAATATTTTTTCCCAAAAAAATATAAGCAGTTAAAAATTAATTTAGGTTTTACAGGAAGTATTTGCTGTCTCCTTTACCAACAGTGGTTAAAACTGAGTTGACGAACTCTTAATTTCATTTAGACAGACGTATTATAATGTACACTTTTATGCTGTACTTATGTTGATCTTAATGAGTTTTGTAATTTGATTCAAGGTTCAAGTATGTGTGTCACATTTCTACTGAAATACTATAATGAATAAAAGCTGACGATTCCATCCAGACAGCTCTGGTGCACTTTCTGGGTGCAACTGTTCCAGATTATTCCCCGAACTTCTCTTTGAAGGTACAGTTTAATTTAAAAAGAAAAGAAAGCAGTTAAATACACTCTGTCGCAAAAAAATATATGCACCCAGAAGAAATCAAGCTACAATCACGAAACTCGGCAAGAATGTAGTCTGGTAAGAGATATGCAAATGATTAAAATTTCGAAGCCAATGAGACAAGGCTAAGTGTGCTATGCGCATATTAGTTGCGCAACTGGGAGAGTTTAAAAGCATGAATACGAGCGCCGTACGGCTATCCAAACGAATCTGATGACTTTGATAGACGATATTGAGACTTAGGATGCCTCTAAGACGTAACCGGCGGCAGTACGAGCAGCTGACGGACTTTGATAGGGGCCGTATAATAGGCCTCAGAGAAGCAGGTTGGTCGAATAGACGTATCGGCCGCCACCTCGGTCGGACGATATGGTAGTTGCTCGATGTTGGCAACAGTGGATCACAGAAGGTAGAGTGTACCGTCGCGGAGGGTCAGGACGTCCCAGGAACACAAATGATCGCGAGGATCGTGCAATCAGAAGAGTGGCCACTTCGGCACCAACAACGTCGCTAGCATCGATTCAACGCCACTTACCTCCTTCCAGACATCCAGTGCCATCAAGAGAAACCATAAGGAGACGACTGACCGAAGTTGGCTTGAGGAGCCGACGTCCGCTAAGACGCTTACCACTGACCCCACATCATAGGCAGTGTCGACTGGATTTTTGCCGACCTCGGGCAACTTGGAGTGTGACAGACTGGAGACGTGTCATCTTCAGTGATGAATCCCGATTCAGTCTCAGTGCTGATGACCACCGCACACGTGTCTGGAGGCGCACCGGCCAGCGGTCCGATCCGGCATTTATTGTCGAGCGGCATACAGCAATTTCACAAGGTGTGACAGTGTGGGGAGCAATTTCTTGGGACACACGATCATCTTTAGTGCTCCTTCAAGGCACTTTGACAGCTCGCAGATACGTGGACGATATTTTAACGCCAATTGTGCTACCCATGCTATCAAGTCGCCCAGGTGCCATTTATCAACAGGATAATGCTCGTCCACATACTGCGCGACTCTTCCAACAATGTCTTCAATGATATGACGTCCTACCATGGCCTACCAGGTCACCAGATCTTTCGCCAATAGAGCATGTCTGGACGCGCTGGGAAGGCAACTGCAGCCGTCCCGAGATACAGGAGAATTAACTGCGCAGATGCAAAGACTATGGCAGGATCTTCCACAGGGGGTCATAAGTGATCTAACTAAATCGATGCCACGCCGAATTTCGGCTTGTATAGCTGCCAGAGGTGGCTTTACTACTTACTGATTTTTAACCTTTTGCAAGCTGTAACCGCTTAATAAAATGATATTTTGTTCTGAATTTTTAATCATTTGTTTATTTTCATATACACTACATGCATACCAAATTTCCTGAATGTAGCTCAATTTCTTCTGGGTGCATATATTTTTTGCGACAGAGTGTATATACGTTCCCAGGAATAGGAATTAAAATTTCTAAGATATTTGTATTCAAAATATTCCCCAACTGCAAAATAAATATTCAGTTTTTAATTTACATACGTACACAAAAGACGGATAAGGTTCAAGAGCTCTTACTGAATTCTAACCCAATTTTAAAGAAGTAATCGGTAAGTATATGAAGATTTTATGATAAATGGGGATCCACCAAACAAGCATTTTAAAAAAATCTCAGCAAATTTACTCAGCTAAACAAAAATGAATTACCCTCACATTAGGCCTTACAATTTTGGGAAAATTTAAAGTGGTATTTAATGAGCTCAAAGCGAACCAAGCCATTTCTCTCAAGCGATTTATTCTTTCTATTCAAATCAACACACACACAAACAGAAGATAGAACTATCCTTATTTTCAGTGGCTAAGGGCCTGAATAAATCATTTAATAAAAAATGTGAATGTTATGTACGAAAGTGTCTAACTTTTTTCTCGTGATTTTTTTGTTTGTTGAAACATTTAGCAGTAATAAAAACTTAGTCACAAAAGATAATGTAGCCAATTTGTGACGGCTTGTTTAACGCTATCCCCTAAGGAAAAAGGTTCACCTCAACGGTAAACTTAGAGATGAAATGAAAACCAAATGAAATGAAAATGTCAGGAGAATATGGTGCCTAGTGGTTTGGCGTTTTATTAGGAGTCAAGAATTCCTTGGAATTAATCCTTCAATTTTTTTTTTAGGAAAGGTTGATAGAAAGTTGAGAACACGTTTTCTTTCAGCAGCCTAGATTTTAAGAGACCATACTTCGCCATATGAAACTGTTTCGACAATTTGAGAAGAGTCAATCATCTCTTTTACTTTTCGGCTGAATCAAGATAAACAACACGACTTACTGAAGTTGAAAAAGTCGCCTTTCTTCATAAAGAACGCTAATTTTTCCATTTTGAATTTCAAGATATCATCTTCTAATATTTTTTATAGTCGTAACAGCAGTGTCGTATTATACAGTAATTTCCCTTACCCCTCCAAAAACGAACTGCACTTAATCCATCTGCTCAGTCTGCTCATCAGTTTAAATGAATGTAAAATAAATACGTATTGATTGTTCTAGACAAAATAAATGATGTAGTATATATATATATATATATATATATATATATATATATATATATATATATATATATATATATATATATATATATATATATATATATATATATATATATATATATATATATATATATATATATATATATATATAGTATAATAAAATAAAATAAGAAATCAAGTGAAAAAGTTGTAAAACCTACAAAGCTTAAGAAGAAAGAAATTGGAGTTCAAGGGATACAAAAATTTAGATACAAAAAGAGTCTTTGGAATAAACTGGAGAACTATTATGATTTCTAGATCTGTCGCTGAATTAGGCCACGATTTAGGGTTAAGCACACACACAATGCCTTATGGATTCACCTTCCCCGTACAGTAGAAATTTTCGACATAATTGGGAAAAAAGAACCATGTTGAAAAGTTAAGAATATATATATATATATATATATATATATATATATATATATATATATATATATATATATATATATATATATATATATATATATATATATATATATATACAGTCAGGTCGTTTTATGCGGTAGATACGTTCTACCGAAAAACGCATATAAAAAAAATCGCATTAAAATAGACATTACTTGAATAGGAAAAGTAGGGATACGTTCCTTAGTTTTCTAAAATCGCATAAAACCAAAACAACTAGTTAAAATTAACTTAAAACCACATAAAATTGCAGAAATGAAAAGAAATAGGCTGCATGATAAATTACTTCGAAAATGTCTGAAAGAAATTCATACAAAAGCTAAACAAAAAAACTTGTATTCAAACCTTAATTCATTTTATTTTATGGAAAAGTAATACACATAATTTTACATTTTTAATCATTATCGCTATTTGATAATGGTTTGCACCGTTTGCGAAGTGGTTCCAAATCACCTTCATCATCAGAAGAGACTGTCTCTGCAATAGATATTTGCGGTAAAGGCCACGGATTTTCACAAACTTCATTCTCGTTCTGTGTAGCTCTTCCTTTTCTGACAATGTAATCATTAATTAAACTTTGCGATGAGGATTCTTTTATATATATATATATAGCTCACGATATGCAGACATGCAGTTCTGCAGCTCGCGTTGTAATATAGAGGCTCGTTCAGAATTGGGGTCATTAATAAGAAAATGATTTTCTAATTTACTGCAAAGTTGAAGACCTTCTTGAATTAATTTTCCAGTGAGAGGAGTTGAATTTTCTTCCTCATCATGAATTTGTACGTTGTCTTAATATAATATTTTTTAAAAGTTGCAATTATGCCTTGATCTAATGGCTGAATAAAGCTTGTTGTATTGGGCGGAAGAAATACTAGTTGAACATTTGGATGTTCTAATTGTGGATGACTTGCTGCATTGTCAACAATTAATAAAACTTTAAAATCGAGAGATTTTTCCTTCATATAGGCTTCCACTTCTGGTACGAAACAATTATTGAACCATTCTGTAAAATAAGTGTTGTCATGCTTTCGGGTTAGCCATCCAATGCACGGGCAGTTGTTTTAAATCTTTACCTTTAAGGGCGCGTGGTCTAAGAGATTTATTTATTAAGAGAGGTTTCAACATCCGATCTCCTGATTCATTGCTACAAAGTAATAAGGTGAATCGAACTTTACTTGCTTTTTGTCCACTTGCAGTTTTTTCATTCTTTGCGATGTAAGTAAGGTTAGGCAATTTTTTCCAATAAAGTCCTGTTTCATCAGCATCGGCAGAATAGTCCCCATCTTCAATAATTTTCACTAGCTCCTCTGGAAATATTTTTGCTGCTCCTTCATCTGCTGTCGCACTCTCCCCTGTTATCTTAATATTATGAAGTGCATTTCTTTTTAAGAACCCGGTTAGCCATCCTTTGCTAGCTGAAAATTCTTTTCCAGCTTGGGAAGTGGAAGTTGATGGTTCTGACTGTTTCATTGACTTATAAAACTGAAGAGCTTTTTCTTGGATTAAATAACCACTTACAGGAATACTTCTTTGAACTTGTTCCTCAATCCAAATTGCGATGGCTCTTTCCGTTCTTTCTAATAATACATCCCTTATGTACGATGCAAATTTGGTGCTTAAGTTTGTACCAGAAATGACCGATTTTCTTATTGCAGCTTCATTCTTTTTAATTGCTCTGACAGTAGATTCGCCTAAATTAAAATGTTTTCCAATAGCCGTAGATCCTTCTCCTTTTCCTAACCGATCTAAAATTGTAATTTTCGTTACCAACGAAATTGACTGTCTTTGATGTTTTTTTTTCCTCCATTGGGCCAAATAAAATCTTAGAAAAGAAATTTTAAAAAATTACACTTAACGATTTTCTAATGAAAAATAAAACTTCACGACACTCACTTTAAATCCAGAAATCAAAATTTGCTGCTTATTATATTGCAACTTAAATTCGCCACACTTATTAAAGTGAAACTTTTATAAAAATGAACGAGGCACCACTAAGAGAAAATATAATTTCGAAATAATGATATCGTATCGGTATACTACTGAAATACAACTGAAATAAAGAATGCGAATCTAAGACTGTCGCAGCCAAGCCGCAGACGTAAGCATCAAAAAGATACGGAAATTCTCGGAATACTACGATCTACGTCTCAGTATAAAAAAAAATAATAATAACAAAAATCTAAAAATGTTTGGAATACAAACCGCAAATGTTTGAAATAAAACCGCACAACTACAAAATCGCATAAAAAGAGACCTGACTGTATATATATATATACACTAGTGTGCAAAAATTAAGGACGAAGTCGAAAAATTAGCATATCAGCTGAACGAAGAGGCAGAGCGGACAGAAAGACCAATCAGGAGATTAAGTAAGGTGATGTACGGTAGCACATGCGCAGATATGCAGGTAGACGTAATGGGGGAGTGTCTGAGTAGTATAAAGCATGTTGTCGGTGTAAGATCAGTATTTCTGGCAAAGAGATTGCACGCCGTATAGCAGTTAAAATCACACCGAGTTGCTGCCTCAGCGAGAAATGGCGAATAATCAATCTGTTAGACGACATCTGGATGCTTTTACCCGAGGTCGAATCATTGGGAAGTTGGAGGAAGGCCGCAGTGTGACAAGCGTGTCTGCATAGTTCGGAATTGCTCCAGCATCGTTTCACGACTTTGGAGACAATTTCAAACTACAGGAACAGCTATCCGGGGGTTCAGTAGTGGTCGTCCACGAGGAACCACACCCGTAGATGACCGGTACATTGTCTTACAGGCCAGAAGGAACAGGCTGAAGACAGAGGGAGAAATCGCTAGACGCACGACACAGGCGACTGGACGACCGATATCGCGTTTTACCGTGGCCAGAAGACTGCACGGTGGTGGTCTGTTTGCACGACACCCTGTACGGTGTGTACCTTTAACGCCTGCCCATCGGAGAAGGCGTTCTCTTTGGTGCCGGGAACACCGGAATTGGAGAGACAATGAATGGGGACGAGTACTCTTTACAGATGAGAGCAGATTCAGTTTGAGTAGCGATTCTCATCTGGAGAGAGCAGGGAAGCCGCAATCATCCCTCGAACATCATTGAAAGGGACAGGTATGGAGGTCGCGGTGTTCTCGTTTGGGGAGGCATCATGCTTGGTAGTCGTACAGACCTTCACATCTTCGACGCAGGTTCAGTCAACGGGACCCGTTATTGTAACGAGATTCTTCTTCCATATGTGCGTCTTTTTAGAGGCACTATGGGTCTGCAGTTCCTTTTCATGGACGACACTGCACCATGTCATCGCACAGTAGCTGTCGAACAGCTCTTAGAGAGTGAGGATATTGAACGTATGGATTGGCCGGCACGATCTCCGGATCTCAATCCCATCGAGCATGTATGGGATTTTCTAGGCAGACGCTTGGCAGCTCGTACCTTACCACCAGTAACGATTCGGGAGCTTCGATTGGCGCTGCAAGACGAATGGGCAGCAATGCTTCAACAACTCATTGACACCCTCATTCTCAGCATGGGCAGACGCTGTGAAACCTGCCTAGCAGTCAGGGGAGATCATATCCCCTACTAAAGACCGGATGTTTCTTGCTGGACACCCATCACAGGGATGTTTCGGCCTTCAGTCGCATTGCGCTCCGTGCTACTTTTTCAATCAAGCTTCTTTTTATCCCTCTGATTTCTCTTTTAGTATGTGTTGCTTACATATTACACATGTCCTTACGTATTGGGGATCTTACGGTATTAAATGTGTTGATTTGGAAAGCTTTTGTACAAAGTTATATTGAAAAAACCGTCTCGTCCTTAATTTTTGCACACCACAGTGTATATATATATATATATATATATATATATATATATATATATATATATATATATATATATATATATATATATATATATATATATATATATATATATAAAGAGTGTTTTTTTTCCAGGTATAGAAGTTTACGTTGGCATTACTTTCCAAGATGGCGACCGATTTAACAGCTGTCAAGTGATTTATTCTCAGTTTGGTTTGGCAATTCATCAAAACGATCATCAAGCAAGGCGTAGATTCGTCGAATGGGCCCAAAACGAAATTGCCGTTGTTCCTGATTTTACTAAGCGAATTTTGTTTAGCGATGAAGCGCACTTCTGGTTGAATGGCTACGTCAACAAACAAAACTGCCGCATTTGCAGTGAAGCTAATCTACAAGTGTATGTCGAAACACCGTTACATCCAGAAAAACTGACTGTTTGGTGCGCTTTATGGGCTAGTGGAATCCTTCTTCAAAAACGATGAAGGCCACAACGTTACAGTCAATGGTGATCGGTATAGAGCCATGATTACTAACTTTTTCATTTCTGAATTGAACAATCATGATGTCCAGGAGCTGTGGTTCCAACAAGACGGCGCAACATGTCACACAGCTCGTGCCACAATCGATTTATTGAAAGACAAGTTTGGTGACCGCCTAATTTCACGTTTTGGACCTGTGAATTGGCCTCCAAGATCTTGTTATTTAACACCGCTAGACTATTTTCTGTGGGGCTATGTATATAAAGTCATTGGTCTATTCGGAAAAGCCACAAACGCTTGACCATTTGGAAGACAACATTCGCCGTGTTATTGCCGATATACGGCCACAAATGTTGGAAAAAGTCATCGAAAATTGGACATCCAGATTGGACTACATCCGAGCCAGCCGTGGCAGTCATATACCAGAAATCATATTTAAAATGTAATGCCACAAGATTATCTTTCGAATAAAAAAAATTTATGGCACTCGAATAATACATCGTTGTTTTATTGCAATTTAAAGTTCTGTATCTCTAAAATACCCTATATATATATATATATATATATATATATATATATATATATATATATATATATATATTCTTTAGCTTTAACTATTACTATGAAATTTGCCTCTCTTGACGGTTATTGAGTAACACATTGGATGAAACAAATAAGGAAAATGGTTTTCTGATACACCCTTATATACATAAAAAAGTGTGTGTTATTATGTACGCATGTAAGAAGTTATACTTCTTTGGCGTAACAAGATTAAAATCTTTCTAAAAATCTTGAGCAGGGCAAGCTGGACCAAGAACGAAAGGCGGTCATGAGCAGAATTGAACGATACTAACTTTTAGTCAATCGGACAAGCCAAACTCGAGATAATCACGAATTAAATAAATTTAAACACCTCCGCACAGAGACAATAGAGCCAGTAATATTGGGGGGGGGGAGGGCTTGGCAGACTGTATTTGGACATGAGGTGAACTGAATGTGACACTTGAGACCTCATATTGAATGCCTCGGCGGGAAGAATCATTCATGAGAAAATTAAGACATCCGCCTGAAGAGCCCCTGAGCTATGGTCCTTTTAAAATAATTAAAACATTTCAAACAATTAAATAAAATAGAAGCAGTGCACCCAGCAACTCGAAACTCGGCCTGGTTGTGAGGAAAGACAAGAGGAATTCATTCAAACTGGTCCGGAGTCTGTTGTTGCAAATGGGGCGGTGTTAACTTGGGAAAGGAAAACGAAATTAACTCCCCCGGGGGGACAACTGTGACGCAAATGGTCACGTACATGCAACGATACACAGAGTAGTAGGTAATCTCAAAGTTTCATCCTTCTACCTCTGTAATATTGTGACATCATCAAAAGATCGAACCCCATAGGAATAGCGGGGTAATTCTTTCAGTGATAACGCCCCACTATCTACACACGAATTATAACATATGAAAGACCTCAACGAGGAAAACTTAGGGTCCGAGTTTCATTAACGAAGCTCAAATATCCTCGGAGCTATGTGGGATTTTAAAAAAATTAAAACTTTAAAAAATTTAAAACATTAAAATAACTTTAAAATGTTAAATATGGGTGAAGAAATAGGGCTATGGTCCTGAAAAAATACATCTAGGTTGCTCCTAGGGAGAACAATCGAATCCAGCCGACCAAGGTAGCATAGGATTCGAGTTCTTACTGGGGAAGCTCTGAAGGGCGGGAGCACCGGAGGGGACCAATTCCACGCAAACTCGCGCTAATGTGAAAACATGGCGGACCTCCAAAAATTAAGTCCCGAGCTCAATTCTTTAGGGGGGTGATTTTTCCAGTTCCCATAGGATTAACATATTTTAGTGCTTAAGCCCTCTCCCTGCCTACACAATGGGAATGAAGTAGATGAGTCTCGATGAGTGGAACAGTTGGCTCAAATCTCAAGTCCGAGACTCGAACAGGAGCCAAGATATTGTGAATTTAAGCAAATTTAAAAACAATTAAAGGAATTAATGGAAGCAATAGCCCAATGAGCATGGCAATTATAACGGGAAGAGCAGATCGAGAGGGATCGAATGAGCCACGTTCGAATGCTCGGGTGCCGAGATATTGGCCAAAAAGCTATAGAGGGGGAATGCGCCGAGGGGATGCGTCCCAACCAGTGGCGCACACAAGGGGGTGTCCTGGGGGTCCGGACCCTCCCCCCTCAAAGCCCTTTTGATTTTTTTCTGATTCATTATAATTTGAAGTATATAGTATGTAAACTTTAACTAATTATTTGTTATTAATGATTAATTTTATTAATTAATGCTAATTATTTATTCAATAATTAGTTTTTTACTGTATTTTGTTCCGGAAAACCGACAAAATTAAAAAGAGCATGATATAAGAATGGTGAACTTTCGACCCCGGAAACCTCCCCCCCTTGAAAAATTCCTGTGTGCACTACTGGTCCCATCAAATATGATTTATAACAATAGTTATTACGATCCCCCAAATATCAGTCCCCTAGCACCAAAAAAGTGGCATGTTAAAATATTAGACGACGGTGTGCGCCCGCATCGGTGTCATGACGGTATGCGCACGCATATTAAAAATTTACTCTCATCCTTTTTCCCAAGCACGCAATAAGAAGTATAGCTTCAAAAAGTTCTTAGACATCGAAGATTAATTTCAATCTGAAAATCTTGTATAAAGAAAAGACTACTTATGGGTCTTGCACAAGTTGGTGTTTTCGGCTCACAGGAGGAGGAACACAGCGCCGTGCCTTTACTCAGTATCGACTGCAACAGTATCGACTACAATGGGTCTTGCACAAGTTGGTGTTTTCGGCTCACAGGAGGAGGAACACAGCGCCGTGCCTTTACTCAGTATCGACTGCAACAGTATCGACTACAATGAACATTATTTACAAACAATCTCTTAGTATCTGTGCATCTTTACATTGAAAGACTTGATGTGAGACGACATTTTGAGTGTATTTCTCTTAAGATATCCGAGCACGTCCAGAGCATTTTTTTAGAGAATAGCATACTAAAACATTATAAGTACTTTTTTAGGGATCAATACTAATAAATATTAATACTTAATCAACAATTTTTAAAATTTCTAAAGTTTACAAAAATCACAAGTAAAATGTTGGAAATATTTTAAAAATTCTTTAAAGCAGTTAGAGAAAAAATAATAAACTTTTTTCAATAACAGTATTTCTCAAGTAAACATACATTTATATCTAAGGAATGGGAATTAATTTTAATGTTTTATTAAAATATTAATATTTTAGAGCTGATTTAATAAATATTATAAGATGATTTTTCTAATTTTAAGTAATTTATTGTAATTAGGCCTCTGTGTAATGTAGAAACAAAATAAGTGTTTTGAAAATCTAAAAGATTCAATTAAATCAAAATGTGTGTTTTGACTGAAATTGCGTTCGGATACCTTAATCGACGACACACTTAACGTTGAGCGAGGAAGACCAGCCCCCAATTGGCTCTTTACAAAAACAAAACAAAAACCTTTTTTTTCAACCGGTTTTGTTTTTCATCTATCTATGCCTGCGAGTCATTATTTTCAGAGATGAATAACATTAAAGATTCGCTTAGAAACCGTTTGGCAGATGACTCCAATTCAGTATGCATTATGCTAGAAGTAATAAGTTACAATCCTAATATAAATTATTTGGCATCTAATCTGCAATAGAAGGCAATCAAAAGTTACTTTGATTTGAATATTGCACGTATAACTAAAACATCACCCTAAGTTCCTAAGACAAATAATTATGACACTTAACTGCGTGGGATCCAATAAAATTGTCCTCATCAGGTCTCGCCTGGGTTCCCTGGACTAAAGCTACTTTTCAAGAGAACTCCTGTGAGACTTCTTATAGTCACTTCTCCAATCTCACTTTAATAGCAGTCTAACTACTAACTCTAACACTCACTTTGCTAGAGTTTAAATAGAACTCAAATTAGCGTAAAATCAAGTTCTCCTTCGGAAGGTGGTTTTAAACTCAAGCAGCAGTTAATGAAATGTTTTACATTTCGCACTTACTGTGACACCAATACCTCCTTCTCGCCACAACTGTGATCAAAATAATCAAGTTTTGAACAAGTAGCAAGTCATTGAAAAACTATCCCAGTAGATGGAGTAATATCATGTCATTGACTATGAAAAGAAGCAGAAAAAAGTAAGCAGTGAATAAGGTTTTGCAATGTAGTGATCGGTTGGAAAACATAGCATTTATTTGAATTCGGTCCCCTTGAGCGGCAGCTGATTTCGGTACATTCCCGTCATTTTTTCCATAGATAAACTGCTCGGATGAGAGGACCTCGTGGGCCGTAATTTTGATAGTCCTGTCCTAGAGGGAGTGGGTCACACTCTTCAGCTACTCGAGGGCTTTTGGAAACGGACCTCATCATTTCAAACCATGGTCAAGTGAAGAGGATGACATCTGAGCTGGCACCCTCACTCTTAACTTCCACACCACTCCTACGGCAGGACGTTTGAGCCTTGACATGATTTAACGTGCATCGCCTCCCCACATGGTGTGTCTTCAGCGGTACTAGGCACAAACTCATGACACACCTGACACAAATCCGTTACCTTGACCACTAGGCTACCGCGGCCACATTCCTGTCCAAGAGGATTAGTCAGAAACGCGAATAGAACCCTTTATAACATGATCTATTACTCTAATTGAATCCAGTTTTTTCGTAGTCTTTTTGAGGAAAAGGGATGTTGAGAATGCTTTAAGTAAAGTTATCCTGGTAATCAGAGTACAGCTCTAAAAAGACCTGTTTTTCAGTTGTTAGAAAGGGCGTAACAGACTAAAGTTTCTAGTGTCCACTCAGTTCCAATTCTGGAAACTGTATGAAACTCTTCGGGAAATAGTTTGGAACACTCGTAGACAATTTAGTTGATAAAGAGTAACATCAGCTGGAGAAAACCAATTTCTATAGGAACCGGACAATGTGTCTTGGGAGTTGTCCAAGCAAACAGTGGACTAAATTTCAGGGAAGAACGCTTCAGAGCCCCTGCTCCTGACTTCTATGCAAAAAGAGTGATAGTCAAGAATTAGACAATTAATGTACATGATTCAGCTTTCAGATTGATTATCGTCACAGAATAATCTGGGAAGAATCCCTTAATATCGTGTTGGTGGTATTTGGTTAGGTCTGCTAAACGTTTTTGGAGGAGACATTGCAAATGGAACAGAGATGACGTCCTGGATGTTTCTTCACGTTTATCTTTGCTGAGGTGCTACGGGTATCACAGTTCTTAGTCATGGATGTCAATGCAACATTTTTCTCAGCTTTCAGAGAAATACCTTGAATGCGAAGACATTAATTGTATGCAATAGTGGGTAAAATAACCAGACTTGAATCCAATTGAACATGTTTGGAATGCTCACCAGCCTCCACCAAGGAAAATTGTTGAGTTGCGGAGGTACTAGAATTCGTCACTGCAATTAAACTCATTCCCAACATTAGCTTTTATCGCATCAATTATACTCTCTGTTAATCCATTTTAGCACTTTTTTCCTTTATTGTAGCAGAAAAGCAACTTTTTGCTCCATTTTGTAGCCTTTGTATAAACCAAGCCAAAAAAAATAATATTTTAATCGGTTATTTAACTGCTCCCTTTATTCGTAATAGCGTTTCAACAAAGTATGCCATATTTCACTCCCTTTACGAGGAAAAAAGACATACTCAAAAATGAGCACGTAGACATACTCATTCTGAAATGAGTATGTTTGTATCAGATTTGACCGCATGCCTTGATCGAATTGGATTCGTTACATGTACTCAAAACCTCCCAACATATTAATTAATGCTCTCGGACAAATTAAAAAACATATGCAGGATTACAGAAACTCTTAATAAACTGGCTACATATTTTGAAAATTGGGGTTCAACAACAAATTCAATTCTCTTAAATCTTCCGAACTATATTTCGTATCTTCGACGTTACTCGTGGAGGAACACATATTAAAATGAGTTCTCGATTCTTTGTTGTTATTTTACTTAAATGATTTTCTCTTGTTTGTAAAACTAAAAGTACATGATTTTTTTTAATACAAGATAAGTTAAATAAGTTGCTAAAATTACTAATTACACTTTCTTTATAGTCGACTGCCAATCAAGCGATATGGTAAATATGATGTTTACTTTATTTTGGCGGATTATTTAAAAAGCAATTTACTTGATTTATTAGGTCATATCGTTTCATTTATTCAAGTAAAAACTAAATTCATTTGTAAGCAACAATTTTTAAGCCCACCCTGGGTTTAAGTGTAGAATTGGGGGTTTGGCGAAGTTAATTTTTTAGCAACCTAAATTAGGCGCCAAGCAACTTAATTTAGCGATAGGTGTTAAAAGAAGTGGAATTTTACGATGAAAATACAGAAATATTAATGAGAAATAAAAAAATAATATTACTAAAGTTATGAGTAATGCATTTTACTGAGTTGTTTGGCGATCACCGAATCCAAAGGGCTCCCCATTCTACACTTTAACCCAAAAGTGAAAAGATTTAAATATGTCATTACACATAGCCAACTACTGAAATCCCATTTTAAGTTCTGCTTTGAAAGGTGGTCAAGCAATGACCATTATGTTACATAAATAGAACTATTGTTTTGCAGTAAAATGTGCTTGTGTGTGTGTGTATGAATAGCAGCATTAGCATGTTTCACTATGCAATATGGTTTTACCAATTGACTAAACATTGTATTAAGTTTTTATCAATTAACACTGTTAGTAGAATGTGCCTTGAATGTAGGAATAAATATAACCTTAGACAACCCATTTTATCCTAATCAATACCAAAAAGATTCAGGATTTATTTAAATTTTACTACATAAGTTTTTGTTGACAATTATTAATCTTTTTAGGAGACTAATTTCTTAAAAATTTAAAAGTACTTTTTTAGCTTATTAATTAAGTTATGGAAAATGTCTTAAAAGTTCCCATGAAGAAATTAGTTAAGAGTTTCAACAATTTCAATACTCTTATTTTTTTATTCCTTTCACTCTCATTTTCGAATATTGAAGGAATCAAAATTAACTGAACAGAAATTACAGAATGAGTAAAATTAGTTAGAGTAAAAAAAATTGAGCATAATATACTTCAAGAATGTTTTTTACTTTTCGGTATTAGACATTAAGTATGAAAATTAAATCTACTTAACTATTAATATTTAATGCATACTTTGTCTTATTAGTAATTGATCTGCATTGTTTAAATTAGATTTATCACAGTACTTACATATCATCACAGCCTTTTGGTAACATTATATGAAACGAAACACATGATTGCCAATTCACTGCATAACCCCCATGCAAAATTGGTACTCCCAACTTGGCGAGTTATCTTGAACGTTGTTGCCATAATACCTAAGTACATATTTATCTTATAACATAGTGCAGAAAGGCAGTGGCATAATGGAGAACATTTGGGCCTCCAAGTTGCATTTGACAAAGGTACTTGGTGGCTGTCAGGCGTTGAGCCCCCTAGGATCATGGACCCTCCCACCACAATATGGGGCTGTATGTTACGCCACTGCAGAAAAGCTATACTTTCATGACCATAATACTTGCTTCATTTCATACCATGTGCTTCATTTCATATAATCTCGCCCAAACTGTTACGATAATATGTAAGTTTCAAAAATTAACACAGCTTTGGTACAAAATCTTCTGTATGCAGGTATGTTGTACTTGAGCGGAAACACGTAAGAAATCTGCCATAATATGTAAGTACCGATTTATCTTATAACATAATGCAGAATGGCAGTGGTGCAACAGAGAACATTTAGGCCCCCTGCAAAGTCAGGTTTTGGGCCTCCAAGTTGGATTTTACAAATGGTAGGTACTTGGCGGCTGTCAGGCCTTGGGCTCCCCTAAGACCCTGTGCTCCCCACAATATGGGGGGTACGTTACGCCACTGCAGAAAGGTGCTGAATAATACTTTGCTTTGATTAAAAACACACTATTGTGATATTTCTAAAAAATCTTATTAATCTGATATTTTTTATAATAATAAAGACACAAGACCAGTCAAAGTATGTTTTAATTCACAATATATTGATCTTCTGGTTTATAACACACGTTTAATGTAACCAGTGTTTTGTTTATTTGGATGAAAATGAATGAGATATATATATCAGATTCTTGATATTTAACTCGATTAAATCTATTTTACGCTTTTATTTATTTATTCATTCAGGACCATGATTACATGTATGTGATCACTTCAGGGAATAATGTGAGATTTTATTTACCCCTTTCTGAGTCCGTGATCATACCGGTGTTATCTGGATTTGGAATGATTATAAAACATAAATTTTTTTTGGCGTATTTTATTACAGCAGTTGAAATGGTATTGGGTTTAACAGCAAAAATCTACTGGTCCTGAACGGGTTAGAGAAAATTTAGGTACTTACATATTATCGCAACAATGCCAACATTCGAAATAATTTGCGAAGTTGGCAACCCTGATTTTCCATATGTTGTGCATGCTAAATTTTTTCTGACACAGCCATGAGCTCTTCATTTCATATAATCTCGTCAAAACAATTGCGGTAATATGTAAGTACCAATAATTAATAAAGCTTTGGTACAAAAACTTCCGTATGCAGGTATGTTGCACACATGAGCCGAAACACGCCAGAAATCTGTTCAGTTTGACATACAGGAAGCACCATAATAGTAAAACAACATAGGTTTTGCATTTTTTCACGTAGATCAAGATTTGGATGTTTTTATTTCTACTGTAGTAGCTGGCAAAATATATTTATTGACATACATATTTTTTTAACAGATTAAAGCATAGATGAAGAAAGTTTCTTCTTTTTAGATAGTGAGGCGTTGAAAACTAATTTCTTAAGCTGTCCCTCAAATGTTTCAGTACGGAAAAAGTGAAAGAGACTTTTGTGTGTGTATCTCAGAAAATTATCATAATACTTATTCAGATTCAATCATACTTCTCGACCTCGACTTTTAATATCAAGTTTTCTTCCATGGAATTACGGAAGCAGAAAAACAAGATAGGTATAGAAACTATCCTTAAATAACTTTTGTTTATACGTTTCAAGTTGGAGGGGAAAGGAGACAGCATGTCGTTTTTAGTTTTTGAGTATTGAAGCAAAGTGTACCATAAGTGTACCACAGGAGCCAGACTCGTTTACAATGTGAAAAAAGATCTTAAGATAAAAAACGTGCCAACTTCTTTCTATACAGACTCAATGAATACTTCCTACTGGATTAAGAAACAAGACATTTGGTCTTCGTTCGTAGCTAACAGAGTCAATGAAATACGGAAATTGACGGATCCAGAAGCTTAGCGACGTATTCAAGGGAAATTTAATCCAGTAGATTTGCCCTCAAGGGGGTGTAATCCTAAAGACTTATTAGAATCCCATTGGTGGGTGGGACCCTACTGGTTAAAGCTACTCCACGAAGCTAGTGAAATAAAGCCCGATATGGTCATTTCAGAGAGAAAAAGCTGTACTCACAGCTACTACTTTGGACCTTAGCAGATTTGTATTCTTTCAGAAAATATCTTTTTTTAACAAACTCGTAAGAATAATGGCACATGTCAACCGATTTTGTAAGAATGTGAAAAAAAACCCTATTGACAGGAAAAAAGCAAGATTGGAAACAGACGAAAATAAAACATCGGAAAAAGTCATTTTAAAGGAAATACAGAGAGAAGCTTTTTCTGGAGGAGAGAAGTTGATCTTACGAACTGTGAAAATGCAGTGATGATCTCCTAAGATTCGAAACTAGAATTGCATCGAGAAAAGATTTAGAGACTTTTAGATTTCCAGTATTGTTGCCCCAGAAGCATGAAATGGTGGAAAATTGATAATGATCAAACACATAGAGTTATCACTCAAACACTGATGTTGTGCCTCAGAGAATCATTTTGGATAATTAAGAGCAAAAAGATAGTGCGAGGCGTGATAAGAAAATGCACCAAGTGTAGCAAATGTTCTGCTCGGCTATTAGAAGCCAAGAGCATTCTTCTTCCCGAAGACAGAGTCAGCGATGCTGCTGTCTTTGAAGTTACTGGCATTGATCTATGGGGACCTTTGTTTCTAAAAACCGACAAAAAATGCTGGATAGTACTTGCCACTTTCGCCGTTAACCGAACGGGGCATTTAAAGCTGGTGTCATCTTTGTCCACCGAATGTGTTATGCTGGCTCTTCGGTGGTTCATAGCGAAAAGAGGACGCTATGACTGTCTATTCCAACAATGGAAAGAATCTTGTGGGCACGGCCAATTTTTTAAAGATTGATTGGAGATCGAAAATTTTACATCAGAAAAAAGGATTTCCTGGAAATTCAGTCCTGCTACTTGAAGAGCATTCTGTGAAAAGTTCTGGGGAGAGCTTGTTTGAGCGAAGAAGAATTGGTCACTGTGTTATGCGACGCAGAGAACTTAATTAATTCTCACCCCTTAACATACCTCTCAGAAGATCCTGATGAACAATCAGCACTTACACCGTCTATGTTTCTCCAGAAAATTAGAGGTTAGTGTTCTGGATCTGGATATAATAGATTCAAAAAGATTGAACAAAAGGTGTGCTTAAAGTGTGTTTATAGATTGAAATTGTGTCAAGATCTGCGAAACCGCTTCAGAAATGAGTATCTAGGGATACTGAAAGATTATTCAAAAGTTAAAGGAGAGTTGTCCATCAAAGAAGGTGAACTCGTACTAATTCGTACTCGTACTCGTACCAACAATAAAGGAATCACCTGGCCTCTAGGGAAAGTCATAAAGATGTATAAAGGAAAAGATGGAAGATTGCACATAGTCGAAGTGAAAACACATTTGAAAGTGTTATGAGACCAATCTAGAAACTATCCTCTAAAAGTGACTACAGCTGATTGTTTGTCGTCAACAAAAAGAGATGTAGAGGACGCCTCGATCAAAATCAAATTCCTGTGGTGCAAGGAGTACGCCGTTCTCATTATGGAAGAATTTGAAACAAACTAAAAAGACATGATAATCGATAAACTACACTGGTGTGCAAAACTTAAGCAACAGGTGGGTTTATTGCCATTACTTCACGAAAAATCATCTGAGAGACATGAAATTCAGAAATGAGGGAGACTATTATGTACGTAAAGGATGCCGAAAGCATCGGCGCTGAAAAAGGAATACAATGCATACGGTATGGAATCAAACAAAAACAAGCTTTATTGAACGCATAGTATCGTGACTCATGATGGTCTATCCAACAGGAAGAACAACAAGCAGATGTTCCTTAATATGGTATATGCCCTCCCCTCACTGCAATGGTTTTCGTCGCACCGTCTCCGCATACTCAGAACCAGCTGATGCAACATTTCTTGCGGTAGGAGTGCCCATTCTTTAATCAGCATCTGTTTGAGTTGTTGGATGTTCTCCGGATGATGTAAGCGTGCTGCAATACGTCTCCCCAAAGCATCCCACACATGTTCGATGGGATTTAAATCTGGGGAGTACGCTAGCCAATCCATTCGAGTGATATCTTCACTTTCCAGCAGCTCCTCAACAGCAAGAGTCCGATGTGGCCGTGCATTGTCATCCATAAAACTGAAGTCTGGGCCAATGACACCTCGGAACAGGCGCACATGGGGAAGAAGTACCTCCTCACAATAGCGATCCCCGATTACAGACCCTCTATCGAAAATGTGGAGCTCAGTTCACCCGTTGAAGTTCTTGTCTCTTCAGACAAGAACTTCAGGACCACCGTAATCGTGTCTTTCCTTGATGTTACTAGTATAAAACCGTGTCCCGATCTCTCTCCAAATCAAAACGAGTTGATAATCGCTTCTGGTACTGAATGGACTCTTATCCGTAAAGATAACACGACTCCATTGACAGTTGTCCAGTTTTTGTGCTGTCTGCACCACTGTAAACGTTGGCGTCGGTGGTCAACATTCAACGGGGGGCAGCGTTCAGGACGGCGGATGAATAGGCCCCCTTTGTGAAGGCGTCTGGCCACAGTAAACCGCGACACTTGTCGCCCGTTGTTGTAGAGAGTTGCTGATCAATGACGCTTGCTGACTTCCGTCGGCCTCTTTTCGCCTGTAGGATGATATATTGGTCATCCCTTGCAGTTGTCATCCTCGGGGGCCACCACCAACCTTTTTAACAGCTGTACCTGTGGTTTGGAACGCTTTCGAAGCGCGCGAAACGACACTTCTGTTGATTCCGAACTCTGCAGCTACACTGGTGACGGTACGCCCTTCCTCCAGCTTTCCGATCATTCTTCCACGTGTGAAGTCGTGTAGGGGATTTCTTCTAGCCATATTTCACGAACTGACTCACTGGCACTTGCAGTTAATATGTTGAATTGCGTCTGCGTCCTTCATTTAATTTTACTGTTGAACAGCACGCGCCGACATGACGCGTTTTGCGTACTCTTACGTCGCTTCTGACGTTTCGTTCCTGATATTTGCATACGCATGACGTTTCTACTGACTTACGTGTTCACTGTACTGATCTCCAGACTTCCTTTTCTGCAATTTCATAGTTATCTGCTTAATTTTTACATTGTTGCTTAAGTTTTGCACACCAGTGTATTATGAACTCGTGATTTTCTATCATGGTAATTTTGGCTAATATTTTAACTCTTTTATGAACTTTAATTTTATTTGATATAGTTAATTAGCTTTTTTAGTCTTTTTCAGAATGATATTTATTCTTACTCTTGACTGCTGTTTTGAATTTTTCTACAACTTCGAATCCAAAGGTGGGAGAGTGTTTTAATTTCCCATCTTTATCAAAAACGACAGCAGCGACAGCGGCCGTAACATAAGTTAATAACAGAGTTCAAATATATGCGTAGGTGAAACGTACAGAAACTGCGCAATAGTATCTAAAAATTGATAATAATTATAAAACTATACATTTGTTATTTGCTTAGTGTGCTTTTGTTGTAGTTTTGTTATGTGTGCCGTAGTAATTAAAATTTATAGATGTTCACAATTGCTTTTATTCATGGACTTTAGTACGATCAAATCGTGGCTGTCCTGCATTGACAAGGTAAGCCATTTTACCTGGAGTATTTCTCTTTCATCTTAAGCACACAAAAACATGAAAGATATTTTTTCCAGATGTTTTTTAAACACTCATACATATATATCAAACGACCATGGTTTAGAGCTCATTCCCGATAGATTCCAATTCAATTAGCAATCCCGAAGCCTACCTCAGTTATCAAATATTGGAACGCTTAGTTGTTGAGATCTTTCTGCAAGGATATTTCATTTTTTACTCTCTTTAAAATATATATGATAAAAGAAAACGTTCAAAAAAGTAAAATTTACATTATTTTACATTGTCGTTACTTTCTGAAAAGTTCAGTTAATAGGTTAATCTTAGCACCAGATCTCCTAAAGAATGTCTAAAAACAGTTGATGAGTCCAATTGTAGTAGTTATCCAAAGGAGAGAAAACAAGATGGTTGTTTTCAAAAATGGAACTTGAACGAGATGAGAGATTTTTGATTTCTGGTACTGTGATTGCAAGAACGTCCTATTTTTATAATTCGATTACTTTGAATTCTTTCTTTTTCTTTAGTTTTAATAGGACTCGGTGCCTTTTAAAAATGACCAAAATATTGTTTTTTTTTTTAATTTTTGTTCAGTCATATGCTTTGCATTATTAACTTTCGATTGATATATCACTTCTGTAGGTCTGAGAATTACAAGTTTGAAAGAAATTGGAAAAGTTAACCAGACAAATTCGGGTAATCGACCTCACTCGCTTTATAAATAAAAAAGCTATTTGAAAAAAATTATTTTAAAAAGAGAACTACTACTTATGAAGAAGGAAGCTGTTATATATAAAGCAGGATATTTCTGAGGCATTACAATTATGTAATTTGTTTTGTCTTTGCGAAATGTGTAAATTGATTTAATTAAAGCATTTTATATTAATAGTTTCATAATTTCAGATATTCATCATATGCTTTTCATATAAATATAATATTTCAATATTACGTCAAGAAAAGGAACAAAAATTGGTCACGACAGAATGGGTGAAATATTATTAAAAAGCAATTATTTTCAAGAATAATATATACCAGAAGTGGTATTTTAAGTTTATTTAAGCTCATTTCAATTATTTTTCAGAATTATAAATCTTGAAGCCATTTTTTCAGTTTGGGTTTTTTCAATACATTTGTGTATTCAAAATTCTATTCCTTCTACAATTATTTACAATTCACTTCCATTTGTTTCCTGTGAGTTATATACACTCTGTCGCAAAAAAATATATGCACCCAGAAGAAATCAAGCTACAATCACGAAACTCGGCAAGAATGTAGTCTGGTAAGAGATATGCAAATGATTAAAATTTCGAAGCCAATGAGACAAGGCTAAGTGTGCTATGCGCATATTAGTTGCGCAACTGGGAGAGTTTAAAAGCATGAGTACGAGCGCCGTACGGCTATCCAAACGAATCTGATGACTTTGATAGACGATATTGAGACTTAGGATGCCTCTAAGACGTAACCGGCGGCAGTACGAGCAGCTGACGGACTTTGATAGGGGCCGTATAATAGGCCTCAGAGAAGCAGGTTGGTCGAATAGACGTATCGGCCGCCACCTCGGTCGGAGCGATATGGTAGTTGCTCGGTGTTGGCAACAGTGGATCACAGAAGGTAGAGTGTACCGTCGCGGAGGGTCAGGACGTCCCAGGAACACAAATGATCGCGAGGATCGTGCAATCAGAAGAGTGGCCACTTCGGCACCAACAACGTCGCTAGCATCGATTCAACGCCACTTACCTCCTTCCAGACATCCAGTGCCATCAAGAGAAACCATAAGGAGACGACTGACCGAAGTTGGCTTGAGGAGCCGACGTCCGCTAAGACGCTTACCACTGACCCCACATTATAGGCAGTGTCGACTGGATTTTGCCGACCTCGGGCAACTTGGAGTGTGACAGACTGGAGACGTGTCATCTTCAGTGATGAATCCCGATTCAGTCTCAGTGCTGATGACCACCGCACACGTGTCTGGAGGCGCACCGGCCAGCGATCCGATCCGGCATTTATTGTCGAGCGGCATACAGCAATTTCACAAGGTGTGACAGTGTGGGGAGCAATTTCTTGGGACACACGATCATCTTTAGTGGTCCTTCAAGGCACTTTGATAGCTCGCAGATACGTGGACGATATTTTAACGCCGATTGTGCTACCCATGCTATCAAGTCGCCCAGATGCCATTTATCAACAGGATAATGCTCGTCCACATACTGCGCGACTCTCCCAACAATGTCTTCAAGGATATGACGTCCTACCATGGCCTACCAGGTCACCAGATCTTTCGCCAATAGAGCATGTCTGGAACGCGCTGGGAAGGCATCTGCAGCCGTCCCGAGATACAGGAGAATTAACTGCGCAGATGCAAAGACTATGGCAGGATCTTCCACAGGGGGTCATAAGTGATCTAATTGAATCGATGCCACGCCGAATTTCGGCTTGTATAGCTGCCAGAGGTGGCTTTACTACTTACTGATTTTTAACCTTTTGCAAGCTGTAACCGCTTAATAAAATGATATTTTGTTCTGAATTTTTAATCATTTGTTTATTTTCATATACACTACATGCATACCAAATTTCGTGAATGTAGCTCAATTTCTTCTGGGTGCATATATTTTTTTGCGACAGAGTGTATAATTCATGTAATCAAATTAGGAATCTATCTTGCTATAAAATGTAAAAAAAATTTTTATGTAGGTGAGATATATTGGATTTTCAATAAATTTTGGCATGCATATCAAAATTTTACTTTTTTTCTCCAAAACTAATAAAGTCATTGTAAAATCACTCCCTAAAGTTGCTTAAAACATCCTTAGGAATACTACAAAAATAATCAGGTAAAATAATTAATAAATACCAAAGGAGTTTGTTAAAAAAATTTTAATTTTTTAAATTGTGCGAATATACACTGGTGTGCAAAAATTAAGCACGAGACGGTTTTTTCAATATAACTTTGTACAAAAGCTTTCCAAATTAACACATTTAATACCGTATGATCCCCAATACGTAAGGACATGTGTAATATGTAAGCAACATTTACTAAAAGAGAAATCAGAGGGATAAAAAGAAGCTTGATTGAAAAAGTAGCATGGAGCGCAATGCGACTGAAGGCCGAAACATCCCTGTGATGGGTGTCTAGCAAGAAACATCCGGTCTTTAGTAGGGGATATGATCTCCCCTGACTGCTAGGCAGGTTTCACAGCGTCTGCCCATGCTGAGAATGAGGGTGTCAATGAGTTGTTGAGGCATTGCTGCCCATTCGTCTTGCAGCGCCAATCGAAGCTCCCGAATCGTTACTGGTGGTAAGGTACGAGTTGCCAAGCGTCTGCCTAGAAAATCCCATACATGCTCGATGGGATTGAGATCCGGAGATCGTGCCGGCCAATCCATACGTTCAATATCCTCACTCTCTAAGAGCTGTTCGGCAGCTACTGTGCGATGACATGGTGCATTATCGTCCATGAAAAGGAACTGCAGACCCATAGCGCCTCTAAAAAGACGCACATATGGAAGAAGAATCTCGTTACAATAACGAGTCCCGTTGACTGAACCTGCGTCGAAGATGTGAAGGTCTGTACGACTACCAAGCATGATGCCTCCCCAAACGAGAACACCGCGACCTCCATACCTGTCCCTTTCAATGATGTTCGAGGGATGATTGCGGCTTCTTTGCTCTCTCCAGATGAGAATCGCTACTCAAACTGAATCTGCTCTCATTTGTAAAGAGTAATCGTCCCCATTCATTGTTTCTCCAATTCCGGTGTTCCCGGCACCAAAGAGAACGCCTTCTCCGATGGGCAGGCGTTAAAGGTATAGACCGTACAGGGCGTCGTGCAAACAGACCACCACCGTGCAGTCTTCTGGCCACGGTAAAACGCGATATCGGTCGTCCAGTCGCCTGTGTCGTGTGTCTAGCGATTTCTCCCTCTGTCTGCCGCCTGTTCCTTCTGGCCTGTAAGACAATGTACCGGTCATCTGCGGGTGTGGTTCCTCGTGGACGACCACTACTGAACCCCCGGATAGCTGTTCCTGTAGTTTGAAATTGTCTCCAAAGTCGTGAAACGATGCTGGAGCAATTCCGAACTATGCAGACACGCTTGTCACACTGCGGCCTTCCTCCAACTTCCCAATGATTCGACCTCGGGTAAAAGCATCCAGATGTCGTCTAACAGATTGATTATTCGCCATTTCTCGCTGAGGCAGCAACTCGGTGTAATTTTAACTGCTATACGGCGTGCAATCTCTTTGCCAGAAATACTGATCTTACACCGACAACATGCTTTATACTACTCAGACACTCCCCCATTACGTCTACCTGCATATCTGCGCATGTGCTACCGTACATTACCTTACTTAATCTCTTGATTGGTCTTTCTGTCCGCTCTGCCTCTTCGTTCAGCTGATTTTCGACTTCGTCCTTAATTTTTGCACACCAGTGTATGTATATTTATATATATATATATATATATATATATATATATATATATATATATATATATATATATATATATATATAATATGTGCAAAATTTCATCTTATATCATTTTCTTAAATAGAAACATTATATCCAACGCTAAAATATCATTTATAAATAAATAAATAAATAAAAAAGGTTTAAAGGATCCCTTTAACCGTGTTTGACATTGAGCAAAATAGTTTTAAAGAAAGATTTAAGCATCTTTCCTTTCTCATATATTTTAATGCACTTGGATTGCCATAAAGGTAATTAAAGGCAAAACCAAGCGCTAATGCGTGAAAAAAATCTTGTAGAGATGCACATAACAACGAATATCCAAACCAAATTGTGAACCATTGAGGATTGGTCTTTTTAAAGCCACGAGGTGATTTTTGTAACATTGAACCTCAGTCTATCTCTCCGCTTCCTCACCACGCAAACGATTTAGCACGGCTGGTCTTGAAGTCTCCAATTGGCAATGAGTTGACTGCCATAACCATTATGATGTAATCATTGTAGAATGAATAGTGCAGCTATTTCATCTCTGCGTTGGATTAAATTAAAGGTTTTAATTCAGAAAACTTTTTTACGTTCTTTCCCCTCAATGAGCTTCAATTGAGATCGGCCCTCAATCCCTCTCCTCAAATATTCAATATCATTTTTTCCCTTCTTTTGATCGAAACCTTTGATTTTCCAATCGGAAAAACCTTGAAAAATGAAGCTAAATTCAAAATGTTTCAAATCCCTATTTATAGAACATCTTTTGTTTAGTTGGATTCAACTCCATTCCATTATTTCATATATTATTACGAATGGAATTCAAATTCAAAATTCATTTTCAAAAGTAGAATATTCAACTCAAGATCAAATATTGAAATAGTCTAAATTTACTAACACATAAAAACGTTTGAAAGTTAAGCCTTAAATTTTGTGGCTGCACCTTTTGATTTATGGATAGAAATTCTTTTAAAACTCATTGTAGGAATTGGATTCTCCAGTTTCAAAAAGCCACATACCCATATTTATTCTTGACTTGCCACCAATGTTCACGAGAATCATCAAGCACTTCGTACTCTTCTCCCTGAAAAACAAGTGAGAAACTTTAAGAAGATTGAAAAGAATCAATTGGATTTCAACATCGAATCAAGAAAAGCGACTGTTATTTTGGTCAAAATACTCCACCATGCACATGCAAAATAATAAATCAAATGTTTTTCGGTTAGAAAGAAAAAAAAGATTTCGTATTGTTTAAAGTCTTTTTCATGGCACTATGTGGGTCTCAAAAATAGTTTGACTTGATTCCATCGCTGAAAGTGGTCAATATTTGGATCTGAAATCAAATAAGTATTCGACAGCGTGATGTTTGGACCAAGAAAAGTAATTTATTCTTCATTACTATACACGATAACTCTTATTCTTATCGAAACACACTGTTTCGTTCCCTGTTTGGAGGACGGATTGCTAATTGAATTGTGGTCAGATGGCGAAGATAACACCTGAGCTGGCTTCCACTCGCCAAACTTCCACACTGCACCACATGACGACATTGAGCTTTGACGAATTTAACGTGCATCCACAATTCTACACACCGCTCATCCTGTACAGTGGATAGCGATGCTGACTGCTGTGCTATAGGGGTCAGGGTTTGAATCCCGGACAAGGCATGGATGTTTGTTCATGTACACTGAATTAGGGATACCTACTTATAGAAACGAGTTGGGCCTCCTCTGTCCTTGATAATGGCTACCACCCGACGAAGCATAATTTCAACAGGTTTCTTGAAACGTTCCACGGGAGGGGCTTGCCAAACATTCGCTCAAGCGAGTAAGGTTCGTTGGTGCTGTGGGATTGTCTTCCACACCTTGTTCCAAAACATCTCAAAGATGCTCAATAAAGTCTGGGATTCCAATTTATGACAGAAAATCAAAGGAATGCTCATCCCACAAGCCAGTAGCCAACCAGGTTTTGTGAGAGGTACAGTTGTCTTGCTGGAAAACTCCATTATCGTGCGGATAGCATAGTACACTCAGGAACATTGAAAATAGCGACCCAAGAAGGAAGCTAAGTACAATCGCGAAACTTTGCAAATAAGTACAGCGTAATGTGATATGCAAGTGATCCAAGTTTTGTGCCAATACGCATGCTCATACACGCCGAGGTGGCGCAACAATCAGGAAGAGGGTGCTATATAAGCCAGCGCAAATTCGAAGATTCATAAACGTGACGATTACCCGCCGATTGTAGGAAGACTTTGGTAAGCGAAACATGCCAGGTAAACGTGCTAGAAGACATTTCTCTCAGTTAAGAGAGTTTGAGAGAGGCCTGATCATCGGGATGAAAACCTGCAGGCTGGTCGACGCGCAGTGTTGCTGGCCAGGTGAATAGTTCGGAGTGTGCTGTTAGAAATTATTGGAAGCAGGGGACCCGAGAAGGTACCCACGCGCGAAAAACCGGGTCTGGAGCGAACAGGAAGACCACGAGGAGAGAGGATCAAAGGATCGTGCGGCAAGCACTTGTGGACCCCACAGTGACTCGTTCAACGATACGAGCAGACGTAGGCGTAGCAATTGTTCCACAAACAATTTTCAGACACCTTGCAGAAGCAAATCTTAAATCCAAGCGCCCTTTCCGTGCACTCCCTCTTTAACACCGGAGCATCGGCAACTGCGTCTTTAGTGGTGCCAAGCCAGATCAATGTGGAATGTCACAGATTGGCAAAAGCTTGTGTTTAGTGAGGAACCTCTTTTTTTTTTTTGGGGGGCAGATGATAACCGTGTACGGGCGTGGAGGCGCCCTGGTGAGCGGTACAGTTCCCCCACACTGTTCTACGTCCCACTGCCCACACAGCTGGTGTAATGGTCTGGGGGGGCATAGTCTATGATAGCCGGTCCACTTTAATTGTGATGCATGGAACCTTAACGGGCCAACGTTACGTTGATGATATTCTTTGACCCCATGTAGGACCTTTCCTAAATGGTGTCTCAGGGGCAATTTTCCAGCAAGATAATGCTCGTCCGCCTACAGCAAGAGTTGCTCAAGACTTCCTACGTCATTTTCAGACTCTTTCATGGCCGAAACTCTCCCCCGATTTGTCCCCTGTAGAGCACGTGTGGGATCAGCTAAAATGGCAGATGCCATTGTGTCACTCTGTACATGATTTAGAGTTGGCTGTTCAAGATTTGTGGGCCCATCTGCGTCAGGACAACATAAGGTGTCTAATCAACTCAATGCCGGACAGTGTGTTAGCATGTATTGCAGCTGGAGGAGGTCCAACGCGCTATTGAAATTGCCCAGTATTTGTGTCGTTGCACACCCTGTATTCGTTTAATTGTCTTGTTTTTGAGATCAAGTGAATCTCTCATCTGTGTCATTATGTGTATTAAATTTCATTTTAATCCGATGCTTTCTTCTTGGGTCGCTGTTTTCAATGTTCCTGAGTGTATTTTAGGCGGAGAGAGGTGATCACCCAGCAACTCTACGTACTGAATTGCATTGAGGGAGGTTAGTACACGCATCAAAGATCCCAAACAGTGCCCAGAACATGACTGAACCACCATGCCCTAATACAGTTCCAACCCTGCATGCAGGATCTGTGGCTTCATGAGCCTGACGCCCTATTATCAGCCTCCCGCCGACGTTAAGTACTCGGGATTGAGACTCATCACTCCATGCTACTCGTTTTCAGTCCTCTACACTCCAAACGATGTGTTCTCTTGCTATATGAGTTAATCTTTGGCTGCGCTGTGTGTGTGGTACGTACAACACGCCGTCTCTGACCACGGACTGTCAAGGCTAGTTGTCCTTTGAAATTTGCCCGATTACTACATTTTTATTCGCCATCCATGTATTCTTGGTATACTCTTGACACTGTCGACCTTGAAAATCCTAGCTGTCGGACCGTTTCAGAAATTGAATGGCCCATGCGTCGTGCGCTTACGATTTGTTCGCGATCGAAGGCGTCTAAATCAGCAGTTCACCCATACTGGCAATTCCAACAACTAATTTAGAACAAACACAGTATGCGTATATCTGCAGTTACAACAGCGACGTCACCTGCACGTAGATGATGCGCAGCGCTATAAAATCTGCATAGCCCTTGCTATTCTTAATTTAGTGACACAACAGTGTATAATGTCTTTGAAGCATGGGGGTACTTTAAATAGCCGTCGAGCTACGTCCTCTCGTGAGGTTGGAAGAGAGATGAGAGGCCCCTGACCAGCCCAAGGTGTCAAAATTGGGGTGGAAACGATCCCAAGCGCATTGTCACCTGCATGGTGCCGGCTAACAATTTAGCCATTTTCCATGATGAATTTCGATCTCATTCGATACCTCAAAAGAAAAGCAGAATCGGAAGACGGATTTTTATTAAACCTGTATTAACAAATAAACAATTTGGGGAGTGTTTAGAGAAAAGGAACAGTGGGGATTCTGTTCTGTCGATTGAATCTAAACTAAGCCCAATTGATCTCTTTCAGATTTCAATTTTTGTTGTAATTTCTTTTTTTCAGATTAAGGTGGTTTTTTAGATGTATTACTTATTCATATTGCTTATTTGAGACTGTATTTTATGTAATTCTCAGATGTGGTTTGGATTTCTAGGATACATTGATTTGTGTTGTATCTGTTTTTTGATTTAATTTTATTTTCAATTAAAAACTAATAGACATTATTTATTAAATACTTAACTCTATGTTGGGGTTTTAAGACTTAAATATTTAGATTCTTATAATTTTAGGATTTTTTAAAATTTTTTTTATTTTTGAGTCGAAGGTCAACTCTTTTTTTATGAAAGAAAAAAATAGAGAGAAATGTACATCATTATTTATATTCCCCAGATATCGAAAACCTACAGCTGGGTTGTGTAAAAATGTTACTTACATATTTATTAGGAATGACTCCAATCTACGAATCAAAAGTGACATCATGCAAACACTTGCTGATTTCATTCAGAAATAGCATTGATTGAACCAGCTTCAACTTGAAATTTTAAGTTAAGTGTAGATCAAAAGAGAAGTTATGAAAAAAAAGAAATATATTTAAGAAAAACTAGCCAGAGTCTCTGTGGTATATTTAACTGTAACCAGTTAAAGACTTAACTGTGACTGAGTGAAGGATTGTATATAAATAACACGCAACTATGAAATTGTATCGGTAATTAGTAATGTGTTGTACAGTGAAGTAGAGATATATTAAAATAATATTTTAGGAGGAAGTCGCTCAAATGTGCATCTAATTATAGTTTGAACGCACACAACACAACAGTTGGCGACGAGCATGGGATATATTGGAGATTCTTTTGGATAAGGCATTGCCTGAAAACTGCTCAAGGTAAAGGAAATTTTTTCTCTCTCTTTAATCGGAAGGAACCATGGAACAGCAAATTGCAGACTTACTCCGGCAGAATCAAGATTTAATTCGGGCGCTGCAAATTAGAGACGATTCTCATAGTCATAAAGTAACTGTACAATTTGAAAAATTTGATGAAGAAAATGAAAAAAAAATTTCGATAGTTTCATTGAAAGATTCGAAACTTACTTAGATATACATAATGTACCAATAGCAAATCGAGCTAAGGTTTTTGTTTCGTCTCTTAGTGCAAAATTGTACCAGTTACTAAAGAATTTGCTTGCACCTGACATTCCTTCCAACCAAACGTTAGATAAATTAAAAGATGCACTTAAGAAACATTTGACCCCAAAACCTTTAATTATACCTTCTCGTCACAAATTTTTAAACAGAAAACAGACTGAAGGGGAAGGTATTAGTACATACATTGCCGAGCTTCGGGCTCTAGCAATGAATTGTGATTATGATAAAGATATGTTGAATATTATGTTACGCGACGTATTTGTAAGCGGGTTGCGGGATAAAATGATTTTAGATCGATTATTTGAGGAAGATAATATTAATCTCGAGAAAACGCTAAATATAGCACTGGCTATGGAAAAAGCTTTTAAAGGGACAAATGATATTATGGGCCGAGCAATAAATTCATTGCAAACTTTTAAAAAACACATGGATAAATAATCCAATTTTACAAAAAGCCGAAAGAAAACATTATATTGTTCACGATGCACAGGTACCAACCATGCAAAAGAGAATTGTAGATTTATTTCAAGTACATGTAATTTCTGTGGGAAAATTGGGCACATTAAACAGGCATGCTTCGCATCTAAAAGGCAAATGCGAAATCGGTTAAACAAAAACAGGTAACTCTATTAAATGAAGTTGAAGATAGAAATAGAATTCCACTATACGAATTAAAAATTCAGGATTATATATTACACGAGGAAGAACCAAAACGACCTCCAATTATGATAAATTTAAAAATTGAAAACAAAAGTTGTTCTATGGAATTAGATACGGGGGGAGCGGTTAGTGTAATGAGTATTGGAAATTTCAGGAAAATTTCAAATAAACAAATTAAACCTACAAATATAGTTTTTAAAACATATAAAGGAGATTCAATTATACCATTAGGATATGTTACTGTAAGGGTACAATATAAAAATCAAAAAGTAAACTTGAACTTATACATTGTGAAAGAAAACTTAGATACTATTCTGGGTCGGGAATGGCTCTATAAAATTCATTTAGATTGGCCGGCTATTAAAGCTTTTAGAGCAAAAACTGAACAAAATTTAAATAACCTTCTAAGAGAGTATAAGGATATATATTTTCGATGATAAATTAGGAGAAATAAACAATTATGAGGCTAAATTAAAACTCGGACATGGAGTAAAACCTATATTTTGTAGGGTTCGAACATTACCCTTTGCTCTCAAAGGTAGAGTTGAAAACGAAATTGACAGACTTGAAAAAGAGGGTATCATAGAAAAAGTCGACAGCTCTGAATGGGCAACCCCAGTAGTCCCTGTTGTTATATCCGATGGTAGTATAAAACTATGTGCTGATTATTCAGTAACCCTGAATCCAAATTTAATTGTTCCTCAGCATCCTTTACCAAGATTGGATGAAATTTTTGGTAGTTTAAATGGGGGAAACAATTTACAAAATTAGATTTTAAGCATGCATATTTGCAAATGAAAGTCCATCCCGACAGTCAGAAATTAATGACTATAAATACCCACAAGGGATTATATATTTGTAAAAGACTTATGTATGGATTAAATGGGGCACCTGCTATTTGGCAGCGCTATGTTGACGGACTATTTCAGGGTATGGATATAGTCAAGGTCTTTATGGATGATGCGAGAATAACAGGGAGCGATGAAATTTCGCATTTTACAGCTTTAGAAGAATTTTTAAGAAATGTAGAGAACACGGGCTAAAGCTTAATTTAAATAAAAGTAAGTTTTTCCAAAATGAAATAAATTTTCTTGGGCATAGAATCGATTCAAAAGGGTTACATAAAACTGACGAAAAGATCTCAGCCGTTGTAAATGCTCCTGTACCCCGAAATGTTCATGAAGTAAAAAGTTTCTTAGGGTTAGTTAATTTTTACGGGAAATTTTGTGAAAATTTAGCTACTATTGCTAATCCTCTTAATAATTTAACAAAAAAAAATGTTAGATTTTTATGGTCGAAGGATTGCTAGGTTGCCTTTGAGCAAATAAAGAAGGAAATTTGTTCACCTAAAATTTTGGTGCATTATGATCCTAGCCTATATATATATATATATATATAATATATATATATATATATATATATATATATATATATATATATATATATAACCTCTTTAACTTTAGCTAGTGATACATCTCCAGTTGGTATTGTGGTTGTGTTCTGTCACACGTATATCCAGATGGCTCTGAACGTCCGATCGCGTTCGCATCAAGAACTTTATCTGGGTCCGAGAAAAATACTCCCAAATTGATAAAGAAGCTCTTTCAATAGTTTGGGCAGTAAGAAAGTTTTATCTATATTTGAAAGGTAGAAGATTCACTTTGATAACAGATCACAAACCTTTGATAGCTATTTTTGGTTCAAAAGAGGTTTACCAGTGTTGGCAGCTACCCGACTTTTACATTATGCGCTCATTTTGCAGTCATTTGAGTTTGATATAATATTCCGTAAAGCGATTGAACACGGAAATGCAGACTTTCTTTCTCGTTTACCAAAAACATCCGAAGAGCTTGAAGTTAAAGATGACATCACAATATTTCAGATGTCACAGATTGAAGCATTACCGGTTACTTCTAAGGAGTTACGACAGGAGACGAGTAAAGATATAGAGCTGGGTCCCCTCTTAAGAGCCTTAAGGGAAGGTAAAGATTTGCAAGGGAGGGAAGCCCAGTATACCATTGAGGATGGTTGTATTATGTACGGACAAAGGGTCTGTATTCCAAGGAAATTTCGGAAGAACGTTCTGGAAGAATTACATGCTGGACACTTAGGAATAGTAAAAATGAAGGCTATAGCTAGATCGTTTGTCTATTGGAAAAATATAGATAACGATATTGAAGAAGCCGCAAAAAAACTGTGTCGATTGTGCTAGATATAAGGCTGATCCTCCAAAATCTAAAGTTCATTACTGGGAATATCCCAGTATGCCCTGGGAACGTATTCATGTAGATTTTGCTGGACCAATTTTTGAACACACGTTTTTCCTGATCGTTGACGCTCATTCCAAATGGTTAGAAGTATACCCTATGAAGGTAACCACAACCAAAAAAACCATCGAATGTCTTCGAGATAGTTTTGCAAGATTCGGATTACCTAGGGTACTTGTCAGCGATAATGGATCTCAGTTTACATCCTATGAATTTCAGCGATTTATGCATAAAAATGGAGTTAAGCACAAAACTAGTGCACCTTTCAAGCCTTCTAGTAATGGACAAGCAGAACGTTATGTTGCTACTTTAAAGCAATCATTAAGAGCTATGCATAAATACGAAGGTACTATACAGCAGAAATTAAGTACATTTTTAATGCAATACCGAAAGCTCCTAATGTAACTACAACACTTAGTCCAGCCATGTTATTCTTAAAAAGAGACAGAACCAGGATAGATTTACTTTTACCTGAATTGAAAACAAAAATTCAGGATAAATTACGAAGAGATAATTTCGAATTCCGAGATAGGAAATTTGATGTTGGGGATCGAGTGGCTGTGAGAGTTTACAGAGCAGCTAATACTAGATGGAAGTTTGGTACCATTGTAAACCAGGATGGCGTACTCCACTACATCATTGATGTTCAAGGAACCCTCGTGAGACGACATGTTGATCAGATCCGTCCAGTGGGGGATAAAGTGCAAGAAAACATCATTCCACTTATGCACCAGAGATTTCCATCATCAGAGGTTCGAGAAAACAACTCTAATATTCAGCATGCAGAAACGGCGGAAGATATTTCTAAGGATCGGAACAAGGAATTGGGTTCATCTTCCGTACAAGGAGTGCCATCAACTGATGTTGCGGTTCCAGATCTATCAGTCTTCAGCTAAAGAGACTGACTCCGAGACGAGGAGTCCACCAGTTCCAGACAGGCCATTTCCTAGGCGTTCCGGGAGAATCAGGCGGCCTCCGGAGAGACTTGTTCTTTAAGGAGGGAGATGTGGTATATTTAACTGTAACCAGTTAAAGACTTAACTGTGACTGAGTGAAGGATTGTATATAAATAACACGCAACTATGAAATTGTATCGGTAATTAGTAATGTGTTGTACAGTGAAGTAGAGATATATTAAAATAATATTTTAGGAGGAAGTCGCTCAAATGTGCATCTAATTATAGTTTGAACGCACACAACACAACAGTCTCTATATAAAGATGATCATGCATTTAGGAAATGATCTTTGAGTGAAATTGGACACATTGTAAACGAATCTCTACTATCCAATGAATCGTTACTAGATATCATGTAAATGTACAACTGTTCAAATGGGTTCAAAAATGTATCCACATATGACAATGTTTTGTCCATATATTCTTTGAAATGTTAAAGAATCTTTGATAGCAGTTTAGTAAAATTTACAAAGACTTTTCAACATAAAAGTAATTCCAATCAACTCAAGGATTATTAAAAAGACCATTGAATATAAGAAAAAATGACACACTGACCCTTCCCCCTGAAAACCTCTTATACTATTCAAACACATGTGCACTGGAGGAAGTTTCATCTCCATAAGCCTAGGTTAATATTTTAAATGTTTTCATGGCTAATTTAATAAGTTTCACAAGAAACTTGATGTTGATTCGACATTTTTCCGACAGAATGCAGTTGCATGTGTTCACTCTACCACGCAATACTCGCAACTGACGTGATCTATTTTCGCGAAACTGGCCGAAGGACAGAGGAGACACGTGAGATGAAGTCACCGAACTCCACTCTTTTTCAAGCTACACTCTTATTCTCGTTTTTTTGTGTCACACGTGTGTGAGGTGAGGGTCCACACCTCACCTCGGGTTGGAAATGAAGATGTAGCCACGGTTCATGTTTTTAAAGAAAGGTGACGTAACACAAACAATTACGAAAATAAAATGAATAAAGTAGAGAGTGGTTGCATCAGTGTTAGAAAATTAACAACGAAAACGTTTACTCCCCCTGCTGCATCGTTTCGTGCTCGATCCAACACAAAATCACGGTTAATGTGGTGGTTACAGATAGGAGTAACCATTGTGCCAACTGGCGCTAACAGATACTGCATATATATATATATATATATATATATATATATATATATATATATATATATATATATATATATATATATATAAAAGGGTGTTTTTTTTTAGGTATAGAACTTTAAATTGCAATAAAACAACGATGTATTATTCGATTGACATGAATTTTTTTTATTCGAAAGATAATCGTGTGGCATTACATTTTAAATAAGACTTCTGGCATAGGACTGCCACGGCTGGCTCGGATGTAGTCCAATCTGGACGTCCGATTTTCGATGACTATTTCCAACATTTGTGGCCGTATATCGGCAATAACACGGCGAATGTTGTCTTCCAAATGGTCAAGCGTTTGTGGCTTATCCGCATAGACGAATGACTTCACATAGCCCCACAAAAAATAGTCTAGCGGTGTTAAATCACAAGATCTTGGAGGCCAATTCACAGGTCCAAAACTTGAAGTTAAGCGGTCACCAAACGTGTCTTTCAATAAATGGATTGAGATACGAGCTGTGTGACATGTTGCGCCGTCTTGTTGGAACCACAGCTCCTGGACATCATGATTGTTCAATTCAGGAAAGAAAAAGTTAGTAATCATGGCTCTATACCGATCACCATTGACTGTAACGTTGTGACCTTCATCGTTTTTGAAGAAGTACGGACCAATGATTCCACCAGACCATAAAGCGCACCAAACAGAGTTTTTCTGGATGTAACGGTGTTTCGACATACACTTGTGGATTAGCTTCACTCCAAATGCGGCAGATTTGTTTGTTGACGTAGCCATTTAACCAGAAATGCGCTTCATCTCTAAACAAAATTCGCTTATGAAAATCGACCATTATTTTCGAAATAAAATTGCACAATTTGAAAGCGTTGTTGAGGCGTGAGTCTATTCATGATGAATTGCCAAACCAAACTGAGAATAAATCACTTGACAGCTATTAAATCGGCCGCCATCTTGGAAAGTAATGCCAACACTCTGTATATATATATATATATTTAAATTTAAATACATATATATATATATATATATATATATATATATATATATATATTATATATATTATATATATATATATATATATTATATATATATTATATATATATATATATATATATTATATAAGGGTGTTTTTTGAGAGGTATAGAACTTTAAATTGCAATAAAACAACGATGTATTATTCGATTGACATGAATTTTTTTTATTCGAAAGATAATCTTGTGGCATTACATTTTAAATATGATCAAGCAAGGCGTAGATTCTTCGAATGGGCCCAAATTGAGATTGCCGTTGTTCCCGATTTTCATAAGCGAATTTTGTTTAGCGATGAAGCGCACTTCTGGTTGAATGGCTACGTCAACAAACAAAACTGCCGCATTTGGAGTGAAGCTAATCTACAAGTGTATGTCGAAACACCGTTACATCCAAAAAAACTGACTGTTTGGTGCGCTTTATGGGCTGGTGGAATCATTGGTCCGTACTTCAAAAACGATGAAGGCCACAACGTTACAGTCAATGGTGATCGGTATAGAGCCATGATTACTAACTTTTTTATTCCTGAATTGAACAATCATGATGTCCAGGAGCTGTGGTTCTAACAAGACTGCGCAACATGTCACACAGCTCGTGCCACAATCGATTTATTGAAAGACACGTTTGGTGTCCGCCTAATTTCACGTTTTGGACCTGTGAATTGGCCTCCAAGATCTTGTGATTTAACACCGCTAGACTATTTTCTGTGGGGCTATGTAAAGTCATTGGTCTATGCGGATAAGCCACAAACGCTTGACCATTTGGAAGACAACATTCGCAGTGTTATTGCCGATATACGGCCACAAATGTTGGAAAAAGTAATCGAAAATTAGACGTCCAGATTGGACTACATCCGTGGCAGTCATATGACAGAAATCATATTTAAAATGTAATGCCACAAGATTATCTTTCAAATAAAAAAATAATTCATGTCAATCGAATAATACATCGTTGCTTTATTGCAATTTAAAGTTCTATACCTCTAAAAAACGCCCTTTATAAGTGTGTGTGTGTGTGTGTGTGTGTGTGTGTGTGTGTGTGTGTGTGTGTGTGTGTGTGTGTGTGTGTGTGTGTGTGTGTGTGTGTGTGTGTGTGTGTGTGCGCAAAACTTAAGCAACAGGTGGGGTTAATTGCCATTACTTCACTTAAATCTTCTGAGAGACATGAAATTCAGAAATGAGGGAGACTATTATGTACGTAAAGGATGACGAAAGCATCGGCGCTGAAAAAGGAATACAATGCATACGGTATGGAATCAAACAAAAACAAGCTTTATTGAACGCATAGTATCGTGACTCATGATTGTCTATTCAACAGGAAAAACAACAAGCAGATGTTCCTTAATATGGTATATTCCCTCTTCTCACTGCAATGGTTGCTTCGCACCGTCTCCGCATACTCAGAACCAGCTGGTGCAACATTTCTTGCGGTAGGAGTGCCCATTCCTCAATCAGCATCTGTTTGAGTTGTTGGATGTTCTCCGGATGATGTAAGCGTTCTGCAATACGTCTCCCCAAAGCATCCTACACATGTTCGATGGGATTTAAATCTGAGGAATACGCTAGCCAATCCATTCGAGTGATATCTTTACTTTCCAGCAGCTCCTCAACAGCAAGAGTCAGATGTGGCCGTACATTGTCGTCCATAAAAATGAAGTCTGGGCCAATGACACCTCGGAACAGGCGCACATGGGGAAGAAGTACCTCCTCACAATAGCGATCCCCGATTACAGACCCTCTATCGAAAATGTGGAGCTCAGTTCACCCGTTCAGCATAATGTCTCTTCAGACAAGAACTTCAGGACCACCGTAATCGTGTCTTTCCTTGATGTTACTAGTAAAAAACCGTGTCCCGATCTCTCTCCAAATCAAAACGAGTTGATAATCGCTTCTGGTACTGAACGGACTCTCATCCGTAAAGATAACACGACTCCATTGACAGTTGTCCAGTTTTTGTGCTGTCTGCACCACTGTAAACGGTGTCGTCGGTGGTCAACATTCAACGGGGGGCAGCGTTCAGGACGGCGGACGAATAGGCCCCCTTTGTGAAGGCGTCTGGCCACAGTAAATCGCGACACTTGTCGCCCGTTGCTGTAGAGAGTTGCTGATCAATGACGCTTGCTGACTTCCGTCGGCCTCTTTTCGCCTGTAAGATGACATATTGGTCATCCCCTGCAGTTGTCGTCCTCGGGCGGCCACCACCAACCTTTCTAACAGCTGTACCTCTGGTTTGGAACGCTTTCCAAACGCGCGAAACGACACTTTTGTTGATTCCAAACTCTGCAGCTACACTGGTGACGGTACGCCCCTCTTCCAGCTTTCCGATCATTCTTCCACGTGTGAAGTCGTGTAGGGGATTTCTTCTAGCCATATTTCTCGAACTGACTCACTGGCACTTGCAACGAATATGTTGAATTGCGTCTCCGTCCTTCATTTTAGTCTACTGTTGAGCAGCGCGTGCCGACATCACGCGTTTTGCGTACGCTCACGTCTCTTCTGACGTTTCGTTCCTGATATTTGCATACGCATGACGTTTCTACTGACTTATGTGTTCACTGTACTGATCTCCAGACCTCCTTTTCTGCAATTTCATGGCTATCTGCTAAATTTTTACATTGTTACTTAAGTTTTGCACACCAGTGTATAAATTTGTGCGTGTCTCGATTTGGTTGAACTTTATGCTTTCGATGAAATCAGGTTACTTGATGCAGTCGTTGAAAAAGGATTGATGTTACTTCTTTAAACTAACATTTATTTTGTTACGTAGAAAAAACACTAACAAGTATAAAACAAGCAGCAAGACACACGCGCGGTTTACATGACGTTCACAAAACGTTCCATCTAGAACTATCGTCTATTTCTACTGATGGTTAATTGGAAAATCATATGATTTTTGTTAAAGGCTTTTTTCATTAATCCAGATACTCAGGTGAATAACCCGTTAGAAATTAATTATCACTCCAAGTCTTGGAGGACTCAAGACTATTATAAATTTAAACGCTGAAGAGAAAATGTACGTGAATTATAACATGGGTGATAGTTCGAAGGAATGATCGAGAATTTTTTTTAAAAAAAGCTTTTATATATTCTGCGAGCGAACGGCACAGCAACGAAACCAACGCCTGAATTTTAATTGCATTGGATATTTATTTCCAAAACTGCTAAATCATTACTTTTTAGTTTATATTTCTATGCTAGAGTAAAGAATGTGTGAACGTATTTGAGAAGACTATAAAAATTAATAAGCTAGGACTGGAATTGTTATGCTTGGAATTTCTTTTCTGGGGAAAATGACAAGCTGTTGGATTTAAGATTCGAATATGTTGTGGAAAACATATGTTAAATGGTAAATAGGTTAGATAGAAATTTATCACATCCTCACATTTGTCCCCCAATTTTAAGAAGGTGTCACTGGCGAGGTTTTGCACTCTTACAAACTTAATCAATTTTCTGCGTGTAAAGAACAATGCATTATATATATATATTCTAATGGGGCTGCAGATTTGTATATTCTACCTTTGCAGACCTAGTACATTCCCAAGGAGCTGGTGTCACTTTTTAGCACGGCACCATATAGACGATACCAATTACCGCAAGCAATTTTGACGCCCAGTTTCCTCCCCAGAGGGAAGCACCTCAGCTCTGACGATGCAAACCTGTACTAGGATTTTTGCCTAGAGCACCTAAGCCAAACATACACTCTAGGGATCTTTTACATGCCGTACAACCATATGACATGGCCGGTGTCGATTCTTTTGCATCATGAAAATCCACCAGCCTGGGCCAGGGTTGAACATGCAACCTTGGGTGCAGAGGGACCGTGACAAACCAACCACGCCACCCGGCCGGCATACATAATATATAGAAAGACATCACATGCAGTGTGTATAGATTTGAATAATAGGAATAATAATATTAAAATGCAATAAAAATAAACGAAATTATATAACAATTAACAAAATAATTCTTTTGAAATATTACTTCATATATGTAAATGAAATCCCACACACACACAATGTGCACTAGTGATTTTAAATCTGACTTCCAGGATAAGAGCTACACGTTTCCTCCTATACTTTCATATTATTAGATTTGTACTATTGCTGACATATTATTGGTAAATTTGTTGCATATATTGGAAAGTATTATCATATCAAATAAAAACAAAACTAAGATAAAAATACATAATATCAATTAAATACTAAGAGAGAATAAAGGAGTACTAAAATTTACTCTGGTGCCATTTTAGTAAAATCTAATGTTACATAAAAATTTACATAGATGAAAGACACTGTGAAGACATTAAAATACAGATACTAGTCAAATGAAAAGATTCATAATATTGAAAAGGTTTGTAACAAGTTGTACACTAATCAACACACCAAACAATATTCCCCTTAATACGCGTTACAAGAGCTCTTACATTACATTGGAGTCAGAGAAAAGAGGACACTCTCCTTCTTTCCACAGAAATATATCATCACTTCTAGTAGTTATTTTAGAGCGACAAATAAAACTTGATGTAACAGAAAAAATCACAATATTGACATTTACTTAAAAAATAGCACATAAAAATATTTTGAATTTCACCGTAACCTTTTAAGTTTCATAGACCAATTCTTCTCTTGCTCTTCAATCCCCACTATCAATCGCATCATACTATTTCTTTTGAATCTCTGAGAAATCTGCGTGATTCAATCACAGATGTTCAGGGAGGCTAATATACAAATAATAAGAGGTGTACAAATCAAACTAAACAAGTTTGACCCCTTAATGGTTCAAGACAATCCTAATGATTGAATTATCTTCTATCCATCGCATAAGTTCCAAAAATAAACTTCAAGATAAATGAATTGAAATTTAGACACGAAAAAAATTTTTTTTTTTTCGAGAAACAGTGAATCCTGTTATGTGGCCATCCTATCAAAGCCCCCAATTTCAAATTGAAATAAGATTAAATTCAATGCAATAAAGTTACTGATGAATAAAATAATTAACAAAATAACAAAAATTCAGTGGAGAAAAAAAAAAGAATGCAATATAACTTTCTTCTTGTTTCTCACAAAAACCGATTATCATTTATCATTCGAGTCATTTCTGTAAAAACTCAAATTGCATTTCTCAACTTTAAAACACAAATAACTATTAAAAATGCAAAAATTCGTTTAACGTATTAAAATTAAATAATTGATGACATTAAAATATCAACAACAATTATAATAACTACACTTTTCTCTTTCACAATATAAACAGTATCATTTAACACAAAATATGTACTATACACTTTTAATATCATCTCATTTGAATCCTTTTCACCACACACACAAAAAAAAAAGCTTTGGTAGCAAAACTCAGTCACTTCAATAATATACATAATGGTTTCTTTTCTTTATTTTCCCTTTCTTTTTATTTTGGGTTTTTCCTTGAAGATAACTCAAATGAAAATTTTCAGATGGGTGGAAATGCCTTAAGGGGACTGAACAAACCAATCCAAGCTGAGTTTTATTAAGTGCATTCTATCTATCAATTTCAAACAATACACACACACATCTGAATATTTTTTCAATGCTCAATAAGGATATGAATAAGGGGGACTTAGTTTTCTTGTATTGCGGTATTGAAATTTCTCATACATGACTAAGTCAGCAACCTTGAAATCAGCTTCCTGAAATTTTTTTGTCATATCTTATTTTAATAATTTGATAATATTCGGTTCTTTTTTTTTTAGCTTTCTTGTATTGAAATTTCAAAAAGTATAAATTACCTTACATTAAATAGATTGGAGAGAAGCCTGTTATTGTACGTGGAGTTTGATTAGACTGATGGGTTACTTTTTCCTAAATTTTTGTCCATGGGAATTTACTTGAGTTATTACTAATTTCAGATTTTAAGCGGGTAATAATGGTTTGATTTACACGTACAACCTTTCCATTTGTCTGTAGTCTGTGAGAAGTAGTTAATAAATGAGTGACATTGTTGTGTCTTAAGAAATGTTTAAATTTTGAAGAGGCGAAAGCAGTATTTCTATCACTTCAAATTTTTTCCGATACTTGATTTTGAAAAATTCATTTGAAACAATTAATATATGAATCTGTTACTGCATTTTTTTATGGGAAAGTCCAAATGTGGCATGATCAATAATAATGTGCAAATATTTCTTAAAAGAGTTCTAATAATTTCAACCACTTACACTATTTAATGACCAAAGGGTTTTTCACACAAGGGAAGGGATTGCATCAATCCATAGTTTTTCTTCTTGTTTATCTGACAGATTTCGCAGTGTTTAATACAATTCCTAATATCAAAACGAATTTTAATCCAATACTATTGACATTCTTAACATAGTAGCTACATCAGGAGGACCAAATTTTTCATGGTTTTTTTCCATGATTTCTGATTTCACTCGTAAGCTTTGGGTACAATTACTTAAGATAAACCTTGCCTTTTTGCAACCATCTATTTTAAAACATTTAGGAGCTGATTTATAAATTTTAAAAATGAATTATTTCATTAATATCTAATAATGGTTCTGGGGTATTAATTAAATGATAAGCAATAAGATTTCTTACAAGCATATCAGCTTCAGTTTTAGTACATTCTTAATTTTATATCAAAATCATGCACATCAACTTTTTAAGACCATCTAAAAAGTCGACTTGTGGGAGTTTTAAAATTTTTAAGTGAAACTAAAGCATTACGATTGGTATGAACTGTGAAATGAGATCCGAGAAGATAACTATGGAATTTATCTAAACTGTCGATTATCGAATTCAGTTATGGTGTCATTCATTTCATTATTTCTCAGTCACCTGGAGTGAAATGTCAACTTCACACACACACAGCCAGGTCTTCCTTTCTTAATTATCTCTGCACTGGCTTCCTCCGATGCATCTCAAGACATGGTAAGGGGAATTCGGATTGAATAAGGCCAAAAGAGATTTTGAAATCTTTAAGTTTTTCAAAACACTCTTGGCATTCTGGAGTTCAATTCCTTTATTGATTCTTTTTAAGATTATTTAGAGAGATTTTTTTAATTTTGCGCGTATTGATGAATGAATTTATATAATAGACATTAATATTACAAAGGAATCTTAGTAAATCTTTTACATTTCTAGGTGTGTGGTAAGAGTTTTTTTTAAAATTATTTCTACATTGGTATTGCTTGAATTGTATGATTCTTTTTTTATTTCATACCCCAGGAAATCAATTGTATCTTTACTAAATTTACATTTTGAGAATTTTAACTTAATATATTTTCTGTTCCACACAATTTTTAAAAATTTCTTCTAAACGTTCTTCAACTGAGTCTGAAAATACTATAATATCGTCAAAGTAATTTAACGCTGATCTAATTTGGTATTTATTTAGAATTTGTCGAATAGTACTTTGAAAAATAGCTGGAGAATTTTTATATCCAAAAGGCAAGCGATTAAATTGGAAAAGACCGTAATTTGATGTAAATTCAAGTTTTTCAGATTTACCACTATCTAATTTAATATGTCAATACCCTGCACAAAGTTGTAGTGTAGAAAAAAATTTTCCATGCGTTAATTTATCTAAAACTGCATCTATTCAGGGAATTGATTTCGCATCCAATTTTGTGATAGAATTTAGTTTCCTAACATCGACACAATAGTCTACAAGCATTATCCTCTTTTTTTAAAAGCCAATGTTGTAGGTGCAGCATAAGAACTATGAGATGGTTTAGTTATTCCTGACTTTAACAATACACCTAATTGTCTTTTTATTTCAGCGTTATCTTTTGGGGAGGTTCTAAACAGATGACTTGCAATGGGTAATTTTAAGATAAGTATTATTTTAGGGAAAGTACAATTTACAACATCCACATCAAATTTGTTTTTAGTAAAGACATGTTTATACTTATCAATAATCACATTAATATTATCCTAGTCACTGTGAGGAATTATTTCTGCATTAAATGATCAGCTTTCTTAGTGATAATTTTATTATTATTAATTTTAAGAATTTTATATATTTTCTCGTTTAGACTTATTTTTTTCTCTTACGATTTCCTTTTATTTATTCCTTTTTGAAATTTTTTTGCCTTTTTGAAATATTGTCTGTTCATTAAAATTAATATTCAATTCAAAAACTATTCAGACACAATTCAATATGGGAGTTGTACATTTACTATGAAGAATTTAATATGTATAAGGCATATGTTCAAATGAAAGTGATTCCAAGTGTGAACAATTTTTGATATATTTGCATGAAACAAACGCGATAGTGAAGGTGTATGTACCACGTATGCGCGCAAGCAAGCATAATTGTCATAACTGCTTTCGTAAGGACGTGGCATTCATTTAAAAATGGCTGGCGGGGATGCAACTACATCCAAAATGGATCAGCAAGCTGTAATAAATTTTTTAATACTGTAAGGGTGTAAGTCGGAATTTTTTACAGCATTTGTTGAGCTACAGGTATGATGGAGGATGACTTCCTGCAGCACATAGTAGCAGGGGATGAAACCAGGTGTCACTACTTGCAACCGGAATGGAGGTTCGTCAGCATGCAATGCCGACTCCCCTAGTTCAAAGCTCAGCCAGAAAGATCATGTTGAGACGGCATTTTTTGGGACCCCTATCACTGGAGTTGATTAACGGTGCACATAAACACTTTATAAGCGGCTATCAAAATCAAACGTTCAGGTATGTTGTCGTCAAGTATCATTATTCTGCACGACAATGCAAGGTCGCATGTCTCCCCAAGGTGTGTGTCGAGGTACTTGGCCGTAAAAAGTGGCAAGTCATGCAACATCCAGCTCACAGTCCAGATCTATCGCCTTGCGACAAAAAGCCTAATGGGTCAATGATTTCACACTGACGATGACGTAAAGTTCTGAACTGGTTCCATGATCAACCGACATCATTCTTCACGAAAGGAATTCGTAACCTTTCGAAACAATAGGACGCCTGCCTGAACCCCATGAGGGATTTCTTTTAGCAAACTCATTCATTTTTTCACTCATTAAATAGTGTTGTTTCTATAAATGTCTCATTTTTGTTCCCACTCATCTCATATATACACACACCTGGAATCACTTTGATATGAATACTTTGACATGTATTATATAAGGAGGGGTTTCTCCTATTCTTAGTTGTAAAAGAATTGTTTCAATTGATCTCTATTTCTCCGTGTTAATGGTAGAGAGATGTGTGTTGTTGTCCCTTCAAAAGAATACTGTGAGAGAATGTTTCTATTGGATCTGGAGTCTAAGAGAAGAGCCAATTGTTGATTCTTGTCTCGGTGAGGATCCGTTGTTGTCCTTTGAGTGGGGTGGAATGTTGGGGCGTTGCTGCGAGACTGGGCTAAATCGTCAGACTCCTTGAATAGCAGCTGAGGAGAAAATGCACTGTTTCTTAAATAGCCTACCGGTCGCCACTTCTCCAATTCCGTATTGCTCTCTATTCGCAGATGGTGTCGGACGGTTAGGTTCTCCTTCGACAAGGTGTTTTAGTTTTAGACTTATAAATTCTGGATGGAGGGGATTGATTACTCTGTACATCCAATGTTTTAATTTTTTTTATTTCATGTCCTCGACATCTCGTCAACTTTCAAGTTGCGTTTCTATAGCACGATTCTCCTACAATCCTTTTCTTTCATCCTGTACAATTACTCCATATTCGGGTCTTGATAAGTGAAGGTGGATCTCTCTCAACTGGGTTTGCTTGCGTTCCAAACTGGCTGTCTTTCAATTCGTAAAATATTTTTGGTTGGGATTTAATGTAAGTTTGAACGACATCACTTAATAACTTCATTAAAAAGATGTTTTTTGTTTCTCTAAGGAGTCGTTGTTTCAAAGTTGCTTAGAATATTTTCGATTGGGCTTTCTGAATTAGAATTGCCGATAAAAGTTTGGACATTTTCAAAACGTACATCATTTTTGATTATCGTGATATTTTTAGCTGTTTTTTCTTCTACGCAAAATATTTTGTTCAATTCTACGGTTTCTTTGTCATATCTAATTTTTCGTCTGTCTTCGTTTCCATATTTTAAATTTAAATTGCAAGTATTCCAATGTAAAAGAAATTTTTGTTGGAATGCGCTTCTTCTCGCCACCATAGAAGCTTTTGTGGCTGTGGTAAAAATGATCAAGGTAATGGACTCGTGGCTGGCAAGTCATGAGTTCGAGCCTAGTACCGCTGAAGACCCAACGTGCTGAGGAAGCCAATGCACGTGAAATATGTCGCCTACCATTGTTTGGCTGTGAAAGTAAGAAGAGGAGGTGCGAACTCAGGTGTCGTCCTCATCACTTAACTACGGTTCGAAATTGCCGTCACCCAAAAGCCTCGAGTAGCTGAACAGTTGATATTTACTCACTCACCCGTAGGAGTTCAGATCCCGCTTAGAGAGAAATAGCGTTCGGAGTGCCATAAAACTTCTCTACACCATTTGGTTCGACAGTTGCGTTGGTTTTTTTAAGGCTTTTGCTTTTAAGAACAATTTTATATTGAAAATTTTAAATCCATTTTTAGGAACTACTGACTTGAAACCTGTGATGTTTCGAAGTAACAATCGAGAACTTTTTATAATAATAAAAAAGGCTTTCATTCAGCGAGGGATCGACGCATCTCCGCAGTCTAACGCCAAGTGTCCCGAATTTTGATTGGATATTAATTACCTCTTCTCCAATGGCTCGACAGCCCTTCTGGGGCCTGGCCTTCTCTAGGCATCTCTACTCTTGGCAACTGTTTTCCAGTTTTTGACCATTAAAATATTTATTTATTTCTCAACACAGTCAATCCATCTTAACGGGGGTCTGTCCCGAGGTGTATTTCCCATGGGCTTTGCCAGAAAGATTTTTTTGCAGCGACGATCTTCATTCATTCTAGTCAGATGACCAGCCCATTTAAGTCTCTGTAATTTGACAATATCAGGTTGTTGAATATTTATTACCAGAAATGCTAAATCTTTACTTTTTAGATATTGTACCTATAAAGGAATAAATCGCGGGAATGTATATGCTAATACCATAAAAATTAATGTGCTAGGACTGCAATGGTTACGTTTGGAATATCTTTTCTCAGAAAAAATGATTAGCTGTTTAATTTAAGATTAGAATACGTAATGGAAAATAAATGTTAAATAGTAAATAGGAGATTCTGTGTGTGTGTGTTTTAGATATAAGTTAATTATACCCTTACAAAGATATATACGAATATATTGTGTGTGATGTTTCAAAATCTGGAAGCATTTTAGAACGGATTCTTCAAAATACCATCAAAAATTTTAAGCAACCAGCAATTAAATTAACGTGGAAATAATTAAAGTCAAGAGATAATGTTTTTCGTGTATATGGTTTTCACTTCGAAGATCTTTTTAACTCCATGGCTGTTAAAGATATAATTAGAGTTTTCACTCTCATAAGTATAATTTTTAGAATGCAATAAAACTGGAAAAGTATATATATTTAATATATTTAATCTTATATTACAAGAAAATTTCGTAGCTTTTAGTTAAAGTCTGTATAAGTTGTTGAATGGTCAGTTCTGTAAGTAATTGTAATATATTTTAAGAATCCAAATAGAGATTATTGCCCAGTATTTAATCTGCATTCTTTTAGGTGTGTAGGACACAAAACACCTTCTAACAGTTCCGTGAGTCGACAAAGTTTGAAGACCAATGATCTATCCGCGTTTTATTAATATCAATAAATTTTAAGAATCCAAATAGAGATAATTGCCCGGTTTTTAATCTGTATTCTTTTAAATGTGCAGGAGGGGGCTGCCACAAAACCCCTTCTAACAGTTCTGTGAGTCGACAAATTTTGAAGACCAATCATCTATATATCCCCGTTTTATTAATATCAATATATTTTAGGAATCATAACAGAAAATATTGTCCAGTATTTAATTTGTATTCCTTTAAGTGTGTAAGGAGCTGCCACAAAACAACTTCTAAGAGTTCTGTTAGTCGACAAAATTTGAAGACCAATGATCTATATCCGCGTTTTATTAATATCAATATATTTAGAAAATCCAAATAGAGATTATTGCCCAGTATTTAATCTTTATTCTTTTAAGTGTGTAGGACACAAAACTACTTCCCAGATTTCTGTGAGTCGACAAAGTGTGAAGACCAATGATCTATCCACGTTTTATTAATATCAATATATTTTAAGAATCCAAATAGAGATTATTGCCCAGTATTTAATCCGTATTGTGTAATTATCCGTATCCGTAAGTGTGTAGGACACAAAACTACTTCCAAGATTTCTGTGAGTCGACAAAGTTTGAAGACCAATGATCTATCCACGTTTTATTAATATCAATATATTTTAAGAATCCAAATAGAGATTATTGCCCAGTATTTAATCCGTATTGTGTAATTATCCGTATCCGTAAGTGTGTAGGACACAAAACTACTTCCAAGATTTCTGTGAGTCGACAAAGTTTGAAGACCAATGATCTATCCACGTTTTATTAATATCAATATATTTTAAGAATCCAAATAGAGATTATTGCCCAGTATTTAATCCGTATTGTGTAATTATCCGTATCCGTAAGTGTGTAGGACACAAAACTACTTCCAAGATTTCTGTGAGTCGACAAAGTTTGAAGACCAATGATCTATCCACGTTTTATTAATATCAATATATTTTAAGAATCCAAATAGAGATTATTGCCCAGTATTTAATCCGTATTGTGTAATTATCCGTATCCGTAAGTGTGTAGGACACAAAACTGCTTCCAAGATTTCTGTGAGTCGACAAAGTTTGAAGACCAATGATCTATCCACGTTTTATTAATATCAATATATTTTAAGAATCCAAATAGAGAGATTATTGCCCAGTATTTAATCCGTATTGTGTAATTATCCGTATCCGTAAGTGTGTAGGACACAAAACTACCTCCAAGATTTCTGTGAGTCGACAAAGTTTGAAGACCAATGATCTATCCGCGATTTATTAATATCATTACACTTTAAGAATCCAAATAGAGATAATTGCCCAGTATTAAATCTGTATTCAATTAAGTATGTAGGACACAAAACTACTTCTAAGAATCCTATAAGTCGACAAAGTATGACAGAGAGAGAGAAGTCTAATGATCTCTCTCCACATTTTATTAATATCAATATCTTTTATAAATCCAAATAGACATTATTGCCCAGTATTTAATCCGCATTCATTTAAGTGTGTAATAGCGGGTTGCCACGAAACACCTTCCAAGAGTTCTGTGAGTCGACAAAGTGTGAAGCGTATTATAAATATAATTTTTTTAAAAATCCAAATAGAGATTATTGCCCAGCATTTATTCTGTATTCTTTTAAGTGTGTAGGACGCAAAACTACATCTAAGAGTTCTGTGAGTCGACAAAGTTTGAAGACCAATCATCTATCCGCGTTTTATTAATATCAATATATTTTGAGAATCCAAATATAGATTATTGCCCAGTATTTAATCTGTATTGCTTAAAGTGTGTAGGACACAAAACACCTTCTAACAGTTCTGTGAGACGACAAAGTTTGAAAACCAATGATGTATCCGCCTTTACTAATATCAATATATTTTAAAAATCCAAATAGAGATTATATATTGCCCAGTATTTAATCTGTATTCTTTTAAGTGAGTAATAGCGGGCAGCCACGAAACACCTTCTAACTGTTCTGTTAGTCGCCAATATTTGAAGAACAATGATCTATCCACGTTTTCTTAATATGAATATGATTTAAGAATCCAAATAGTGATTATTGCCCAGTATTTAATCTGTATTCTTTTAAGTGTGCAGGACACAAAACACCTTCTAACAGTTCTGTGAGTCGAAAAACATTGATAACCAATGATCTATCCGCGTTTTATTAATATCAATATATTTTAAGAATCCAAATAGAGATTATTTCCCAGTTTTTAATCTGTATTCTTTTAAATGTGCAGGAGAGGGCTGCCAAAAAACTCCTTGTAAGAGTTCTGTGACAAAGTTTAAAGACCAATCATCTATAGGCGTTTTATAAATAACAATATATTTTAAGAATCCAAATAAAGATTATCGTCCAGTATTTAATCTGTATTCTTTTAAGTGTGTAGGACACAAAACACCTTCTAAGAGTTCGGTGAGTCGACAAAGTATAAAGACCAATGACTTATCCGCGTTTTATTAATATGAATATATTTTAAGAATCCAAATAGAGATTATTTCCCAGTTTTTAATCTGTATTATTTTAAATGTGCAGGAGGGGGCTGCCAAAAAACTCCTTCTAAGAGTTCTGTGAGGCGACAAAGTTTAAGGACCAATCATCTATAGATTTTTTATAAATATCAATATATTTTAAGAATCCAAATAAAGATTATCGTCCAGTATTTAATCTGTATTTTTTAAGTGAGTAATAGCGGGCTGCCACAAACCACCTTCGAAGAGTTCTGTGAGTTGACAAAGTTTGAAGACCAATGATCTATCCGCGTTTTTTTAATATCAATACATTTTAAGAATCCAAATACATATTAATGCTCTGTATTTAATCTGTATTCTTTTCAGTGTGTAGGACACAAAACACCATCTAACAGTTCTGTGAGTCGACAAAGTTTGAAGAGCACTGATCTATCCACGTTTTATTAATATTAATATAATTTAAGAATCCAAATAGAGATTATTGCCCAATATTTACTCTGTATTCTTTTAAGTGTGTAGGACACGAAGCCCCTTCTAAGAGTACTGTGAGTCGACAAAGTTTAAAGACTAATGATGTATCCGCGTTTTATTAATATACACTCTGTCGCAAAAAAATATATGCACCCAGAAGAAATCAAGCTACAATCACGAAACTCGGCAAGAATGTAGTCTGGTAAGAGATATGCAAATGATTAAAATTTCGAAGCCAATGAGACAAGGCTAAGTGTGCTATGCGCATATTAGTTGCGCAACTGGGAGAGTTTAAAAGCATGAGTACGAGCGCCGTACGGCTATCCAAACGAATCTGATGACTTTGATAGACGATATTGAGACTTAGGATGCCTCTAAGACGTAAGCGGCGGCAGTACGAGCAGCTGACGGACTTTGATAGGGGCCGTATAATAGGCCTCAGAGAAGCAGGTTGGTCGAATAGACGTATCGGCCACCACCTCGGTCGGAGCGATATGGTAGTTGCTCGGTGTTGGCAACAGTGGATCACAGAAGGTAGAGTGTACCGTCGCGGAGGGTCAGGACGTCCCAGGAACACAAATGATCGCGAGGATCGTGCAATCAGAAGAGTGGCCACTTCGGCACCAACAACGTCGCTAGCATCGGTTCAACGCCACTTACCTCCTTCCAGACATCCAGTGCCATCAAGAGAAACCATAAGGAGACGACTGACCGAAGTTGGCTTGAGGAGCCGACGTCCGCTAAGACGCTTACCACTGACCCCACATCATAGGCAGTGTCGACTGGATTTTTGCCGACCTCGGGCAACTTGGAGTGTGACAGACTGGAGACGTGTCATCTTCAGTGATGAATCCCGATTCAGTCTCAGTGCTGATGACCACCGCACCCGTGTCTGGAGGCGCACCGGCCAGCGGTCCGATCCGGCATTTATTGTCGAGCGGCATACAGCAATTTCACAAGGTGTGACAGTGTGGGGAGCAATTTCTTGGGACACACGATCATCTTTAGTGGTCCTTCAAGGCACTTTGACAGCTCGCAGATACGTGGACGATATTTTAACGCCGATTGTGCTACCCATGCTATCAAGTCGCCCAGGTGCCATTTATCAACATGATAATGCTCGTCCACATACTGCGCGACTCTCACAACAATGTCTTCAAGGATATGACGTCCTACCATGGCCTGCCAGGTCACCAGATCTTTCACCAATAGAGCTTGTCTGGGACGCGCTGGGAAGGCAACTGCAGCCGTCCCAAGATACAGGAGAATTAACTGCGCAGATGCAATGACTATGGCAGGATCTTCCACAGGGGGTCATAAGTGATCTAATTGAATCGATGCCACGCCGAATTTCGGCTTGTATAGCTGCCAGAGGTGGCTTTACTACTTACTGATTTTTAACCTTTTGCAAGCTGTAACCGCTTAATAAAATGATATTTTGTTCTGAATTTTTAATCATTTGTTTATTTTCATATACACTACATGCATACCAAATTTCGTGAATGTAGCTCAATTTCTTCTGGGTGCATATATTTTTTTGCGACAGAGTGTATATATATATTTTAAGAATCCAAATAGAGATTATTGCCCAGCATTTAATCTGTATTCTTTTAAGTGTGTAGGACGCAAAACTACTTCTAAGAGTTCTGTGAGTCGACAAAGTTTGAATACTAGTGATCTATCCGCCTTTTTTTAATATCAATATATTTTAAGAATCGAAATAGAGATTAATACCCAGTATTTAATCTGTATTCGTTTAAATGTGTAGGAGGAGGCTGCCACAAAACTCCTTCTAAGAGGTCTGTGAGTCGACAAAGTTTAAAGACCAATCATCTATAGGCGTTTTATAAATATCAATATATTTTAAGAATCCAAATAGAGATTATTGTCCAGTATTTAAACTGTATTCTTTAAGTGAGTAAGATTAGTTGACGGGCTACCACAAAACACCTTCCAAGAGTTCTGTGAGTTCTGTGACAACGTTTGAAGACCAATGATCTATGCGCGTTTTTTAATATCAATATATTTTAAGAATTCAAATAGAGATTAATGTCCCAGTTTTTAATCTGTATTCCAAGAGTTTTTCGAGTTTGTAGGACACAAAACACCTTCTTTAATCTGTATTCTTTTGACAGTTCTGTGATTCGACAAAGTTTGAAGAGCACTGATATATCCTCGTTTTATTAATATCAATATATTTTTAAAATCCTAATTGAGGTTATAGCCCAGTATTTAATCTGTATTCTTTTAAGTGTGTAGGACACGAAGCCCCTTCTAAGAGTACTGTGAGTCGACAAAGTTTAAAGACTAATGATATATCCGCGTTTTATTAATATATATATATTTTAAGAATCCAAATAGACATTATTGCCCAGCATTTAATCTGTATTCTTTTAAGTATTTAGAACGCAAAACTACTTCTAAGAGTTCGGTGAGTCTACAAAGTTTGAAGACCAATGATCTATCCGAGTTTTATTAATATCAATATATTTTAAGAATCCAAATAGAGATTATTGCCCAGTATTTAATCTGTATTCTTTTAAGTGTGTAGGAGGGGGCTGCCACAAAACCATTTCTAAAAGTTCTGTAAGTCGATAGCGTTTGAAGATTAATGATCTATCCTCGTTTTATTAATATCATTATATTCTAAGAATCCAAATAGATTATTGTCCAGTATTTAATCAGTATTCTTTTAAGTGTGTAGGACACAAAAGACCTTCTAAGAGTTCTGTGAGTCGACAAAGTTGGAAAATACTAATGATCTTTCCGCGTTTTATTAATACCAATATATTTTAAGAATCCAAATAGATATTATTGCCCAGTATTTATTCCGTATTCCTTTTAGTGTGTAGAACACAAAACTACTTCTAATGGCTCTGTGAGTCGACAAAGTTTGAAGACCAATAATCTATCCACGTTTTATTAATATCAATATATTTTAAGAATCGAAATAGAGATTTTTGCCCAGTATTTAATCTGTATTGCTTTAAGTGTGTAGGACACAAAACTACTTCTAAGAATTCTTTGAGTCGACAAAGTTTGAAGACCAATGATCTCTCCGCGTTTTATTAATATCAATATATTTTAAGAATCCAAATTGAGAGATTATTTCCCAGTATTTAATCTGTATTCTTTTAAGTTTGTAGGAGGGGGTTGCTACAAAACACATTTTAAGAGTTCTGTGAGTCGACAAATTTTGAAGACCAATGATCTTTTCGCGTTTTATTAATATCAATATATTTAAGAATCCAAATAGAGATTATTGCTTAGTATTTAATATGTATTCTTTTAAGTGTGTGATACACATAACACCTGCTAAGAGTTCTGTGTGTCGACAAAGTTTGAAGACCAATCATCTATAGGCGTTTTATAAATATCAATATATTTTAAGAATCCAAATAGAGATTATTGTCCAGTATTTAATCTGTATTCTTTTAAGTGTGTAGGACACAACACCTTCTAAGATTTCGGTGAGTTGACAAAGTTTGAAGACCAATGATCTATCTGCGTTTTATTAATATGAATATATTTTAAGAATCCGAATAGAGATTGTTGCCCAGTATTTAATCTATTGGTTGGACACCTAAGATATCCCTTTTTTTTTCTAAAACTCAATGTTAATTTCGTGATAAAGCTAACAATTAATTATTCAATAATGCGTTCTAGATTGTTGTTTACAAATTGTTCTCAACGTTCATCAAGATTTTCGATACCTCGTTGTTAGAAATGATCACACTCCTTGTTAACACAAATGTCACGAGCGTCTGCAGAACCCTTGAAAAAATGTGTTACTTTGTCTGAATTTGACATTCAATTTTAATGGTCTTGAAATTGACATAATTTAACTCTTTCGAAATATTTAAAACATGCCAAAAGCATTTAATGGCATGTGGATTGTTAAAATTTTTTTAAAAAATTACGGGAACTTAATTGCTAACCTAATCAACTGAAACGAAAAAATGCAGGTACAGCATAAATTAAGGTGGCTGAGCAAAAGCATTTCATTCGCAGGAAATGCATCCAAAAGTGTCCAGAAATCTATTCGAATTGAATAATTGAAAAAAGCAAGTTTTATTACATTTTAAAACTTCCTGTTCTAATTTGAAAGAGCACACTAGCTTTTTGTTAATGTGTGTGCCTCTCAATTTTCCGTTCAATTTCGATCCAACTGTATTATGGATTTATTTAGTAGCTTGATAGTTTTCAAAACATTAGTTGTGGTTTTGAAAGTGCAGTTTGAAAATGATAGTAGAATATTTAGAGTGTTTGTAAGAATTACTCTTATAATGCTTGGAACCGTTTTAAAAAGAACCTGCCTTTCATTTAACACACGCACATTGTACATAAATTCCTATAAAATTGTCTTTTCAATAAAAGATGACAATTTAACTTATTGTTTTACAATTTATTTTTTTAAAAGAAATATAGACACATCAAGCAGTCCAATTTTTTCTGTCAGTAGCACCAAGTTAAAATCTTATGACAGGGAGCCTTTGGTCATTTGAAATCACAAATACTAATAACTAAACACTAGAGAAGAAAACTCTCTCAAGCGATAGAAACTATGTTCTTGGATTCTAACAAATACATTGATATAGCTTTCAATGCCAACACTTGATTCCAACTTCTCCACTTAAGGTCTTTGCAGTTCACAATCAGACACTTTTTCTTAGATTGAGGATTCATCCCGAATGATTTCGAATGATCGTTCAACAATTTAAAATCAAATTCTTTTCCATCCATTTACGAGGAAATTTAATTCAGGTTTCTTCTCCAAACATGTCAGAGATTCGATTGAAAAATATAAACCTATTTTGTGAGCTGTTCATTACTGAAACTTCAAAAAAAATTGGAAAGCAAATGATGAAATACCAGAACATTTTTTCCTTCCCTTAATCATTGAGACATTTCACCAAGAGAAGAGAAACGTTCTTGAAAAGACGTATGTAAACAAATAGCATTTACAGAACTGTTTGAGTTGAATTTGTAGAACTGTTTGTTAATGCAGCAGATTGCAAGACAAATCTATTCCTGCATTAAACATTTTCTTTAAGGTGTTTTGGAATCCAAATTTCTCTTGCACTCAATTACTACGAAGAATAATGCTCAAATGGCTGCTATTCTATGGGCATATGTTATCAAAACAACTCGATAAATTTATTACTTGAATCAAGACAGAAGAAATTTCTAAAAAATAACGTTTCATATAAAATATTATCTACAAGGAGCTACAAATTGAATTGATTAAAAAATAATGTTTGTGGTACGTTTTAACGTTTTAAAAGGCATTTCTTTTTAAAACAAACATTTTAAAATGGCTATACACACATATGCTTTCGTTTGAAAGATGATAGATTAAACTGAGGTCTAACAAATTGGACCATTGGAATTCCATAAGTAGAAATAAAAGTTATTGATGATATCTTGATTTCGAAAATTTAACTATTGTTATGAGTTTTTTAACGGCTAAAAAAGTGGTTTGAAGATTAATCGAGCAGTGTTCTACTTGTTTCAATAATGTACATCCTGCATACAAAACACAAGACAATAATGTGACTTGCATACAAACTTTTCACCCAAAGTAATAACAATTCGGATGCATTGCACAACATTTCAATAGAGGTATTCGAAATATTTTCTTATGGTGCATCAACTAGTATTTCACCTGATCCAAACTGAACTAAAATACAAATCTCCAAATGCATTTTACGAATTCGTATCTCATCAAAAGAACCTATTCACAGTGTCCAGAGCTCGTAACTTTCATTTTTAGTAAGGAGCTCTAGAATTGAGCCATTTGAAAAGAAAAAAAGGCTCACGGTAAAGATAGTAATATAAAGAGTCTCCAAAGGGATTTTACCTTAGTAAGAGTGAGATCTCCTTCTTCAATGGCTTGAAATGGATACAAAGCCACAACTGTCTTCAAGCTGTTGCTTTTCATCTAAAAAGAGAAAAGAAATCTCATTTTTTTTGGTGCTATCAAAATTTTATATGATAATTGCTTTTCAATAACTTTCATTATACACAGACTAAGAAAAATATATTGCAGAGTAAAGAAATTCTCGGACACCGCAATTCTCTTGTTAACATGTTGAATGGATTAAATTGGAGATCACAGGTTAATTTAAGCTCACGAAAATTCATTTCAAGTGAAAAATTCTGTACATTAATAGCCGGTGTAACCTCCATAATTTTTAATGTAAGCGTGCATGCATTATGTCATACAGGTGCTGAATGTTACTTTGTGCTATGGAGTTCCATGCCTGTTGTACTTGTTGTGTCAATACTGGAACGGTCAGTGCTGGTTGTGGATGATGCTGGAGTTGTCATCCATTAATATCCCATACGTGCTCAATTGGGGAGAGATCTGTTGATCCCACAGGCCAAGGTACCATGTCAACACTCTATAGAGCATGTTGCGTTTCAACAGTGAGCATTATCCAGTTGGAAAACTCCCTTTTAAATGCTGCTCATGAATGGTAGTACTATAGATTGAATTACCAGACTGACTTACAATTTACAGTTAGTGTGTTTGGGATAACCACGAGAGTGCTCCAGATGTGATATATATAGAAAAATTGTTCTCCAGATCATAAACCTAGGTGTGTCAAGGTAATTTTGTTGCAGGCGTTCCCCCGGACTCCTTCTGACCAACACACAGCCATCCCTAGCACCAAAGTGGAACTGCTTTTATCAGAAAACACAACAGATTTCTACTCCATCCTCCAATGATCTTTGGCTTGACACCACTGACGTCGGGAATGGCTTGGAGTCAGTGGAATACACGCAAAATGACACCTGGCTCGGAGCTTTCCTTGAAGTAACCGATTTCTAACGGTTCGTTGTGTCCCTGTGGTACCAACTGCAGCTCAAATTTTTGCCGCAAACGCAGTACGATGCACCACAGCACGGCAGTCTTCCCTCTCAATAATGCCAATTTTCAACCCAGTCTTCTTGACTGCTTCCAACACTCATGTACATTCCGGCCAAGTCTTTCAGCAATATCCAATACTCAGCAATACTCAGTGAGGTGTTTATAATGACTTCTTGGCTAACATCAACTCAATACGTCCAATTTCCTAGACAAAATACGCTCACGAGCACGCATTTAAAGCAGCCCTGATTTGCAAGTTCTGAGTGGCGCCACACTTAAGCGCGAAATTTGAATCCATGTCATATTTCAGATGTATAAACACGCCTACCAAATTAAGTTTATCTAATACAAGTCTGTCTTGGTGTTGGGATTTTCGAAGTGATAAATTCCTTAGGCACGTTTTGCTGGAGAGTGAGCTTGAATTAACGTCACGCTCGGGTTTGTAACGCTCATTCCGCTTTTTTCGTCTTTAGTCGGAAATTGTATTCGGATAAGGTTGTCCGTGACATACACACCACTAAAAAGAAAAGGAGGGACGATTCCTCCCTCCCCCGCCACTCCGAAACGACATGAAACGCGGTAGTTTGTCCCTCCACCAGTACGCCGCAAAAGTAAAGTCCTAGCTTCGTTCTAAGTGGGGCTACCTCCGCCACCTCTTTCTACGAAAATGAATGCGGGATTCTTTCTAATGCTAGTTGAAGCATGAAAATGAAACGTAATATTTTTAAAAAGTAGGCTTAGAGAGAGAGAGAGAGAGAGAAATCCTACACTAAAAATTAAACATGAAATGTTGAAAAGAACAAATTTTTAAAGAACTAAGTAAATACACTGCTCAAAACAATTAGGGGGGAGCACATGATTTTCACAAAAGTAAGCAAAGATGTATACCAATAAGTAACATAAAATGAATCATCCATAATGTAAAGCCTACCAGGAAACGGAAGAAGAAAACTTTATATGCAAATCAAAGTTCATGACGTCAAAAACCAGAAAAAGGATATAACGGCAGAAATTGGGATGTTGCAGAAAAACTGTGAAATTCGATTGGGCAGTATTTTTTTTTTGATACAAGGTTACTTGAGAATGTCTCAACAACGTGATTTACCGGAATCCCCCCCATGGCATGGCGTGTTATAGGCAGACTGGAATCCGGGCAAACACAACGTAGTGTCGCGGACGCTGTTGGAGTGACCAGAAGTGTTGTTGCAAGACTGTGGAATCGATTCCAAGAAACAGGAAATGTTAGACGTCGACCAGGGGCAGGTCGGCCACGCGCCACTACATCAACTGATGACCGGTATATACAGTTAACAGCCCGTCTAAACAGAACAGAGAATGCTACGCAGCTGCAAAGACAGTTGCTCTTGGCAACAGGACGAAGGGTGTCCAGCCAAGCAGTTTGTAATCGGCTTCATGAGGGACGGCGCTATGCACGTAGGCCAATGGTCTGCATTCCGTTGACCCCACGCCACCGTGCGGCCCGAAAAAGATGGGCTGCTGAACATCGAGATTGAGAGCAACATGATTGGAACCAAGTGCTGTTTACAGACGAGTCTTGATTCAGTCTAGAGTGTGACACCCGACGTGTTCTTGTATGGAGAGACAGGGACACTCGAAATAACCCCGCATTCGTTCGTGAAAGGTCACAATACAGAAGAGCTGGTTGGATGGTATGGGGTGGAATCAACATAGTCGGACGTACGAACCTGCATATCATTCAGAATGGCACTTTGACGGGTCGAAGGTATGCAGACGAGATACTTCGACCTCATATCATCCCTTACGCAGGAGCCATTGGAGATTCCTTTGTTTTTCAGGATGATAATGTCCGACCGTATAGAGCTCGTCTGGTGGAAAACATGCTTGAATCTGAAACAATACAGCGTATGGAATTGCCAGCGTGCTCTTCTGACCTGAATCCAATCGAGCATGTTTGGGACATACTCGGATGACCCATTGCTGCGCGACCAAGGCCGCCTGCTACTGTCCGAGACTTGGAGATTGCACTTCTTGAGGAGTGGAACAGTATTCCCCAAAGTCTGATCGATAACTTCATCGCATCCATGGCAAACAGGTGTGCAGCAGTCTTAGCTGTTCGAGGAGACCACACGCCCTATTAAAACCCATGCATCATGTCTAAACAGTACCTTTTTTTATCGTTTACATGTAACCAAATTGTTGCCCTAAATCATCTTTTCATGTTTTTTCCATATTTTCAAAGAATTAAAGCTTAATTCCAAATTTGTTTACGCCTTTTTTCTGTATTGCGCATTAATACGCTTGTACTATGCATTGTATGCCAATAAGTGGCTGTCTCACACGGTTTTCTTCACTTTTTTGCTTGCTCCCCTAATTGTTTTGAGCAGTGTAGTATAGTTATCATTAGCAATATTGCAGTGAATTTAAGAATAAAAATCTATTTTTGTAAGTGAATCAGAATAGCAATGAACAAAAAGTTCTATTAATCATATTACTTAAATATACTTTGAGTCTAAAATAAAAATTAAAACAATTAAAAATTTATAACAAAATTAAGTATACAGGTATTAAGAAAAAGTTACATTAAATAATTTAAATACAAGAAAACAAAATATAGTTAAGAAAACTTACTTTGCAGCAGCACCGGATATATTTGTACAAAACTGCTATACAATGACAAAAGAACTAGTATAAGCTAGAGATTATGTGATATAAATCTTCTGATTAAATCCCTTTCTAAAGGTTTTGTTCTATATTCCTCTCTTCCCAATCAACTACCTGTCTAAGTATCCCTTTGCTTAAATTAATTCAGGGATAGAATTGAATATTGCTAAATTACAACCAAAATTCACAAAGCCGGATCGGGTCTTCTGAACAAATTACCAATGATTTTAAGTGGGAATTTTAAAGATCTTTTATATAAAAGACAGATCAAAACCTTCAGTTGATTTTTTAAAATCAAAATTCAATTTAATTATGTCAAATGATCCAAATGAAAACCCGATGAAGTACGGAACAACGCTTCGCGAAGTTTTTTTTATAGTTATTTAAATAAAATTTTGAATCTAAAGTTTTTATAACCTATTTCAGCTACCATAAACCCTTATTGTTTCCTTCTTAGAATACAATTCACAAATATGGTTGTATATTTCACACAAAAATATTACTTTACGAGTACAGACATATGAAAAGATAATTTTAAAAGACAATACTGATATCTTCTTGTTTTTTTATTCATCGAACTAATCCCTAAAATAACATTTCAAAATTTGAAGCTATCCCTTCTATCATGTAGTCATAAGAACACAGCCTTTTTTTTCCATCACTGTAGTTTTAGAAATGAGTATTTTTCAATTTTACTTATTCAAAAAATCATCATTTAATTCCAAAACATATAAATACAACCTGTGACCAGAAAGTTCGGTGAATGAATTTTTTTTTAAAATACAGTATTGTACAGCATCAAATACAATATACTCTGTCCTTCAAAATAATCTCCATGGATGGTAATGCACTGTTGGGAACGAGTATATAAGGCCTGGAAACTCCGGTAAAAAAGTTCTTTCGGTATGGCTTTCAGCTCAGCCGTCACGTTGCTTTGAATGTCCGTAAATCTCTTTTCCTCCAGGGGTGACTTAAATCTGGGGAAGAGGAAGAAGTCTACAGGGGCCAAATCAGATGAATAGGGGGGTGATCAAGTGTCACAACTCCATTCGCGGTCAGGAACTGCCGTACAACCAAGGTGGTGTGTGGCTGAGTGAAAAAGAGTCCTTTCGTGAAGACAGCTTTCATTTTCCCAAATCCTAAGTGAGTATGAGGCCAACACTTTCTGTACCGATTTTCAGTTCTTCGCTTTGTCAGACAACGAGCTACTTAACTATTTCAATGTTTTCCAGTCCGGCTCGTGGGGCGTCTTCCAGGCTGGTCCCATAAACGCTTAAACCATTCATAAATAGTCTTTGATGTGTGATGGCTTCATCTTTATAAACTTCTTTGAGCATTTCGTGAGTTTCTTTTGCCTATTTCCCAAGTTTGAAACAAAACAACATGTTTATTCTCTGATTCATTTTGTACAATCCACAATAAACCTTTCGCGCTCGGCGTTAAACTAACAGGGAATAAACGCACTTAGAACCTTGCCAATTACAAACATGTTCAAACAGATATTGACCTTCACCACACGTGGCGCATTGATATTCTATTAGTACAGCAGCGACCTCTACAGGCTCATTCACCGAACTTTCTGGCCACAGGTTGTATAACATTATATATAGATCCAATTGATTACAAAAAATAATAGTTTTTAAGAAATAGACTAGGAATTACAGCAGCTTTTCGGCAAGTGCTTTCAAGCAAAGTTTTGTGAAATATCTACTGAAATTCACTCCATTCATTTCCAACCATACACATTTTGAGAAGAATTCACTGAAAATGGGGGAAGGTCTTGATTCTTTCTTTCGTTATCCTATGCTATTGAAATTGAAATTGTACGTTCGATATTTAATGTCGCTTTTCATTCCTTTTTTAACAATTAATTTTTCTTAACGATTCATCTTAAGTATCTGTGTTTCATTCAGTTATGTAGTGTTCAATATAAAGCATTATTGTATTGCTTATGCTTTAAAGGTGAACCATTTTCAAGAAGGAATGATAAAAACGATATTTATATGTGCATATACACTTATATTTCAGCTCCTGCAGTAATTTAACAAACCACAAATGTAATCAACTAAAAAATATTTGAATTTTTACAGTGTTTTTTGGTCAAGCTTTTCAAAAACATATTTTCGAAGCATTATTTCACATTTTTCAAAAACTTCCTAATAATTTTCAATATGAACAAGACGATTTGTTTTTTAGAAATCCTTTTTACATCAACTTATACCTAACAAGTATTCAGTTAGATTTCAGTTTCATTAGTTTTTTTAAAATTATTAGATTAAAAAATAATTTTCTTCTCACTTGCATGTCGAGGAACATTTTAAAGTTTGAAGAGAAAAAAGTAGACAGGAATTATACTTTTCGCTTAGTAAATAAAAAATGTCTCCCATGAAGAACGAAATAAGATGTTATGAAACAAAAATCATTTTTATTAACTGTTAGGTGTACACACACTTTGATGAAGAAAAGCAGATATATTATTTTAAGTATTTCAGTGAGAATAAAAATGACAAAGTTATGATAAATGTTCCAACTCTAATCCAAACATTTTTTACTGTTGGTGACATCTCTCACAGTAGCTATAGAAATCGCGTGACAAGCAGTTTCATTTTCATAGCGCAACTTCTCTAGTGTGCGCAATTTCTTGTTGTACACCCCGTTAGTAAGGTAACCCCATAAGTAATAGTCAATAATCAGGAGAACGTGCATGGTACTCAAATGGACTCCAATCTAATGACCCTGTGTAACGTTATTCAGATAGGCACATACATCTGTATGGTATTGGGGTGGGGAGCATGTTGAATGAAAGAAAGGATCATCATCCAACAAAGCCAGAATGCACGGTAAAATTAAGCATCTCCAGGTAATTCCTTCCAATAATTATACCCTCAAAAAAGAAAGGTCCAATCAGTCCCCTTTATGATAACCCACACACAACGTGGTTCCGGACTTTTGACCACTTGCTTAACATGAACAGGCAGATTTCGTGTGACAGTGCATTTTTGAAAGAATCTTTGTCAGAAATGCAACATTTTCTTACTTTTCTCTTAATTGAATCACATAAATGTCCAATAGGACTCAAATGAGGTGGACGATGAATGGTATATATTGCTGAAAAGGTACCTTGTATAGAAGCCATTCCTTCACAATATGCGTAGTATGATTTGAGAGTCGTTGTCCTGTTGGCAGACTCACTCTTTGCCCAATTTTTCCACAGATTGTTATATATTATCTTGTAATAGCTTTAGGCACTCGAGCTGGTTTATGAAAGAACCTTCAATAAACACCCAATTTCCCCATCCTGCCAATGGTATTGAATCTTAAGGAACCAGAATCGCGTTTCACCCTAGGAATCCTCCATTTCAGCTTTCAATTCTCCACAATTTCTCATGCCTTCGAAATATGTTTACTTATTAACATCCGTAACACTTTTTCAAAAAATCTCGTCTTTCTGAAGATACTGCCAAATCTATTCTTTTATGACGCTTGATTGAGCTGATGATTTGTGTTTTTCTACGTGGAACCCTGCCACATGATATAATTCTTCGAACTGTCTCGGCACTCACAGTTTTGTTGGCATGTGTCACAAGATGTTTTGTCAGCCTTGGAGCCGATAATCCTGCATTTTTCTAGGCTTCCTTTAGTATAGAGCCACCATCTCGGATCCTGGAGACTTGTCCAAACTTGACAGTTTGTTAAAGAGGTGTGGCCTCTTAAATTGTCATAACTCTATGGACACTGGCACAACTTATTCCGATGATTTTTGAATTTCACCATAAGATTTGTAATTTTTTTACATACATGCTACAATCTAAAATCTAGAAACTTACCTTTTCAGTAGACAGCTTAAAGGAATTTTTTTCAAAACTCACTGACAAACATACACACAGAACAATCACTTCTTATTACACACAATTCAAAATTATGACTTCCTTCTTATAGTAAGCTCAAAATTGCGTGTGGATGTATGCAGATTTTTGTGATACCTGATATCTTATTTTTGCATGTTTGTCTAGTTTAGAGTAGACTTCAATTGGGGGTATATTCGCAATAAAATATTGTTGTACTCTTCCTTAAATTTTTAACTAAAATTTACTCTTTCATGAATAATTACTTTTCGTCAGGTGTATGCAGACTTTCGTAACTGACTATAGATATTAGTGGCCTTTGGATTCCAAATGAAAATTTGCTGAGCAAGTTTTCTATTTTGTCTGATACTTGTAGCCTTCGTTTGAGAAAAAAAAGAAAAGGTAACTAGCAATCGCACAAATTGTGTTTATAATTCAATTAAGAATTGAAACGACATCAATGAAATCTTATGATTGATTTTGTTTACGTTAAAAGATATAGCTGTTGAGATGCTTTTACATTGGAATCCACCAGATACTACACTATATATCTATTCTTTTAGATGCCACCGATCCCCATTTTGGATCTGCCCTGTCGAAGAACCCATGGCTTGGGCTCAATAGTAAGATTTCAATATGTCGTTTTATTCTCTCCTCCACAAGGGAGAAAAGGTCCCAAGCTAACGAAATCTGGTGGCCAGTGGCCGAATCCACTACAGAATCTGTCCAGGGGCGTGTCATCAGACTAGAACTTTAAACGTGAGGAGGAGGACATCTGAGCTGACACTCTCTCTGATGACTACCATACCACACCAATATTAAACGGGTGAAAATCTGGAGAGTGGGTTACTTGACTGAGGTTCAAATTTACGGCACAAATAGCACGAGTGTTGCTTTAGATTGGGACATGGATCAAAAATCTTCTCAAATCACGAGAGGTAAAAAAACTACAACCTATTAAAAATTCAAGAAATTTCAGCTTTAATAAAACGAAATAAAAACTGACACATCTATACATATAAATAAGAATCAAGTGTCTGTTTGTAATTTGAAATTAACAGCTTTTTACTAAATGCATTTAAAAGTATATACGGTACTTATATGAAAAAAATCAATTTTAAAATTTTTGTCTGCCTGTCTCTCCTTCTGTTCCGGCTAATCTCTGAAACGGCTGGACGAATTTTGACGGAACTTTCGCTGGCAGATAGCTAATGTTATAAGGAGTAACTTAGGCTACTTTTATTTTAGAAAAAAAAATTAGGGTTCCGCGAAAATAAAATTAAAACCAATGAAATAGTGAACAATATCCGATTCAAATAGGGATTATTTACATATCTAAATAGGGACTATTTTTATTAAATAGGGATTATTTTATTTCGCGAGCTTTCTGTCTCAACGATTTCTAGCAGTTATATCAGACTTTTTTTGTTTGATTAGGTTGCTGCCACTCGCGACATTTCCCGTTCATATCCTTTGGTCCTAATAACTTTACAGTCCTCACCCCATCAACAGTGTCAAAGATCATGTGTCCCTCTCACCCCTTGCTCAACAAAAAACAAAGAAGAAAAAATAAAACAAAAAGAAACATCGATTCACAAAGTAGAAGAATGACATTATACTTATAGCATAGGTATTTCTTTACGTGGAATATATAATTATTAAATTTTCGTAAACTCTCTGCGAATTGAATTAACACATTTTTGTTAAATTCCCCATAAACAAGTCACGGGTAACAGCTATGTAATATAAAATAAATGCATAAGAAAGTAATGTATTAACGTATTACACATCTAGATACAAATTATTTACACTATTTTAAACGTTTGTTACTCAAAATTTGCAACAATGTGTTACTTTTGCTGATGAAAAGGAAGGTGTTTTCAAAAATCGACACACAAAAGAGTTACGGGGCGTTATAAATAAAAAAAAATCATTTTTATCAGATATTATATCTACAGACTTAAAATGTAGCAAACATGGTTTTTTGTTCAGCTGAGATATGTAAAAAGCTTTTTTGTTTGTTTGTTTAATTTACAATTCACGTAAAATTAACTCATTAAAAACTTCTTTATCCTTAAGTCTGTATTGTTTAATTTTTCAATTCACCCGTGTGAAGAACGGGCATATCAGCTAGTTTATATGTATAACAAAGTAAAATTCCACTCTAAAATACAAGCAGGGAAAAAATTACAAAAAAGTAGGAATACGGATCAAGAAAAATCAGAAATCCCATAACTTCTTAGCGAGTGAAAAGAAATGCGCACTATTCAACAACTCGAGGGCTTTTATGACGACAGACCTCGTCATTTTTTTAACCATGATCAAGTGACGAGGACGACACCTGAGCTGCCACCCTCCTCTTCTAACTTCCATACCCCACCAACGAGAGGACAATAGAGCATCGGCCCCCTTTGTACGCCGGGTCTTCAGTGGTACTAAGCTCGAACTTATGCGACGCCGGCCACGAGTCCGTTACCTTGACCACTAGGCCACCGCAGCCCTAAAGAAATGCTTGAATATATTGCCCTAAAATATTTAATACGTTACAAAATTACCTTTTATAGAATTATTATTTTGATTAAACAAACTAAAAATGATATTTTTCATTTTGAATATATTTCTTAAATATTGATATTTTTATGATGGTCTTGCGGAGCCTGAAACAAAAAAGAAACCTTTACAGGGAGATCTCAGAAACTATATTCGTAAATATTAGGGTTTATTTTAAAAATTATTTTCTATATTTTATGAAAATTAAAGATAATTTAACTTAGAGAATAATTATACAAATTAATAAATCTAAATATTTTAATGAATCAAATCCTTAAAAACATTTCAATCTTTAAAAAAAATTTTTTTCATCTTGAAGAACATTCTTATTTTTAAATATTTAATTTTAATGTTAGAGTATATAACAATAGTTTTCTTAAAAAATATATTGAAACATAAATTCAAAAAATTAAGCCTGTTTTAACAATGTGCAAATAGTAAATTTGATAAATCATTGTCCGACAATTCATGAAATAGTAAATATTATGAATTGTCCGAAACGTTCATATTTTCGTATTCTTTTATGCACCTACAAATGAATGAATGTTGACATTAACAGTTTTTACAATGGGAAGGCCCGTGGGGACCCCCTATACTAGACGTAACAGCGCCGAATGAGCAGTGAATTGGGAGGAAAAAATTTCAAACTTAGTTTGTTCAAATTATTCATTCGCCAGAAAGTAATGCTCAGGGTTTGGGTTCCACCAACTTTTGAAATTCATTAATTTATTATTTTTACAATTAAATAAATTTATTTAAAAAATGCTTATTAAATACAGATTGTGACGGGCTCTATTCGCGTCCTTGCTCTAATACTCTTGGGGAAATACTTCTCTTTAACTGTTGTCTGAGTTTAAAACCGCAGAGAGAACTTAATTTTATACTAATTTGAGTGCTATTTAAATCCTAGTAATGTGAGAGAGAACACTGGATTCTAGTCGACCCAGGAGACGAGTGCTCTTCTAAGATAGTTATTTCAATTGATTGATTGATCCGAAATGAAAGCGATTATTTTTCGCTGTCGATTGGGTATCAACGACAAGTTTGCTTTTGAAAATACAAACTAACTCCCTTTGCTTCAAAAGTTTCCTCAATAGCGCGGGGGGGGAGAAAAGTTTATTCATTTCGGTTGAGTAGTTGCCAAATAAAGTTTTTATTAAAGAGTTATTTAATATAGTGACATCACACAGCTTCATAGTTATAATAAGTAAAAAGATTAAATTGTGCTGTTATTTTACATAAATGTTTTATTACAAACAAGAGTCTGAATGACAGGACGTAAAAACTTTCAAAACAATACATTTTTTTCACATCGAACTGTTAATAAAAGAGAAATTATCGCAACAACAAAGTTCTTTAAGGAGCTCAGTAGGAAAAACAAATAGAATTTACATTCAAGATAATATATCTTCAGAAAGTTTTTAGCAGCGTACCAAACATATCGTATGCTTTTATCAAAAATTGGCGATGACCATTGATGATGAACAAATGATTGAATTGTAATAGTCTTGTCATGAACTTTATTTCTCAATTCTGTTCGATTAAATATGCTGAATTTTGTAAATGCTTCGTTAGATATTTTATCTGTCTATAAAAATAAACATCACAAGTTTGAACAATAGGAGTCTCTCTATTTTGAAGAAATAACTTTCATCGTAGAAGTAGGCAATTTTTTGTCATCCTGGAAAATTTCAGGTTTTGTTTTATCTCTCCAAGAGTCGATGAGTAGCAGAAAATTTTCTTTTCCCACGTAAGGTTCTAAACGAAAAAGATTAATATAATCCTTTTGTGAGTATTCATGTACTATTTTTGGAACTCTTGGGCCAAATTTACCGGTTAGTTCTTGAAGACATACAAATATACAAATACTTTATGTAATAGTTTTAATGATAAAGTGAGAACATATTGTGTTGTACATGAATGTGTTACATTATTCATATCTTGCCACTTAGATACAGAGTTTTGCTTTCTTTTTTTGAGAGTCCTGCTAAAACTAGATTGAAAAAGAAAATAACATGAGTTATATGAACCGCATAACAGAGAGTTTTTAGATCAAATAGAATTTCAAGTTTTGTTTTATCAATATATGTTTTATCAACATATGTTTTATGTATTTTGTTTTATCAATTATGTCTGATCAGTATTATGACAAAGTTTTTGTCAAATTTAATTATTCAAAAAGTTTCTGCAGACTTTAAAATTTCTTCTTATGCTGCTGTTTCCTTTAGCGAAACATATTTAGCTCTTTTTCATTGACGTATATATATATATATATATATATATATATATATATATATATATATATATATATATATATATATATATTATGTTATTTATGTTTTTTCTTTGAATTTCTTGAACCATTGATCACAGAAGCTTTACGTTCAATATAAAAGCAGCAGCAAATAAAGCCCACTGCTGTAAATTCTTGGTAGTTACTTGCTGATAATGTCTTGTCTAGCTTCAACAAAACAATCAAATGTCCAAGAATCAATCAGTGCCTATCTATTAAACTTATTTCCTCTTTTTTTATGTCTTCTTTTCATCCGGTTTCATACTATTTTTTAAGCGACCACTTATCTTACTCTGCAATGTAATTAAACTCCACGTAGGGTGTTTTTTCGCCGCAACTTTTACTTTACAATCCCAAGGAATTGTATTCTCACTCTTTCTTCCTGCTCAGATTCGCCTGGAATCGGCTTAAACTGATTGAAAAAATACTTCACGCATTTTTTTATATGCTATTCATTGTTTACGATATTTTTTCAGCTATCATGTCAACAGTGTGTTTGTAAATTTCCTCACGCATCAACATCAGATTGATTGATTGATTGCTTGAATATTAACTTCGCACTGTTCAGCTGCACGAGGGCTTTTGGTGACGGACCACGTAACTTTGAACAATGGTCAAGTGACGCGGACGACACCTCAACTGTCCCCCTCTCCTAACTACCACACCACACCAACAGGAGGATGTTTCAGCTCTCGACAGATTTAACATGCATCGCTGCCCTACACGGTGGGTCTTTAGTGGTACTGGGCTCGAACTCGTGACAAGGCAAGCCACGATCCGAGCATCAACATCAGAAATAGAACTCGAGCATTTAGAAGAAATCAAATAATTTTTAGCAAGGTCTTACAATGCTCAATTGCATCTATTAACCTAGACATTGAATTTTCACAACACAGAGAATATTCAGCGATATCTTTATCAACTACTTGCACACTTACAACTTTATTTTCAGACATCCTTTTACTATAAAATATTCACTTTATATTTAATCTATGTAAAAGGTTCTATTGAAAAATTGTATAAAATAGCGTAGAAACTAAAATCCTGATCCCTTATTTTATGGGAACAGAAAAACTCTCTTAAAGCTTACTTGGTGAGAATTTTGGTTTGATAAAAACTAATTTTATCACCATTTAGGTGTATGGAACAGTTTAAAACATACAAATAAAGATTTTAATGATAAAAATTATCGCAGTAACAACACTGATTCGCAAAACTTAAAAAACAGGAAGGAGGTGGTACCGTAACTCCAAGAAAAATCATCTGAGAGACATAAAATTCAGAAATGCGAGACACCATTTTATACTTAAAAGATGACGAAAGCATAATTGCGCAAAAATGAATACAATCCATATAGTATGGAATTGAAAAAAAAGGCTTTATTGAACTCCTAGTATCATTCCACATGATTGTCTGTCCATGAGGAAGAACAACAAGCAGATGTTCCTTAGTATGAGATATGCCCTCCCTTTACTGCAACCTCCTTTTACTCCCTTTGGCGCCGTTTCTCCATACTCAATACCAGAATGTCCAATAGTTCTTGAACTAATCCTGCCCTAAGACGTCTCCCCAAAGCATCCCACACATGTTCTACGGGAATTAAATCAGGGGAGAACACTGGCCAATCCATTCGAGTGATATCTTCACTTTCTAGTGCTGCTGAACATCAGCAGTCTAGTGTAGTCATGTATCGTCATCCATAAAAATGCAAAACAGATCCAATAGCACAGTGATTCCCAAAGTGGTCTATATGAACCCCCAGGGGTCTATGATGACCTGCAAGGGGTCCACGTCAGCGAAAAAATAATTTTGGGGTCCATGATGATGGCTCTCATTTAACCAAATCATGATGTTAATTTTAAAAGAAAATTTAGTCAAGTGGAAACCAGATTTAATCTATTTAATATGTTTATTTACTAATTTTAGTAAGGTTAATTTGAAGTTACAAGTCAACAGGATAAATTTTATTAAAACAAGGACCATATCCGCAATTATGGCTTTAAAAAGACATACCTGCTTTTTATCACGAATAATGGAATATCATGACAAAAATTTTAATTACTTTTCTTAGTGAGTAGTAGTTTCAGCGTGGTTGCCAATCTCCAAAACAACAAAAAGAAAGGGCGGGAATAAGGTCTGAACACTACTAACCGAGGAGATGTAGGGTTAAACCTGATTCCAAATGTTAAAAAATTGTTATTGGAGCACTAGATTTATCACTCCCTTTAAAAGCATTTGTTTGTTGCTTTCAAACTGATCAAGCTATGCCCCTCCTGCAGCTTTTCCATCATTCTTCCATGTGTAAAGTCATCCAGGTGATTTCTTCTAGCCATATTTCACGAAGGATCTCACATGTACTTGCAGCGAATGTCTTTAATTGCGCCTCCATTCTTCCTATTGTTGTACTCTTGAGCTGTACGTGCCTACCGCACACATTCTGCAAACCCTCACGTCACCTATGAAATTTTGTTTCTGACATTTGCATACGCCTCATCTTTCTAATGAATTGCTAGTTTATAGTGATCACAATAGACCTTTTTTCAATTTCCTGGCTATCTGCTTGAAATTTACATTATTGCTAAGTTTTTCACACCAATAATATATATATATATATATATATATATATATATATATATATACTGGTGTTAAAAGTTAAGAGAATTTGCATATTTTGTCGAGCTTCATGGAAAGATTTGAATGAAATGTAAAATTAGAAAAAAATGCGTATCTTGTGTGTGAATATTTAAACATACACTGGTGTGCAAAAATTAAGGACGAGACGGTTTTTTCAATATAACTTTGTAAAAAAGCTTTCCAAATCAACACATTTAATACCGTAAGATCCCCAATACGTAAGGACATGTGTAATGTAAGCAACACTTACTAAAAGAGAAATCAGAGGGATAAAAAGAAGCTTGGTTGAAAAAGTAGCATTGAGCGCAATGCGACTGAAGGCCAAAACATCCCTGTGATGGGTGTCCAGCAAGAAACATCCGGTCTTTAGTAGGGGATATGATCTCACCTGACTGCTAGGCAGGTTTCACAGCGTCTGCCCATGCTGAGAATGAGGGTGTCAATGAGTTGTTGAGGCATTGCTGCCCATTCGTCTTGCAGCGCCAATCGAAGCTCCCGAATCGTTACTGGTGGTAAGGTACGAGCTGCCAAGCGTTTGCCTAGAAAATCCCATACATGCTCGATGGGATTGAGATCCGGAGATCATGCCGGCCAATCCCTACGTTCAATATCCTCACTCTCTAAGAGCTGTTCGGCAGCTACTGTGCGATGACATGGTGCATTGTCGTCCATGAAAAGGAACTGCAGACCCATAGCGCCTTTAAAATGACGCACATATGGAAGAAGAATCTCGTTACAATAACGGGTCCCGTTGACTGAACCTGCGTCGAAGATGTGAAGGTCTGTACGACTACCAAGCATGATGCCTCCCCAAACGAGAACACCGCGACCTCCATACCTGTCCCTTTCAATGATGTTCGAGGGATGATTGCGGCTTCCCTGCTCTCTCCAGATGAGAATCGCTACTCAAACTGAATCTGCTCTCATCTGTAAAGAGTACTCGTCCCCATTCATTGTCTCTCCAATTCCGGTGTTCCCGGCACCAAAGAGAACGCCTTCTCCGATGGGCAGGCGTTAAAGGTACACACCGTACAGGGCGTCGTGCAAACAGACCACCACCGTGCAGTCTTCTGGCCACGGTAAAATGCGATATCGGTCGTCCAGTCGCCTGTGTCGTGTGTCTAGCGATTTCTCCCTCTGTCTGCCGCCTGTTTCTTCTGGCCTGTAAGACAATGTACCGGTCATCTGCGGGTGTGGTTCCTCGTGGACGACCACTACTGAACCCCCGGATAGCTGTTCCTGTAGTTTGAAATTGTCTCCAAAGTCGTGAAACGATGCTGTGAGCAATTCCGAACTCTGCAGCCACACTTGTCACACTGCGGCCTTCCTCCAACTTCCCAATGATTCGACCTCGGGTAAAAGCATCCAGATGTCGTCTAACAGATTGATTATTCGCCATTTCTCGCTGAGGCAGCAACTCGGTGTGATTTTAACTGCTATACGGCGTGCAATCTCTTTGTCAGAAATACTGATCTTACACCGACAACATGCTTTATACTACTCAGACACTCCCCCATTACGTCTACCTGCATATCTGCGCATGTGCTGCCGTACATCCCCTTACTTAATCTCCTGATTGGTCTTTCTGCCTCTTCGTTGCTAATTGTTCGACTTCGTCCTTAATTTCCAGTGTATAAGTGTGTAGAGGCGCGCGTTCTATAAGTGTCAAAATCTGCATTTCGTTCGTCAGCATATATCGCCGAATTTCTGAGTGTGTTTTTTTGCAACAAAACGTTAAATTAAAATTCAAACAGTAAAAAATGAGTAACCCCCAACCTTTAGATGATGGAATGAGGTAGCAAATTGTGAATAAACTACAAGCAGCCCGTTTCTAAATTCAGATTTGTAGAGAATTCAATTTAACACCCAGTGTAGTGTTCAACTTTGGAAAACAGTTTCAGGATACCGTCGAGAGAAAGCTTGGTCAAAAGCCACAACGATCAAAGAAGATAACCCTTTGTCCATCATACCAAAACGTAAGAAGGATTCGACAGCTTCTCAGCTCTCTGGTGAGTTGTATGTGACCACAGGAACGAGAGTTTCAAGGGTGACTGTTTTCAGAAGACTTCATGAAAGAGGGCTTTTTAAAAAAGAACTTTTTGTTTGCATCTCACTACCAGCGTAGGGATCATAAAAATTGTAACAATGGTCTCTTCACTTATGCTTTTGCCTAACCAGTGATTCTTTTCATTTAAAGAGAACCTTATCAAAGAAATCAACCATTATGGAAGCAACCACTGTGAGGAGGAGCCCTATGTGCTTGCCTTTTCAGGATGCAGTTGGCCTTGATTTTATTTTAATGGATGGCAACGCGAGGCCACATAGGGTTCATCTAGTCCACGAGTTTCTGGAAAGTGAGGATATTCACCGTATAGATTGTCCAGTCAGATCTGCAGACCTCAATCCTAAACAGCACTCTTTGGATGCTCTGGGGAGGGCAACTGCAACTGGCAACTCCCTTCCGAGTACCATCCAAGGCCTAAAAACAGAGTACAGAACAAGTGGGAAAATTATCTTAATTTTGAACACCAGTATAACCCTTTAAGTCCCAACCCACACGACTGTGCGGGTTAGACATTCTTATACGTTATTGCTTCTGGAAAAGTCATATGTAAGAAAATCCCGAATCCAACGATTGAGTGTGTTTGCCAAAAGTAAAATATCACTTTTTATCAATAGACGGTGGTTGTAGTCCATGTTTTACTTTCAGCTGGCAAATCTAGCTTTGTTTTCAAATACAATGAAAAGACGTTTTCCTTTTAACAGTCGTAAAAAGGTAATTATCAATATATTTCTAACTACTTAGATACATATTTTTGCATCAATGTTTAAATAATTGTAAAATAGAAAAAAATATATTAATTAAACTCTATTAATGTTGCTTGTAGGACTCGGAATTTCGATACGCATGGTCGTGCAGGGGTTGGGCGTTACTTGAGTCACTGCAGCTATAAAGGGAAGTTCTTGTCCCATGCCAGTTTTCTTTTCTGTTTCAATAATGTTAATAGAAACCCAAATAAAAACGAAACATATTGTTATATAACTAATACTATGTTTTCTTGGGATTCGCCATGAACGAATCCCTTTTTCTTTCTCTGGCTCTTTTTTTGCAATTAATTTTCTCTTTCACGCATTTGGTGAGGGGTAGGGCATTTTCATCCTCTACACAGATATCTGCATCCATATCTCTTTCCCCTCCTCCCCCCGAAAATCTGGATTTTCCGGTAAGAGAAGTAGGTGTGGTTTAAATATTTTTTTTTAAATGATAAAATTTTTTCTGATACATTTTATTATTTATCACGGAATACTGTGCTAACTTTTAACCAAAAACTTGTTCAGGTGTCTAAAAGGAGAAGAATTCTCCCACAAGAAGAAATTTTGCAATTGATGAATAAATCAAATTAAACTTAGATCAGAACTTAGTGATCTCTCGAATGATGATAATGCTGCGAGCAAAACATATGATGAAAGGAGAATCAAGAAACATGGAAATATTTGAAATGGGAAAACAATTTTGGATCATTCCTTACCATCAAAGTCTCTTTAACTCATTCATTTCATTATTTTAGCTGTTGAAAATTATTGCTTTCTGTGCAAACAAGATGCAATTTCATATAAAATTCCTCCAAAAATCAAAATGGATCGCTTAAAATTTAAGTTAGAGATAGTTGAAGCACGTTAGCAGCTTCTCCACCTACTAACAAAAGTATTTTGACTAATGATGGAAGTAACATTATTGTGCTTCCACTCGCAAAAAGTGTTATGATCCACCTACTATACATAACATGCCTTTTATCCTGGCCATTCCAGGATAAAAATGCTTGACACGTATAGCCATTTTCGATGTGTTGACATTTCAAAGCCTCGCAAGTGCAGATTTGAAAACTAAGAAAGCAGTTTGAAAAAAATATTGTGAAAAATGCAATGTATATTTATGCTTATCAAAAACAATAACATTTTTTAAAGCTTTTCACAGGAAATAAATAATAAGTCAATAAAACAATAAATTTTACATCAATAATTTCCTTATTTGTAACAATTTTAGTTGAATTAAGTGTATGTGTGTTTCTTCCATAAACTTAGCGGGAAAAATGTAAAGTTTCACAGGTGCTGATTTCACAGAAAACGCCCAACCCGCACGATCGTGTGGGTACCGTCTACGTTCGAGGATGGGGGGATTTTTTTATTATTTTTCTCAGTGCCATTGAGGTCGATATAGTATTAATAACCAGAAGAATTTAATATTTAAAGATAAAAATAATCGTAATTGTATCTTGAAAGTTAACAGCTTGCATTTTTAAAAATAAGATTACATCAGAAACTATCAAACGATAGCTTTCCACCAATCACAGCCTCCGTAAGAGTAAATCACGGGGATTTTCCAATTCATACAAATAACCAGGACTTTGGAAACTCCTTTCTTTTTGTGCTGTGTGTTTTTGTGTTACATCTGAACGCTGTGTGTTAAAGAAATAAAAATGTCTTGCAACCAATCATTCAACAGCTGGAATTACAACATGTACAGCGAAATAAGTAAAATCTCGACCATTATCTTACATATATATATATATATATATATATATATATATATATATATATATATATATATATATATATATACAAGGTACAAGGGTGCGTCTTAGCACAATGATTTATTCTATAGCAAGGGTGTCAAACTCAAAGACTAACTAGGGCCAAAAACACGGATTAGCTTTAGTTGGGAAGCAAAGAAAACCGAAATTCATTCAAACATTGTGTGTGTGTGGTTTATTTTAATAAAACATTATAATAACCATAAAGGAAAGGACAAGAAAATTTATTATGTAGGTCCTGTCACTTGACATCTGTTCTTCCCTGCTACTATCTTTGCTATTTCAGGAGAAATATAATATATATGTATTCATATTTTATTACATATTGCACTCATGTCCATAAATTAAGGATAATGAAGTTCAGGCAAAGAAAGAGACAGAAGCAAAACAAATTTGACTTATTTGTAAAGTCTATTTATTAAACAAAGGGTAAAGAGCAAAAAAGATGCTATATGTTTGACATAATTAATAAAAATTGCGATTTTTACTCCCTGGAGCAAATTTCAAAAAAGAACCTATTTACAAAAAACAGTATAACATGGTTAGTATGATGGTTAATACGGAGTATGTCTCCCAGACAACGCAATACAGGCCTTACAACGCCTAGGCACGCTGAGTATCAAATTATCAATCTGATCTTGGGGAATATTACACCACTCATCAAGCAATGCCCTCCGAAGTTCCGGTAGACAGGTGGGAGGGGGTTGACGGGCTGCAATTCGTCGGCCAAGCATATCCCAGACATGCCCTATTGGATTCAAGTCCGGTGAGTATGCTGGCCAATCCATACAGGTGATATCCTCCGATTGAAGGCATTCGTCTACAATGTTTGCACGGTGAGGACGGGCGTTGTCATCCATAAACAGAAATTCAGCACCCATGGCGCCCCGAAATAAACGTACATGTTGTTCCAGAATGACATACCGATAGATGTGGCCTGTCATTGTTACACTCTGAACATGGAGGTCAGTTCTGAAACCAAGAATAATTCCTCTCCAAACGAGCCATCCTGCACCACCGTAACGGTGTCGTTCAATGGTGTTCTCTTGGTGGTAACGAGTGCCTGGCGCTCTCCATATTAATGTCCGGCGAAAATCAGACTGCAAACTAAACCTGGACTCGTCGGAAAACATCACACAAGACCACAATAGTGGTCTTGTGTGATGTCACAATGAATGCTCTCTACTTCAGGTTAATCGCAGGCGACAGTGAGTTGCGGTAAGTAGAACACATCTGATAGACCTACGAGCATACAGACCAATGTGCCCTAAGCGTCTGTAAACGGTCTGCCTTGAAACTGTCGTACCGGTAGCTGAAGAGAGCTGACGAGACAGGTCTAATGCTGTTCTCCGTCTGTTTCTTTTGGCAGTAACTGCCAAATATATACCGGTCCTCATTCGGCGTTGTAACTCGGGGGCGACCTGTGATGTAACATCTACTCACATTACCATCATCTTGGAATCGTTGTCACAGCCTGGAGATGACACTCTGGGTGAGTCCAAGTTCTTCGGATACTTCCAGCAGGGTAGGTCCACATTCCAGTCGTCCAATAATTCTACCGCGTAAAAAATCATCGAAATGCTTCTTTGTGCCTTAATATGCGGTTATTGCACTGAAAGGCTTTTAAAGTGCTTGTGAACAATTTTACTTCTTTGTCACCATTCCTTATATACCCCTCTCTTACACTCTCGTCATTGTAACGTACTATCCGCGCCATCTGGTGGTTTCCTGTCATTTGCATATTCTTCTTCAAGATGTGCGTGATAATTCTACAGGTGAAATTTTTATTTTAGAGTTCAATTTCTGTGTGATTCTGAATTATCCTTAATTAATGAGCATGAGTGTATTTAATCTATCGACCGAGCCACAAATTGCTCGTTGTGGGCCACAAGTTTGACACCCTTGCTGTATAGGAATGTATGAGCGCATGTGACGCGGTGAAGCACAAAAACAAAAAATAAGAGACGAAAGGAAAGTCAAAGGGTTTATTGAAAGCGTCGTTGACAAGTTTAATATTTTCAATAACCGTTCGAAATTGCGTTCACCAGTAGTGATACATGCGTCGGTGGAGCGATTGGCGTTCAAAGATGCAAGGTGTTTCACGCACACGGGCACCAGTTTGGGATATTCGAGACACAAGATCCTCATCTGACTCAAGTGGAGTCGCATTGTGACGGGCTCACGCGTCTTTTCTTTAACATGTCCTTTGGGCCAGAATTAATGGCAATTTGTGGCTGTTGATGGCAAGTAGAGGAATGTTAATATATTTCATGGTTCAAGTTTGGATAAGGTTACGTGGCCGTGATTAGAAGTTATAAGCGATAAAGATATAGAGAACCAAGGTGATTACCAGTGCACGCAAGTAAATACAAGATTGCCTTTATGATATTAGTGATTAATTCTTCAGACTGCAACAAGGTAGGATTGACTATTTAATATTAGAATCAGTGATTGTATTAGAATTGAGTTTAGGCTTATTGATAGTGGTCCGAGTTAGGTTAAGTCGTTATTATCTGTATATATTGTGTGTTGCTTATTTTGCCATCGTAGATTCCCTCTCTCTCACATTAATTATTATAATTTAATTTGAATATCTTAATAAAGACATATTAAGATAATGTTTGATTCTAGTTCTTTCGTTAATCCTACGCCTCTATATAGCTCACGCTGATACTCCAAGAGATATTCTCCCAAGAGGGGGGATATCATAATGGCGCCCAACATGATTTAATTTATATGACCCCGAGATGAGAAAAGCGAGAGGGTTTAATGTTTTACCAGAAGTGTACTTTTCCGGGTCCGAGAACGTCACCGAGTTTTTGGAGGGTATTGACAATCAAATCAAATTACGTGGGATACTCAGTGATTTATCATGTGCTTATTTGAAAGGTCATCTCCTGGGTAGAGCCCAAGATTGGTATCAGATATTCAGATCAGCGTTAGTGCAGAATACCGCCACGGACTTCACGCAGCTGAAAGCAGCATTGTCGAAAGCATTCCCTGCCATCCAAAATAGGAAAGATTTAGAGACCAGGTTTTATGCATCTCAACAGAGACAGAACCAGGAGCCGACGGATTTTGTTTACGATTTATTAATATTGCATAAAAGGTTAGAACTGGGGATGTCAGAGAAAGCCCTGGGAGACCATATTTTTGTTAGAGTTGAACCACAAGTCCAGGATTACGTGAAAGTTCGAAATCCACAAAACACGGTTCAATTGTTGGAGGTCTTAGCTAAGTTAGAGGAAAGATATTCATGCAAGGCAATACGTGTTCGAGAAATAGTGATAATGTGGAAGGACGAAGTTGGAATAAGCGTAGGATGTCTAGTGCTGTTAATAATCGAGGAAATTGGCGAAATTCGGAAGTGTTGCGTAGACCGAGTAATGGTAGAAATGATTCTAGGGGTAACAACGAGAATAGCCATCAGGGAAATCAGTGGTTCGAGAGCAGGAATAGATTTCAGAAGGATGATTGAAGATTTAACGATAGGGGATATCAATTTAGAAACGGAAGTCAAAAAGACGATTTTTGTAGACGGGACCACAGAAATAGGGGTTCGAGTGAAAATTTTAGTCGAGGTGATAGAAGGCAAATATTTTGAAGGTTGGTAATGTTCAAAGTGATCAGACGCAGTCGGCAAATGAGGTACCGATTAAACTTACGGCAATATGCATGTCTCCAGTGGAACTTCCATATATTCCTTTTTTTATTAAACGAGACTTTTACGAAAGCATTATGGGATACTGGAGCGGAGAAATTATTTATATCAAAGGAGACATACCGAAAATATTCTTTTTATCAGCAAGTAAGGAAATTGCGTACTCAGGTGATCACGGCACAGGAGCTAAATGTCAGAATATTGGAATTGTGGAGTGAGTGAGTTAATATTAACGTCGCACTGTTCAGCTACACGAGGGCTTTTGGATTGGAATTGTGGAACTGAATATTCGAATAAGGGAGTTTTAAAAACCTTGAATGTTTCATGTGTTCGAAGATTTAGAATACCCATGTATTCTCGGGATAGATTTCATATGTGGATCAAAGATTATTTTGGACTTTGATCCGAAATTCTTGGCGATTCCTGATTCGCAGATTGATAAGGTGGTTAAAGTAATTGAGGAAGAGAAAAAGTAGAAATAGATCTTTCTAAGACAGAGAGAAACAGAAACAAAAGAGTTGCGAGATTTGTTTAATAGTTTTCAATGATTATTTTCAGATAAACCGGGGCTTACATGCTTTATATCATGAGATTGACACGGGAGATAACTCAACGGTTGTTTCTCGTCCGTATCGTCGTGATAGGCTGAAACAAAAGGTACTCTATTATCATGTAGACAAAATGTTGAAAGGAACCAAAGTTCCCATTCAATCCCCGTGCGCGTCTCCAGTTGTATTATGTAAAAAAATAAAGGGTTACCGCAAGATAATCTGGAAGCGTATAGATTTGCTGTCGATTATCGGAAACTTAATGCAATTACAAAGTACCCCCGTTATCCCTTACCCTTAATAGACGGTTTAATAATGAACATACCACATACAGCGATAAAGTCGGCCTTCGACCTTAGATCAGGATATTTTCAGATGGCTATAAACCCTAGTGATATAGTTAAGACTGCGTTCGTCACAAAGAATGGCACTTACGCGTTTCGCCGAATGCCATTTGGCTTGTCATGGGAGGCTCCCAATTTTCAGAAGGCAATAGATATAATTCTCAAATCCGTGATAGGAAAGTTTGTGAATGTTTATATGGATGATGTGATAATATCATCTCCATCATTCACTCAACATATTGAGCTTGACACTTGAAATAAGTTTTTCGATTATTACATGAGGTGGAGTTAACTTTAAACAAAGATAAAAGTAAATTCGGTTGTGATGAGTTAAAATATTTGGGTTTAATTATTAATAAGGAAGGAATTAAAAGTGATGAAACAAAAGTTCGAGCTATAGTTGAAATGAAATCACCACGAAATTCTAAGGAGGTGTCGAAATTTTTAGAAATATTCCAGTGGTACGCAAAATTTATTAAAAATTATGCTGATCTTTGAGAGCCTCTTTATAATCTTAAACGAAAACTAAAGAAATTTTGTTGGTCAATTGAGGAGCAGAAAGCATTCGACGCCATCTAGGCGGCCATAACAAAAGTGCCATTTTTAAAATTGCCGGATTTCAAAAAGCCTTTTGAGTTATTTACGGATGCAAACTCAATAGGGGTAGGAGCAGTTCTAAACCAAGAGCAGAGACTAGTAGTACTTGTTTCAAGCACGCTTAGTGCTGCGGAGAGGAATTACACTGTAACAGAGAGAAAATGTTTAGCAGTGGTTTAGGCTCTGAATAAATTCAGAACGTATTTAGGTTCTCTGCCGATTAAGGTTATTACGGATCACGCTGCGTTGACACGTTTAACACATGGTAAAAATTTGTCAAATAGAATGATCAGATGAGGATTAAAATTAGCAGAATTTAATATAGAATGGGAACATCGTCTCGAAACTCAAAATGCGGTAGCCTACGTTTTGTCGAGAAACCCAGTTGAAAGTATAATAGGAGAGAAGGTTAGTTGCGCAATAATCAGGGATTTGGTACTTTCGTCACGAGAACAGTTAATAGAAGAGCAAAGAAAAGACCCAGAATTAGGTCATATCTATAGATATCTGGAAAACCCAGAAGATAGCTCGGTTAATGCGACAATATGTGAGAATTCGTCCCGCGATTTTATATTAATAGAAGGCTTGTTGTTTTATAAAAAATATGCAACGTCATTTGGTGAAATGCGAGTATACATTGAAATAATGAATGAAATAATGTGAGAATTTCACGACAAGCCTGTAGAAGGTCATTTTGGACGTTTTAAAACTTACCATAAAATAAGGGATTGTTATTTCCCGTATAAGAGAAAATGTATTGATCAATATGTCTCTACATGCCACATGTGCCAAATTAATAATTATAAAAACGCGTTACCAGCTGGTCGATTAATTCCGATTGTATCAAATTATCCAAATGAGATAGTCACGTTAGATTTGTTAGGTCCGTACCCTACGTCAAGAGTGAGACGCAATCGATATGCATTAGTAATTACGGATCATTTCAGCAAGTGGGCTGAAATTATACACCTTAAAAAAGCCTCGGCTCGAGTTATAGCGGATAATTTTTTTTTGATAATTATATGTCACGTTGTGGAGCTCTAGTAAAATTAATAAGTGATAATGGTCCTCAATTTATCTCTGATATTTTTGAGCATTTAAGCGAAAGATTAGGCATAAGGTATGTGAAGACTGTTGTATATAGACCTCAGGCAAATAGAACAGAATGCGTAAATCGTGATCTTGTGCAAATGATTGCAAATTATGTCATTGAGCAACATGACACATGGGACCAGTTCATAAGTGAGTTTGCTTATGCTATTCGTACTGCAGTAAATGAAACGACGGGAAAAACCCCTGCAGAATTATTTTTAGGTCGAAAGTTGATTACACCTTTTCAGAAATTAGTGATGGTATCGGATGGAACTGAATTTGCAGTAGGATATATTGAGAGATTGTTTGATGAGGCTAGATGAAACACAAAGGCTAAACATGAAAAATGGGAGAAATATTGTAATAGACGCAGGCGGGATGTGCAAATAAAGGTGAATGATTGGGTTTTGATAGCAACACATCCTTTAAGTTCGGCACAAAAAAAAGTGGTAGCTAAATTTAAACCAAAAATTTGAAGGTCCGTATAGAGCCGGGGTGGGCATTAAGTCGATCGCGATCGACCGGTGGACCGCCTTCCCATAAAATCTTAGACGCATATACTAAAAGAAACACAAGTGGTTTTCAAGATAATGAAAACACCCGTGAATAAAACTCGAAACCAAATTTGAGAGACGTTTTCGAGAATTTACTAGACTAGAAACCCACAAAAGTTGCATTCATGGGTTATTCATTTGGCAATGTTGATCTGAAAAATGTAACTAAATATACACTAGCTAGAAAGAGTCTGCGTTCACGTACTATTGCTTACATGAACAATGAAAAAAAAGTTTAAAAACTGGAATTTAAAAAACAAATTATAATATTAGATTTTATTTAGTTCATTTTAAGTATTCAGAATAACAAAAGTGAATTTGGTTTGCCTTCATAGATTTTTTAAAATAAAGACAGGTTTGTAACGATAAAAAAATCAAGTAGAAAAAGTCTGCATTCACTGTTTTAGTAGTAACTATAAAAATTATTTAAAAAGAGAATAATGAGCTGTTTAGTAGCTGGTTGGTTAATCTCATCATTTGTGAACCTCCTGAAGTCGTTTCGGTATTGAACTAACAAATCTTAAGGTTTTTTCAGAACTTATCTTTTCCCATTGGTCCTTAAGAACACTCTTCAGCATATCCTTGCTAAATACATTGAGATGACGAATCCTGCGTTCCAACAAACCTCATAGGTGTTCTGTAAGATTCAGATCAGATGACTGTGGGGCCATGTGCAGTTGATTTGGGACATTATACAAGAGCCAAAGTTTCACAATCTCAGCGGTGTGCTTAGGATCGTTGTCGTGTTGAAAACGAAACGATTATCCTAAGCCGAGTTTGGTGGCACTTTCCTTTAAATTGTTTTTTGGACATCAAAGTAATCATATTTGTTCATAATTGATTCTATATACTCCACCTTGCCAACATCATTGCTCGCCATGCACCCCTACACCATGACTCCACCGCCGCCGTGCTTTACCGTTGGTACTAAATGCTCTTTTTGAAGCGCTGTGCAAGGTTTTCTCCAAACTAATTTACAACCTTTATGCCTAATGTTCATGCTTGTCGCAAAAACCGTGTGTGCCAGACGGCGCTGTCTGTGTATCTCTAGTTACTATGTGTTTAGGTGAATAAAAATAGAGTGTTTTACAGTCCATGTGTGAGGTGTGTTATTGAGCTATCCCGGGTGTAGTGATCAAACATTTTGGTCCGACTTTCCCGGAGTTCATCAAGCAACTATGGTTTTGTGCTTTATTAGTTGAGTATTTGGTGGTGAAATTTGTGAATAGGTGAGTGTTTCTATTCTTAATGATGGTTTTAGGAATTATTTGGTTGTGTTCGCTAAAGTTGATGTTAATAGTTGAATAGTTTTAACGGATATCATGGTTGAAATTAGTGTTTGTAGATTTTGTGTTGATTGTGATATTCTTGTTGTGTGTTTTTGTATACTTTCTTATTCTCAATAGTATAATTTAGGTGCTTTCAGTTCCGAGTAGTGCCTTTAGTTCTGAAGTTGTGAATAGCATATTACAAATGCTTTTCGGTTGAAAATAGTGTATATTGTGTAGATGTTGTGACAAAATAAGTTTAAAAATGGCGTTGAAATTAAATCTAAAGAAAGACGAGCTTATCTCGGTTGCTGTGGAAATGGGTTTGGTGATTCCTAGCAAAGCTAAAATAATAGATTTAAAAAAGTTAATTGAATCAAGTGCCGTTCATAAAAATGATATTGAATTTGTGCGTTGTCTTGTTGAAAATGCTTTAGAGGAAAGTAAACAAGAGGCTCAGAAAAATGTGAGCGCGAGACTGAAATTCAATTAGAAAAAATTAAATTATCTCAGATTGAAAAACAATTAGAATTGGAGAAGGTTAGGAAGGAATCCGAAAAAAATTCTCAATCTCTTGAAAGCGGAGAACCAGGCTCCATAACTGATAAATTGGAGAGTTTGGTAAAAAGCATTAAAACTTTGACAATTCAAGTACCGGTTAGGTCAGAGTCCTTTAATTTATTTTTTCATTCTTTAGAAAAGGCATTTCAAATCAAATCCGTGCCTGATGAGCTAAAAGCCAAAATTCTATTAAATATCTTAGGAGAAAGAGTCAATAATTTGCTAACATATGTGAGTCAAGAGGATTTAAGCAATTATGTTAAAATTAAAGAATTAATATTAAGAGAGTTTGAACCCACGCCTCAAGAATGCCTGAGTAACTTTAAAAAGGCTCGTAAACTACCATCCGAAAACTATGTTCAGTTTGCTTCCCGCTTAAGTGCAACTTTCGATTATTATTGTGTGTGTGTGTGTCTCTCAGTTGTGTAAAGTTAATGAATTCCGCTCTTTGTGTGATCTAATAATTTCAGATAAAATTTTCGAAACGCTAGATAGAGATACGATGAATCATATTGCAACGAAACAGGGAGAAACATATTTCAAGCCTCAACAGCTTGGGAGGGAATGTGATGTCTATTTATCCGCGAGAGGAAAGGTTTCGAATGATTTAATGAGCAGAAATCCAGGGAGTGGAGTCAAAACAGATGGGCGAAATAGACTGCAGACGGTTAGCACTTGGCGTCAAGAGAGAAACTCGTCGAATGTTTTCGTGGCCGAAACCAAACCAAATTGTGTTCTGTGTAAGGTTAATAATTTTCATCCTCTTTCTAAATGTTTTCAGTTTAAGAAACTGTCAGTTGAGGATAGAGTAGAGGTAGTTAAACGGAATAATCTTTGTTTTCGTTGTTTTTTACCTCATAGATTGAAGGAATGCCGTTCAGAGAAAAATTGTTTTTGCCTTAGACCTCATAATAGCTTGATTCATTTTTCACGTGACAAAACAAGGAATCCCACTCCCAATAGTAATTTAAATTTGGATGCTCCTACTTTTGTTCAAGGGCAGATTGAAGGATCAGTTGAAGCAAATTCACAATCACAGTTTGTGGCGACTGGGTTTGAGAAAGGCAGACTAAAGAATGTGTTTTTGAGTACTGTTCGCGCGCTTGTTAAAAATAAATACTCTCAATGGGTGGAGGTCAGATGCTTGTTAGATGTAGGATCGCAGTCTTGTTTATGTACGAGGGCATGTGCTGAGAAGTTGCAGCTGAAAATGGAGAAAATAAATACAGTGGTTTCGTGCGTTAATGCTTCTATGGTTAAAAATTGCGTAAAAACTTCAGTTGCAAATAAAGCCAAAACTTTTGAGAGTGAGCTAATGTTGTTAGTAGTTAATAAGATTACAGATCTCATTCCAAACAAGGTGATTGATGTAGATGTTAATGCTGAAATCTTGGTGCTGAAATCTTTTACGAATTGTTAAAGCCTGGAAAATTTTATTGTGATAATTCGCATTTAGTGTTACAAAATACGGTGTTTGGTTATGTTGTAAGTGGAAGTGTAGATCACACACAAGTTACAGAGAATCGCGTTCATTGCGGATTAATTGTTGATGACGATTTAAACAAAACACTGAAAAAATTCTGGAAAATTGAGGGTGTTCACATAGAGCCTAAGGTTGATACAGAGGTGTCCTTGTGTGAGGATCATTTTGTGCGCACTCATAGGAGAAATTGTGAGGATAGGTATGTAGTATCGATGGCATTAAATAAATATCCGTCTTGTTTAGGAAACTCCAAAGATATTGCTATTAGGCGACTTAATTCATTGTGGAAACGGTTGTCTAGGGATCTAGGTTGTTATCGTTGTATGCGGAATTTTTGAAGGAGTATGAGGAGTTAGGTCATTTGGAAAGGGTAGTTGAGTCAAGTGAACCACCCACACATTACTACATACCCCACCATGGTGTATTACGCCCTGAAAAACTGACTACTAAACTAAGAATCGTCTTTATCGGTTCATCCCCCACCACAACAGGCATAAGCCTTAATGACATTTTATTGAAAGGTGAAGTGAAGGAAGATGTGTTTGAGACAATATCTCGTTTTAGAAGACACAAATTTGCTTTTACGACTGACATCCAAAAGATGTACAGGCAAATATTAATAAATCCTGATCAGCAGGATTTGCAACGCATTATATGGAAACATGGACTAGATGCAGAAATTTTAACGTACCGACTAAAGACTGTCACTTACGGGCTGTCCAACGCACCCTTCCTTGCCATAAGAACCCTGCAGCACAGTTGGCGAAGGATGAAAAATCGAGATTTCCTTTAGCTTCTGAAACCCTGTTATATGATACCTACATGGATGATATTGTGAGCGGAGCGCCGGATTTGGAGACTGCTCAACAATTGCAATCGCAACTGAAAGATGCCCTGCAATCTTGTGGAATGAACCTTCATAAGTGGTCATCTAATTCTCCTGAGTTATTAAATAGTTCGTTGTCATCAGACGTCGAGCATTCATTTTCTACTGACATTGACTTATCTGTGAAGACATTGGGAATTAGTTGGAAGCCATTTGAAGATTGTTTCATGTTTAAGGTATCTGTTTCAGCTAAACATATATATACAAAACGTGAAGTTTTAAGTGTAATTGTGTGCTAAGCTATACGACCCTTTGGGTTTCTTAGGCCCAGTGATTGCGAAAGCAAAGGTGTTTCTGCAGCAATTATGGCAATGTTACCTAATTCAATTGCCAACGAGTGGAGAGAATTTGTGACAACATTAAAATGTATCGAGGAAGTGAAAATTAACAGATTTATTATGGCTGACAATAATGTTAGAATCGTTCTCCAAGGATTTGCGGATGCATCTGAAGCGGCCTACGGAGCGGTCGTTTACCTACAGTGTTTTCTTCACAACGGTGCTGCCAAAGTGAGCATTCTTGCCAGCAAATCTCGTGTTGTACCAATTCGAGTTATTTCCATACCTCGACTCGAGCTTTGTGCCTGTGTTTTATTAGCTCAACTCGTCAAGAAAATACGCTTCACCTTGAGGTTAAACATAAGTGATATTGTGCTACATACGGATTTAACTATTGCATTGGCATGGTTAAATACACCTGCCAATCGTTTAAAAACCTTCGTGGCCAATCGTGTCGCCAAAGTGAAAAAATTGACTGAAGGATTCCAGTGGAACCATGTGCCATCTGTTCTCAACCCAGCAGATCTTGTGTCTCGGGGATTGCGCCCTTGTGACCTTCCAAATTTAAGGTTATGGTGGCATGGTCCACAATTCCTTGAAAAAGGTAAGTTGTCAAGTGAAGAAACAAGTTTGTCACCAGTTAAGGAATGCGAGTATTCTAAGGAACTGAAAACTGGTTCGAGTTCTGATATAATTACATCTAGTGTTTGTGTTTCAACTAATTGTGTATCTTCTATTTTATCTACTCTGTTACGTAAAAGTAATAGTTATATGAAAATTGTTCGTATATTTAGTTATGTGTTAAGATTTAGTAATAATGTAAACAAACGTAAACTAACATTGAGTGGTCCCCTTTCTGCTACAGATATAGACCAAGCAGAAACTAAACTGATCAGAATGGTCCAAGAACAGGTTTTGGCTGAAATTAAGAGCTTACAAAGTAAAGGAGTTGTCTCACCTAATAGTAAACTTAGAAATTTAAACCCCTTTATAGACAGTGATGGATTATTGAGAGTTGGAGGCCGGCTGAGTAATTCAGATTTACCTTATGTTAATAAACATCCTGCAATTTTACCAGGAAATCATAATTTAACTGTTCAAATAATTGTCCATTTCCATAGAAAGAATCTGCATACTGGTGCTTCTTCTCTTCTACACTATGTAAGGGAAAAATTCTGGCCATTAAATGGTCGTTCATTATGCAGAAAAGTAGTACATGAGTGCCTTGTCTGTTTTAAAAGCCTACCCCTTGTTACCTCTCAGCTAATGGGTAATCTACCCCGTGATATAGTAGACCCAGATTACCCGTTCAACTGTTCTGGTGAGGATTTTTGTGGCCCATTCATGATCAGGTACAAAAATCAAAGAAAAGGAATTTTGCATAAAATTTATATTTGTGTATTTGTATGTTTTGTGTCGAAAGCGAATTAAAATTGTGTCGGATCTTACATCTGATGCTTTTATTGCTACATTAAAAAGATTTTTTAGTCGCAGAGGTAAATGTGCTAAATTGTATTCCGATAATAGGAAAACATTTGTAGGTGCCAATAAAGAGCTCAAGAGATTTCTAAAACTTATTGAGGATTCAGATGATAATTTAGCAGGTTTCTTATCTGCTGAGGGTATAGAATGGAAGTTTATACCACCCAGAGCGCCATCCTTTGGTGGTCTTTGGGAAGCTTCGGTTAAGTCAATAAAGTACCATCTTAAGAGAGTTGTCAGTGGCTCAAATTTAACCTATGAGGAATTTTTAACTGTTTGTATCCAAATAGAGGGAATTTTAAATTCCAGGCCACTGTGCCCTTTATCGAGCAATTCGGATGACTTGAACGCTTTAACTCCAGCCCACTTTTTGATAGGGAGGTCTATGACTTCTGTAGTCGAGCCCAATTTAATTGAATTAAAAGAGAATGACCTTAAAAAATGGCAACGGATAACCAGACTAGTACAACTAATTTGGAATAAGTGGCACAGATGTTATCTTAGTGAATTACAACAGCGCAATAAATGGCAATTTAAAAAACAAAATGTTAAGGTGGGTGATTTGGTAGTTCTCATTGAAGACAATATGCCAACCTTTAAATGGCCTTCAGGGAGAATCACTGAGATTTATAGTGGCAGTGATGCACTAATAAGGGTTGTAAAAGTAAAAACACAATTTGGAGAATATAAAAGAGCCATTTCAAGAGTTTGTCTTTTACCTATGCCAGTTTGAATTTTGTCTCTGAATATTGTGTATTAGAATTTTTATATGTACCATAATTTGTTTTACGTAATCCTATAGTATTTTATCGCGTTTAATGTTTTATTGTAATTTGTGTTATTGTTGAATGTATTACATGTCAACGCGGGGGAGAATGTTCATGCTTGTCGCAAAAACCGTGCGCCAGACGGCGCTGTCTGTGTATATCTAGTTACTATGTGTTTAGGTGAATAAAAACAGAGTGTTTTACAGTCCATGTGTGAGGTGTGTTATTGAGCTATCCCGGGTGTAGTGATCAAACACCTAAGATACAAAATTTGCCCTCGTCAGAGAATATCACAGTCCTCCAGAACTCAAGAAGCTTATGTATGTGATCTTTTTCAAAAGCGCGCTATCCACTTAATCCGGTTGGTCATTGAAATATAAGGCTTTCTGCGAACCACTCGACTATGGTATCCGTCCTTTTTCAAGATTTTTTTCTTGCAGTATCCACCCAAATATATTTTGTTTAACTGCTCGTGAATGTCTGTTGCTATTTAAATTGCAGACAAACACGGTTTTCATTGATGTCATACTTCGTTTTACTCTGATTGTGAGTTTAGATGGACGACTTAAAAGAGGTTTGGATGTGTAAACTCTTGTAGATTTAATGTTATAAATAACATGCTGGATAGTTGCATACTGCCGTCCAACGGATCTATCTATATCCTGACGACTTTTCCATCTTTTCACATTTTCACATTGATTTTACGCCCACTGGTACTAATTTCCTTCTTTTTATTTTCCATGTTCTTGAATTGCTTCGTATCTCCCAAAAACGTAACAATTATTGCGTCACCATTTTCTTAAGCTATTTTACTCGATAACTAAATGCAAAATCTCTGTTGTCTGTTGATACAAATTCCAAGAACCAAGAATATTCAAATAGTGAACGCAGATATTTTCTGCCTACTATTTGTGTATTTTGCTACAAAACTCCCGTTATCCTAAGTAATTTTAATTCAAAATTAACGAATTCTTGCATGCTCAATATTTAAATAATAGTACACAAATTCGTGAAATTTTGTTAGAAAAAAAATTATATTTCTATTAAATTTTACCTTTGCTATATGATTTCTTATGGGTGAACGCAGACTTTTTCTAGCAAGTGTATGTTGCATGTTTTCTTTATCTCTCGAGGAAAACGAAGCTTTTCTATTTCAAAAGGGCGTAATTTGTGTAAAGAATAACTTTTGGAATCTATTGGTCGAAGTAAAGTATCCTAATTTTAAAAAAGCTGCAATTCATTTAGCATCGTTCTTTCGCTCTACCTAACTGTGAGTCTACATTTTCAACGAAGAATGTATAATTAAGACAACATATTCCCGTTTCACAGACGACCGCTTAGAATCCAGTGTAAGATTAGCAGTTAGTAATAATATACCGAGGTATTCAAGATTGGGGCAGGTAATACGAAGACTAAGTTGTCTATTGAGACTATAGCTATAAAAACTAATTTTAAGGGAAAATTACTTAATTTGTGATGTATTGCGAATTGTTTGAAAATGCATCATTGGATATTAAATTTATAGGTATAATTATTATGTTTGTATTTTGCGTTTTACTTAAAACGTAGTTTTAAAAGAGTAAGTTTTGTTTTTCTGCTGTAGTTATGTAGGTAAGTATACACAGGCTGTATTTATTATTGTTGTAATACAAATATGGTGTTTGTTTTTTTTGCTAATCACAACTACGTCACATGGTGGACCGTGACACCATGAAAAAAATTCAAAGTAGACCGTGCCATGTAAAAGTCTGCCCACCCCTGGTATAGAGTGTTAGAAGTAAAGAATAACAACGTAGTGATATGGAAGGCGGGAAAAAGTTTAACGGTTAATGTCGATCAAGTTAGAATACATCGTCATAGGAAATGTGACGAGATGGAGATAAGAACTGGTAGTTCGGATAGCAATAGTTTACGCGATGAATCGAGTAGTTTTGACAGAGTACAACGGAGATCAAATGAGTCGAAGTATGGTAGGAAGAAAGGGTCAGATGTAAAGCGTGAGTTAGAGGAAAAAGGGTTAAGTTTTTAAAAATGATCAGGGTGAGAGACACACAAATAAGACCAATAAGCGCGGACCACTTATCAGATCAAAACCTAGTTCTTGGTCTGAGAAAAGTAGAAGAATTAAAAGAAGCAAGAATGAAATTATAGGGTATAAACGATCACGTGAATCTGGGTCAGAAGGACCAGAAAGGAAGATTCAGAAGGGTTCCGAACATAGAGTACCTAAAAGAGCTTTGTCGGCGAACTATAAAACTAATAGTATTCTACCAAAATTTAAAAAGAGAAGCCGAATAGAGAGAAGAAACAGTAACGCGCAGCACAAGCGGCTACAACCTCAGACCACGAAGTGGAAGAGAACTAGAGTTCCGACCAGCCATGGAGATGAAGACACAACAGGGAGGACCAGTTCGATCCAGGAAAGGCAGAGGAAGGAAACACAACCCCTACATCGAAGAGCGAACAAGATCAGGCAACAGGAATGCCAGAAGAAGAGGTGATCAACAACAAAAGGACCAGGAAAGGTAAGGAGCGAGTACTAGAAGATCCTTGTCCCTAGAGGTCCTGGTAGGAAACGCCAACTACGAGTCATAAGAACCAGGTTGTATCGTTTCTTTTTATAATCTTTCGAACAAGTGGTCGGAAGAATTATTGCAATGAAGCAAGTCACGGTCGGATGTTTAAAATTTAAGAAGTCAAGAAAAAGTGGACACTACAATGAGCGTATTTTTCTAGAAGAGAAAAATAAGCTTTTGCCTTATAAATTTTTTTGTAAATATGGAGAAACAATTGTAAAAATGCATTTGTTTACTTCTATGTATCACTTCGCTAAGATGCGTCAATTCCTTTGTTTATTTGTCTTAATGATTTATTGAAAAATATTTGTAATTTTATCGTGTATGCATATATATTGTTATATTGTTTCATATTAATGTACATCTGGTTTTGGGAACGCGGTGTAGACAGTATAGACTAACAGTAACATTAACAAGCGCTGCACGCGATTTGAGGGGAAGTATTTGGTAAGGCCAGATGACGGGTATATATAGAAATTAGTTGTAATTTAAAAGTGATGTATAATGTATAAAAATTGTGAAATGTAATGGTAATGTCTAAAACTTTGTTTTTGCCAAATGACGTAAAGAGTTTTTATTTCAGGATGACAGATCCTGAAGTCTATGTAGAAAATTCTAGTTTATCTTCGAACTTAGTGCTAATCTTTATTTCTACAAAGGGCAAGAGGACTGTGAAAAAGCAGAAGAATTGTAATAGTTTTTAAGTAGCCTTTAAGTAGAATTAAGTTAGTTAAAGAGTGACAGACTGGACCTACTCTCATCTGAGAATAGTACGCATGCCCAGTCCTGTTCAGTCCATTTGTGATGCTCACGACACCATTGCAAACGGGCAATATGGTGCTGTCTGGTCAATGGGACACACACAACAGGTCTGCGTGCGTATAGTCCTCCTCCCGTCAAACGTCTGGCAACAGTTTTTCGGGAGATCTGCTTTCCTGAGGCAGCAAGAAACTGATTTGCCACCTGCTGAGCTGTGGTGCGCCTGTTCCTTTTTGCTGATAGAACGATATATCTGTCTTCTGCAGGCGTCGTACTTCTAACACGATCTCCCCCGTGCCATCTACTACACATTCCAGTAGTTTTAAATGACTTCCACAGCCGTGAAACAACGCTGTGAGCGATGTCGAACTCCCTGGCAACATCTGTTATTTTTCGCCCTTCTTCGATCTTTCCAATAATTCGGCCACGCATAAAATCATCTATGAGATGTCGGGAAGACATGCCAAAAATTTTAAGTTCGTCTATTAAATCTTTCCTGTAAAACTTTGACTTGAAACAACAACTGTCCACACGCGTCAAAACCTTTAAAGCTCTTATGAACGCTATCACGTGATGAACAGACGCGGAAAAAAAATTTGCATACCCCTACTTCTTCTTACTAATATCCCGCACTTATTCTAATTTTCCACATTTTGCTTCCTTTCATTTTGTGGTTGCTATGGATGATAGTGTTATCCGTCCTTAGCAATTGTCCAGCAGTGTATATGGTTTTTTCCAGGTCCCGTAGCCCAAATGGGGCATACCCATTTATTCTGTAAAATGTGAGAGACTACTGTGATTAAAATACATAACTGTTAATGTTGGTCTAGTTAATTGAGTAAAATTTATTGTGGCTGTTGAAAATTCAAATTAAGAAGGAATATTAAAAATTAAATTTAAGATGAATAGTGAAAATTAAATTTTAAGTGGAATATTGGAAATTAATGGTTAGAATGAATATTCGAAGTTAAAATTTAAATAAGGCGTGGAAAGTTAGAAGTAGAAAAATAAAATTTAGGCACGTAATTTCTTAAGGGCCATTAAGACCCTCGAATAAATCACGTTTTGCTTCTTGGAGGGGATTGTGACGAGCTCACACATCTTTTCTTTAACATGTCCTTTGGGCCAGAATTAGTGGCAATTTGTGGCTGTTGATGGCAAGTAGAGGAATGTTAATATAGTTCGTGGTTCAAGTTTGGATAAAGTTACGTGACTGTGATTAGAAGTTATAAGTGATAAAGATATAGAGAACCAAAGTGCATACCAGTGCACGCAAGTAAATACAAGATTGCCTTTATGATATTAGTGATTGATTCTTCAGACTGCAACAAGGTAGGATTGACTATTTAATATTAGAATCAGTGATTGTATTAGAATTGAGTTTAGGCTTATTGATAGTGGTCCGAGTTAGGTTAAGTCGTTATTATCTATATATATTGTGTGTTGCGCATTTTGCCATCGTAGATTCCCTCGCATTAATTATTGTAACTAAATTTGTTAAAGGTTTAAATTGAATATCTTAATAAAGATATATTAAGATAATGTTTGATTCTAGTTCTTTCGTTAATTCTACGCCTTTAGCTCACGCTGATACTCCGAGAGATATTCTCCCAGGGGGGAATATCACAGTATCAATAAGATTCTTCCCGATTCTTAAGTAATCGGCTTGATTACTTTTCCCAATATTTCAAAGTCGCTCTATGAAGCTACTCGAGAGCTATTGGCGACGGTCATTTGGAAACCCGTCGTTTCCTAACTACAACAACGGAGGAACATTTTAGCCTCCACAGATTTAACGCGTGGGTCCTCAGTAGTACTAGGCTCGAACTCGTTCATGACGTTGACATATTGTACAGGAGGAAGTATAGTGAAAAATATAGACAGCTCTTTATTGAAGTAACTTCATTCAAAGATATTTTTCCAGGTAAAAAACAGCCAATTGCGATATTACAAATCCCCCCCATTTTTCTCTATCAATAAGAATTTTTTCAACCTTACCTGTTAATGAAAGTTTCAGATTATTCAAATTACTTGAGAAACAATATGACACAAGCCTTTAAGATTCAGCCAACATCTCTATAGAATACAAATATCTGAAAAAATTGATTTCACTGAAGTTATTGACCCATTTGCTTCTCAGAAAGCCAAAAACTTTTTTATAGTTAATTATTAGGTAGTCTTTGTAGAAAAACTGATTTATATACTTTTCGTTTCACGAGATTTATGCTTTAGCACTTTTTTTTTCTTCGATAGTATTAAATAAATACTGCTGTTTCACATTTCTAGTTATAAAATATCTATTTTTATTTCAAAGGTAATATTTTTTTGTTTGCTTATGATTTTGTTAAAGTATTTTGTCATTGTTATAACCAATTAGCAGGCCAAAAAATAAAGTTTTGCGTTTCAAATTTAATTAGTATTTTTGTTAATGTTTTACTTTTTACTCTTATACAGGTACATGAGTTTATAACGTTAAGTATTTGTCAAAATCAGAAAATTCTCTAAAGGGGTAGCAAATTAGGTCTTTACACGCGGGCGGCCGACACCCAAGGATAGGCCCTGTAATCGAGGCTTGATAAATCGGGAGATCGGGGTGGAGGAGGGACTGGTCTAAATCTTTTTACCCCAACCGTGGCATTTAGGTAAGTGCGTACGTCGCTGTAAAATTCCGTGATCTAGTATTCGTTGTTCAGAAAACTACGCGGAATACAATCGTAGCACAGCTCTGTCGTTACCATTAGCGCGTCCGTATATGTAATGCATGTCTGCTTTATTCAGCATACGTAAAGTCTCCCATCGTAAACATCAGCAGAATTGCGAATAAAGCTGTTCCCTACTGAGATGCATCATGTTGAACGGCGGCTAGACATCTACTGCCCCCTATCAGCAACGCAACCAACTGATAACTCCATTTCCATTTTCTTTTATTTCCCCTGTTTGCACCTCACCACGTCACTTACGCCGATACATTCCTATACAATAAAGGATTGTTACACAATGTCCTGTATCTACCAATAAAGTTTGTATCATCAATTCATGATCACTCTGTATATAATATATACATACATACACTGCTTGGCCAATGAATCAAGAACCCAAGATCAATATTTTATTGAACCACCTTTTACACCTATTAATATTGATGATATGATTAAAATACTTGTAAAATTACATAAAAATAATTTATTTAAAAATGTTAATTATGATATACATTTGGTTCTCTACTTAGGTTTGTACTAAAAGAGAACTGTATATATTATACTGGTAACTATTATCAACTTGGTTCTCTACTTAGGTTTGTACTAAAAGAGAACTATATATATTATACTGGTAACTATTATCAACAGATTAAATCAGTGCTTCTCGAACTTTCAATACTGGCACCCCCCTTTTCGATCACAATTTTTATCGCGCCCCCCTTATACATTAATAATGTACTGAATGCAATAATAATGATTTTTGAAGCTAAAGCTACAATAGGCGATCTTAATTATTATTATGTTAAGACTTCATCAGGGTTTGGAGTTTACGGCCGGCCGGCCGATCTTAATTATAAACCATACAAATTAGTAACATAATTTTTAAATTTTGTATGCTACTTTTAAGCAAGAATAAATAAATAAATAAATAAAATAATAGGAAAATTATTATGTTAATTTTCCTTTCTCTAATTTTTAAATTGAACATATTGCAAAATCCGGTGGCTGCTTAGAAGACAAAATATAGATATCTGCTAAATATAGAAAAAGAATTTAGAGGGTCAATTTTTCTAATCATAAGCATTCCTTATAAAAACTTTGCTTTGCAAGACAAGCCCATGGAAGTCATTAATACTTATTCAACTTGTTCTTAATTTAGTATTAATTAATTAGTTATAAAATACTCTGTGCAGCACTGATACATTAAAAGTAATACCGACTGAGAAGTACCCGTTCTTTGCACTAGTTCACATTTATAAGAAAATAAAACATTATTGATATAATAGCTGAATTGTAAGGAGAGTGTAAAGCCAAGTGCACGACAATGTTTACAAAAATGTAAAATGATTTTTTTTAAATGATTGTTCAAATTATAATTAGTTTTAAGCGAACTGTAATTTTAAGCCTCACAGAATTAGCATGTAGAATTGATGATGAATAATGAACAATAGCATAAAATTCCGATGAAGAATAATTGTATTATTTTTAATATTTAAAGCGAAAGACTTCGACATGTTTTAATCCTGGAGCAGGCACGCACTCGATACCTAATGGTCGAGCGGGGTTATTAAGTCACCCCAATCCTTTTTTTTATAATTATTTTTATAGTACACAATAAAAATCGTAATTCCAGTGAATAATTTAATTAAGAGGAAATATACTCACCCCTACTTTCAAGGACACAGAAAATATTTCGAAAAAAAAGTTATCATACCGGGAACTCAGTCAAAACAAATACCTTAAGATTGCAAAAAAACCTTTTTAACTCCCAAAAACGAGGGAGATATGTAACAAATGTATTTTAGTTCACGTTAAGACTGTCAAACAGAAGGATAGTGTCAGGGCATTAGTAACAATTAAACAATTTTGCCAGAATTACCGATTTCGTGCACTCTGTGCTCGGCGTGACCACTCCCGGATTAAAAGTGTATTACTTACAATATGGATGTTCTAAAAAATTAAGTAAAACGTTTTTCATTATACTTTATATGTTTGGGAATACTCATAAAAATAAATCTTGGCCTAGTAATCCTTTCAAAGTGCTCTCTGTGCTTTTCCAAAAATCATAAAAATATATTTCACAAGGAAAAAAGAGCATCAGAAATAGTTTACTTCCCTAAATGAAAAAACAAATACATAAGAGCAGAGACGTAACTAACCGTACAAGTAAGTTCGATGGTCAAACCACAACAAATACAATCTGCTGCCTAAGCTGATGGCAATAATATATAACAGTGATGAATTTTTTATCTTCCTAATTTTTTTATCTGATTATAGGTCTGGGTTTTTTTTATCTGAAAGAGTAGCATTTTAGGTTTGAATAAAAACAAAAAAATCTCTCATCATGGGATTACAGCAAATGAAATAAAATGTTTTTTATCTGGTTATAGTATCAAAGATAGCTAATGAGGTTTCAAAGTAATAGCTTTTATTTTTGATGACGTAATATCGCAGATAATATATATATAAATTATATCAGTGTAAATGTGTATTTTTTATTATGTCAGAAAGTATTTTGTTTTGCTTCATCCCAGTAAATAATTTTTTTTAATCTTTTATTTTCGATATGCTCGCCCCCCCCTTGTAGGTTTATCGCGCCCCCGGGGGGGGGGTGCACCTCACAATTTGAGAAACACTGTCGTAGAGAATTAGACTATATACATACATATATAAATATACATGTATAAATATATATATATATATATATGTATATTTATATATGTATATTATATATGTATATTTATATATGTATATTCATATATGTATGTATATGTATATATATATATATATTATATATATATACACATATATATATAGTCTTATTCTGTGTGTACAAAAAAGAGATTTAATATCCATCAATCACGCTTTAAAAATACATAGGCAGTAGGAAAATCACACAATGAAGAGACACATGAGCAACCGAGATTAAAAATTATAAATTATAAAATGGATGCTGCAGTATTATAAACATTGCTGACTTAGGATAGCTAATATATAAAATAATTTATATAAAAGTGGGATTGAACATGTTTTTTGGCCAGCCAACCTTCCGCCTTTCCCTTTATGTAAATAATACTGAGCAAAAATAGATATATATGTAATAATTCCCTCTAGCATCCTTTTAATTAACTCTTTTAACAATATTGAAATAATCTTTTAATTATTTGGTTCCAAACTAACACCCTGATTTTAATCGTAATCGATGAATATTATTGCATCAGAAATCCCTGTCCCGCCCATTCTATCCAATCAGAACTACGATTACGTAATCATCACGCGTCTGCACTGTTGGTATAGAACCCAACACCTTGTGTAATCGCGCTCTCTTCTCTCTTTGCCGTCGTCATGTAAGTATGTAAATAGCTGCTCTCTGTGTAATTGTGTTGTGCCCTCCAAGATGTTACTATTGTTTGTCTCCTGTCCACTTTGCATTAATATCGTCGCAAGTTTGTGTGTCTCTTCAACGTGAAAATATACAGTAATTTTGTCCAAAGCTTTTGATGTGTGCTTCAAAATAAAAGAGATGAACGTCCACTGAATATGTGTTTAATGAAAACCTACTAACACTCGAAAAAATACTACACTATTGTTTTTTTTTTCAAACTAATTATACAATTACTAAATAGATGGCGCCACATGTTTTATAGTTCAATAATATTTAAATATTTCTAGGATTCATTTATATTTTACACTAATATTTATATCAATATTTATTTATGATTTTTTAAAAGTACATATATACATAAACTTTATATTTTTCTATCATAATTTAACTTCATGCGGAACTGTTTTCCCTCTCTTGTATTTGGCGGGAAACATAACCAGTTGATACACTCCCGAAGTAAGTCTAACTATCTACGTTTTGCATCGATTTTAAATCTATAATGTGAATACTAGTAGGCTATAATTGTATAATTAAATTTTATTAGTTTAGTGATTTTATTATAATGTTTAAATTCCTCCAAATGTTATTCTTTTCTTTCCTCTTGGTACGTAGTATGACAAACCACAGGTGAAGGTTGGCTAGCCCTAAAATCTTGTTTAAACCTGCAATCTTGGTTCCTAAGGCCAGGAGTTTGTTATAGTACTACTGCGCCTATTTCTTCCTATTTAGTATAGTTATCTTAGGTTCTAACTATTTGTGTATTTTTATGTTTATATATATATATATATATGAAATGCCTCTGGAACAATTCCGTTGAGTAGTAAATATATTGTAAGACGTGGCGAGTGGTTGATTAAATAATGGAGAACCAATGGCTGGGCGTGGCCGGTGGTGTGATTTTCTATGTTACGTGGAGCATGGTCTATTACGATAGTATCGAAGAGGAACTCATGGAAATCGAAATTCCTTTTTATTCACATCCAGAAACACATAAAGATCCAGTAGGGACGGCATTACACATACAAGAAGCAAACATGACGACAAAGACACACACACAGAACGCGCTGCAGCCGCTACACTACTACAGAGAAATGATCGAAGAGCGAGAGGTTTCCAGAGACATCGGCTTTTATACCTGACGTTGAAGACCACGTGACATGCTTGTAATAAGAGCTCTGATTGGTTACAAAGGGCGGAAAAGGGATTTATGATGTAATACGTATTATTAGTTGATTACGATTAAAATCAGGGTGTTAGTTTCGAACCAAATAATTAAAAGATTATTTGAATACTATTAAAAGAGTTAATTAAAAGGATGCGAGGGGAGTTATTACATATATATATATATATATATATATATATATATATATATACATTTATAAAAATTAAACTAAAAATCACTAAATTAAATCAAATTCTCTTCAAGTTTCTAAAAATGTTTCAATAATTATCGCTGAAATGCTTGAATAAAAAAAATAATGGTCTTCATTTGTAAAAAAAAGTGTAATAAAATGTATTACATTATATCGTATGAAATTACTTGAAAGGTTTTCAAAAATCAAATGCATTACAGTTATTAATAATCGTATATAAAATGTGGTAAAATCAAAATTATCATCCATCTCAATTAAAAAAAAAATAATAACTCTGTTCACTCAATTCAACTTTATATTAAGGCGTCCAAGAAGCAAGCGAAAAAAGATCAATAGCCCACCTTCGTGGTTGATTTGACTGATGCATGTTTACTGTTATGAAGAGTTGACTCGGAGTGCATCATTCGATACGTTTCATTTTTTCAGTCAACAGCTGAGCGACAAGAATTGAGAATAAAAAGTCATGAGTGTGTTCCACAGTTTATAATCTTGTATTGTAACATCAAGACAAGTCAATGTATATTTTTTTACTTAGTAGTAAGCCCTGCTTTCTATATTTTTAACCAAATGAAGGGTTTAAAAATTATACCTATACATACATATACAGAGTAAAACCTGTTTTTGTGCGGTAGATAGGGACCGCATAAATAAAACCGCACAAAAAATATTCCAAAATATATTTCATAAATACTTACATATAACTAACAACTTCGACGACAAGCTACAGATTTTTTTTGTTGTTGTTATGCGGTGGAGAGGGACCTCATAAAAAAAATGTCGCAATTTGAAAATACGTGAATTATTTACAAAATTCATGAGAAAGTGCATCCAAACAAAATAAATTCCACATGGAAACATTTTTAAAGCATTTAATTTCTCATTGTACACATGGAGAAATTTCCAAAATGCTCATATATAATTCACTGCCACTTACGTAATCCAAAGCTCGCATCTTCCTGTGGTGAATTAGTTCAGATTCGCCTTAGTCACTCGAAGATGCAATTTAAATTGATTTAGTTTTTGGCACCATAAAGTAAGTGATAAGTTTTTGCGACGAAGGTCGGTTGATTGTAAACGTCTCGATAACCAGATTTGTATGATCGAAGCTTTTTGTGGGGATATCAAACTCCTGTCGGAATTAGTATCTGTTTTAAGAAAATGCTTTTCCGGTTTGTTAGAAAGCTGGATTTCTGCATATATTTTATCCGCTTTTAAAGAGAATCCGGTTCTTGTTCGTCTTCATAATCAATCAAATTAATGATAATGTCACTGGCATTGAAAGATTCTTCAATCAAGTGCGTGCTGTTAGTGCGTTAAGAGAAAGCAGTAGAACGTACATTGTCGAAAGACTGTTTGTAACTAATGAACAGAGTATATTGAAGTGTATGTATGTACATTGATAGAAAACATTACAGTGGCGCCAAAACCGTTGAAATTCATATACCGCATAAAAAAAGATCGCACAAAAAAAAATCGTACAAAAATAAAATCGCATTGTACAATCTATTGTATATATATATATATATATATATATATATATATATATATATATATATATGAAGAGAGAAGCACAATTAAATATTAAAATATTAAATATATAAACTGCACATTTTGTGAGCGTACTTCTATCTCTGCTTCTCAGCTTCCTTTAGTGTTAATGGGTTTTTTGTAGCTTAGAACAACTCATATTTTTTGAGTAGCCAGAGAAGCCTAAAAATTCAACTCCCTTGTTTTAGAGTAGGTCAGTTGGCCGTTGACAATTTTCTCTATACGATCGTTCTATTCACTGTAGCGAAAGAACAATTCTTACTGAAATCGTCACATTTGCTGAACTCGGAAAAAGAAAATTGGGAAGAGATGTACACACATCTACGGCAAAAAATAATATTTTGGTCTGTTATTTCACAAAACTAATGACAATCATCACAAAATAATTCGAATTGAATATATATAAATATATATATATGTAAAGATTCCTTTAAATTTCGCATCATAAAAAAATGGAAAAAGAAAGATAGACATTATGGTAAGTACATCACGTTTTTTTTTTAGTTCTAAAAAATACCAGAGTAATTCCCCTGACCGAAATAAAAAAATTTCGCATTCGTTCTGATTATAAAATTTTAGTTTGTCAGCATCACATAGGTTTTGTTAAAAAATCAAATTGGTTCAAAATTTCTCAGATTCTGGAATTAAGCTCATAATTCAATTCAAGACTGTGAAATGCAATGACATGCGTTAATTTGATTTGTGATAAAAGTTAAACTTACTTTAAACTTTTGTTTATAAACTGAAATTATTATAGGGAAAAAAAGTTTAATATATTATTACTATTAACCATTTGTTATGCAGAAAAGTAATCATCTTAATTTCCTTAAAAATTTATAATCAAACACTATTTCACAATGGATATCTTAAAAATGTCTTTCGTAGTGAATTGAGAAAGTATTCATGAACTTACTTGAAATCGTTAGATATAGCCTCTGGTGAGAGATGATTTCTTAGCATACCTAAGTGCTTGTTTTAGCAGTCGAAGTGTAGGTTGCAAACAATCGCAAGACCTACATTCTTCCTGGCTGAGCTGCAGCCGACAGGTTGTTTTTTGGCTTCAGGGTTGCCTTTCTTTTCCGGATGAAGAGACTTTGGCGAAAATGATTTTCTAACAATGCTCGCCAAAAGTAGCTTCCAAACTAGCAAAGGGGCGATTTTATATATATATATATATATATATATATATATATATATATATATATATATATATATATATATATATATATATATATATATACAAAGAATTAATTGAGTAGAGATGTTAAAGAGCAACATAATACAAAGCTAAATTAGGGCCAATAATGACAATTTCGGTTGTGGTATCTGATAGGAGACGGTTTGCAATTCTTAGACAGTCAGTAGGGTAGTTAAACCACAGTTGTGTGTGTGTTCACTAGGATATTTTTTTAATAATTCGAGTCCCGCGATAATGCATGTAGCGTTAAGAGGATAGAGGTCAATAATATAGATTTAGATCATTTAAAGATATTTATTCACATAAAAATAAACAATATAATATGTAACGAATGCGTTAATTTTAGAAGTTGGACATTGAATATCTTCTGAAATGACATCGTTGGCACACGAAGAAAGTGTTTTAGATAGACAAACATCGATAATCGACATCCCCGATACAAGACAGATTGGATTCAACTTAGATACCAACTGAATAACACGCGAAAAATTTCTTTAATCTTAAGACTTTTCTGAGAATTAGAAGAGAGGGTCAAAAGCTGATATAACGGTAGCCTAAAAATGTAACCAAACTATCGGGGTTTTTTTAAAATTTATTTAGCCATGTTTTTTTTCTGCATTATTATCTTTCGATTGATATATCACTTTTGTATGTCGGAAAATTAGAAGTTGGAAAAAACTTCAATTGAAAAATGTAAACAAACAAATTAGGAAATTCGACCACTCACCCTTTTTAGAAAAAAATCTAAAAAAAGCTTTTTGATAAAAAAAAAATCTTTTTTAAAAATAGAAATAATTACAAAAAAAGGGAAGTGTTACATATAAAGCAGGCTATTTCTGAGGCATTACAATAATGTAATTTCTTTTTTCTTTGTGAAAAAAATGCAAGTAAAATTTTTGAAGTGAGACATTTTATATTAATAATATTTCATAGTTTCAGTTTTTCTATTCATCATATATTTTTCATAAAAAATATAATATTTCAACATTATGTATAGAAAAAAAATATAATTTCTTTCATGACAGAAAAAATATTCCTTGAATTAATACTCTCTGAAAATAAATTGGTCATTTATAAAAAGTATGAGTTGAAATAATATGAATTATTTTAAAAGAAAAACGTATAGATGATATCTTAAAGTGGTATTTTGTTTATTTAAGCTTATTCTAATTATTTTTTCAGAATTATAAACTTTAAAGTGGTTTTTCTCAGCTACCGGTTGATTCATAAATAGTGCGATCAATTTCAGAAGATCATAAATTTTTATTGAATAAAGTTATTTACATGGAATTTTCAATGTGGTTCCCTCTAGCACACTACACTTTTTGTAAGTGTTTTGGCTAAGCTCAAAGAGTTTTTTCGATCATTTGGGGGTATTTTTCCAACTTAAATTGCTTTTTGAAGCCCTTGAAATGCTCTTACTTTACGTCTATTGAATTGTTTTTTTAAGAATCCCCATAAAGAAAAATAATCGCGAGGAACAGAGACAGGGGATAATGATAGTCATTTATCACAGGAGGCAGAAAATTTATTTTTTAATCTTTTAGCCATTTTATAGTTTTTTTTTACAGAATTACTTAGTGCAGAATCGTGATGAAAAACGAAGTTTCCTTGAGGATAAAGACGTTTACTTTTTTTGATCAAGTGTTTCAAACTTTATTCTGATAATATTTAGCATCAATTTTAAAGTTTGATTGTACAAAAAATTGTTTTGTAAAGCCTTGAGAGGACATTTCCGTCCCTACCATAACACCTGATGGCTAACTTGCATTTTTTAAAATAGCTGCGTCTTTGCGACATTTTTTGCTTGAAATATATTGAATCTTCGTTTTGCCAGTTGTGAATGATAGATGAAACAGTGCTTCTTCAGAAATTATCCATGCTTTGTTTCTACCTTTGCGTAACATTAAATGCAGAGGTCAAGAACGTTTTCTTCGCTTTTCTACGGTCTTAACAGACATTTGATGACAGACTGGAAAATCTACCTTTTTATAGACAACTTTCTTTATCTAACGATAAATTGTCAATGGTTATATCTATAATTTCTTTGCCATAGGTTTTTGAGGCAAATAATTTTCTACAGCGATAATTCTTTTCAACTTCATTTTTTCTCTTTCATTAAAGACTTCCTTCCATTCACATTTTTTTCCTGGAACTTTTGATTGCGAGTCAAATTTTATTTCTTTTTGAAGTTCAGATAGTTATATAATAGAAAAATGTCTTTTTTTTATTTTTAAATACTTAATTATTTACAGAATTTGAACGAGCATCCTTCACAAGCTATAAAATTTCGATCCGGATTTGAGGATCGGATTTCGGTTCCTCCCACTAATAAAAATGGTTAGATTGGTAATTTAAATGTTTCAAATAAAACCAAGGATAGAAATTCATCATATTTTGCCTGCGCTTTCCCTCCAACACTAAAATTGATCCCAAAAGAATACTAAAAAAAATTCAGGTCAAAAAATTAAGAATTACAGAAAGATTAAAATTTTACAATTTTTTTAAAAAATTTTTAAAATTGTGTAAATAATCTGTGCAAAATTTCATCTCGCATCATTTTCTTGAATATAAATAGTTTATGAAATGCTAAAATATAATTTTTAAATTCATAAATAAAAAAAACTGCTCTAAGGGCACCGAACCCTCTGAATTTCTGACGGTTTTAAATTGGGGGTGCAATTATTTATTTTTTTCCCTAAAATTTCCGATTCCAATGTAGAATGCAACCTGAAGTTCCGGCTGGATCTGATCAGTTATTTAGCCAAAAATTACATAATATTTTTTAAAAAATGCAGATTTTTGATTCAAAAAGTGAAAAACTTTCGTAAAACAGTTAATCTATACTCAGGCATCCGTATCTGATGTCAATATATTACAGCTTCCTAGTAAGGATAGTGATTCAAATGATTTTAATATCAGTTTTTACTTTTGTCCCACTTGAAGCTGGCTAGAAAATTTTTTTGTCTCGGTCAAAAGACGAGGATGTCACCTGAGCTGACCTCTCCAAACTTGTACATCAACGTGAATCCCAGCAGATTTCACGTGAATAAGCGTCTCTACTTTGCTTTAATAGCGGGTAGCTTTTATTGAGCACCTGATTTCAAGAAAAAAATTTGTTTTTAAACCCATTCTGTTTAGTATCTCCTCCCTTTTGAACAACTTCCAAATTTGATTAAGCAATCAAATGTTCATTTTGATTTTTTTTAGACTGAACTCCCAATTGATGTTGATATGAAATAATGAGTGAACTCTAAAGAAGTCTATGTTGGCAAAATGATTTCATTTTCATTTGTTGAGAGCCCAAAAATCACTCATCAAAAAGTCAAATATCAATACTATTTTAGAAATGTTGCTCTCCAAGTACAAAATACAAGGGAACAAGTTTAAATTAAAAATATTCCAGTGGACTCCCCAGAAATAAAATTCCGAAAAAGACAGACCCCCCAATTGTTTAGAATAATTCTATTTGAAAACCCTCAAGCGAATAGACACACTGAGGGCTGACTTATAAAACTGCAATCCTTTGGATTGTTTCAATCCTCTACATTATTCATCTTTAACATTCAAATAACAGAAGTTTCAAAAATAGAGGGATTTCAAAATTATACATATCGAACAACAGCCATTAAAAATTCCAACATTTTTTAGTGTGTTTTAACTTTAATTTATAGTTAGATTCTTATTGTTACTCTTATATAATGTTAGTATTTACTTAGTTTATAATTATTTTAGTAAAAATGAGTTGATACTTATTGCTATGCTTTAACTATTATAGCTTTGAATCTGTATTTTGGATCTTGATAATTTGCCTATTGCTCATCGATTGATGCCTCTTTACCTTTTTCTTAGAATGAATTAAGATTCATTATTAAGATTAAGATTCACTCTCTGTATTATAAAGAAAAAAGGAGTTAGCCACAAAAAATTGCTTCAACCCCATTTTTATATAAAATAAAAAGCTGTCCTCAGTCAGCATTGTTTATAATATTGTAAAAACCATCTTTTTAAGTTTCCAATATCTGTATCGTTCTTTTATCTTTAATGTACATGTCATTTCTGTCTCTCCAGTAGAGATTATTAAAACTATATATATATACACAAAGGCTGAAGTGTATTAGATAATACAATTATCGAAACAATAAAAAAAAGATTGCCTGAAAAAAGTAAGAATGCAGCTTAGCAATACATATACATCAATTCAAAAATCCATCCTGAAAAGAACAAAATAAGGAAATAGCTTGGAGTTGACAAATTGCAATTGACAATAGTGAATAACGAAAAGAAATAAATCCTTGAAATGAGCTATTTTTTGTAGATTGAACGGATGCGAAAATTGCCAATGGACAGAGATAAAAAAGCCAAGAGTAGATCCGAGCCAACACAAACCGAACCGACCAGTTTCCAGACGAAAGGCAGTTCCACTTGTTGGACTTCCGTTCAAAGCAAGGGACGACCTCTTTCGAATGAAAGATTTCTTTTTCCGCATGTTAAGGGAATTCACATTTATTCATGACGCATCAAATAGAGATAGTTTGGGAAAGGAACATTGTTAATTCCAAATTGTTATTTCTTTGAATTAAAAAAAATGTCTTTTGAACGTAAAAATTCTTATTCTATTGCAACGAAACCTATTCAAAAGTAAAAATTATTTACATAGAATTATTTATATTAAGGTTTTGACTAATTAAGAATCCACTCATTAAGAGAGGACGAAGAAAAAAGCTACCTAGAAAAATTCGTCGTCAGAAAAGCGTTTCAAAAGAGCTCTTAAAATTTAAAAATATTTCCCGTTCTAGTTTGCAGCAATAAATAACACCATTTTCTTCATTCGACATCCTCCATGACCAGTGGTGCACTCGGGAAGTTTTCAAGGGGAGGGTCCAGGGTCAAAAGTCCACCATTCTCGTATCATGCTCTAATACGCGGCACAACATATTCTTTTGATTTTGTCTATTTTCGGGAACAAGAAACAGTACAAAAATTATTGAATAAATAGTTCGTATTAATTAATGAAATTAATTATTAATCCCAAATACTTAATTAAATGTTACGTACTGTGCACATAGAATTCTAATGAATCGAAAAAAAAATCAAGGGTTTTAAAGGATCCCTTCCCTTGTGTCAGACTTGTCAAAGCGCTAGAAAATGGGCAGCAGAATTGACTCTTTCTTACATCGCCCGCGGAAATATTTTACTCTGAAACCACCATTTGTTATTGAAAAAACTAAGAGACATATGGTATAAAAAGCGAATAACACAAAAAATATCCCTCTTTCAATTTTATCAAAATCATAAGCAAAGCTCTTGAATTATATTTTGCATACACAAAATCTTCAAAATAGTTTTATGATTTTTTAATGTAACTAAAATTTTGAAATAGTATTGAAAAATTCCTTTTCATTAACCACGCCATCAGAAATGTATCCAGTGCGATTGACCGCGTGATTCTGAGCCCCTGAGCATTTTCCGAACTTCAACACCTCGCCAAAGTGACGACTTGAAGCTTGGACAGATTTAGTGAGCATCATTTTTTCTACACGGCGCACAGTTTTCTCAATCTAGCGCTCGCTAAGTCCAAATATAAAATTGCGTGAAATAAAAAAAAAACCACTATTTATGGTCCTCATAGGTTTTCTAGCCATGTGGTAAACAGTTTCCGTCAGTACGCGAATGGAAATATTCTACAATTAGCAGTTTAGATCGGGTTTCTTTTTGCTACAAGAAACAATTACGAGCGTCATTTTCTAGTAAGTTCAATCATTTTGTCTGAAAAAAATTTTGCAGATTTAAGCGGGGTTTTTTTAAATACATGCCATGGGTAAGTAATTTCTTGATTTGATTTTCAAATTAGGTTCAAGTTTGATTAAAAGTTGTAAAAACATAACATTTAGCACAGCATGTAACTGTGCGGTCGGTTTGTTTGTGTTTAATGGAGTGGAACTTTTGAGATTTTTTTGACACGGATTGATCACAGTAACACTTAAGTCACATAGAGTAGATATAGACCTTTAATTTAATACCAAATTTATAGCTGCTACTTCCAAAGTTATGATTTTTTTTTCAGCGTTGGTATTACTCAGCGTGCCTTATTCAACGTATGGAAGGTAGAGCAAGACACTAGCGCAAAAATTATGTTGTTTTGAGTTCAGTTAGGACTACAACGGACTTTGATAAATATGAGGACCAGCAGCAATTAAAATTTAGAAAAATTGTTAAAAATTTAGAAAAATTTGTTAAAAATTTCCGCTTGTTTGTAGGGGGAAAATGGATGAGGTGTCATAGAAATGAAAAGTTCTCCAAGTAAAATATGATGAGTGGTAGTCGGGGAAGTAAGATTTATATTATATTTTATTATTTTTTAGAAAAATATATACTAGTGTGGTATTTTAAGCTTATAACAATTATTTTTTCAGAGTTATAAACTTTAAAACGGTTTTTCTCGGTTTGTGTTTTTTCACATTAAAAAATACCACTTTTCCCACAATTATTTACCCCCCCAATCACTTCCATTCTTTTCCCTGTTTCTTATATGTAATGCATGTAACAAAATTAGGGATTCATTTTACTGTAAATTGAATACTTTTTTAAAAAAAAAATTAAATGTGGGAAATATTAGGCTTTTGGTTGAATTTTAGCATATATATATATATATATATATATATATCAACATTTTGTTTTTTTTTCTCCTAAGCTAATTAAGGTATTGTAAAATCGATCCCTAAAGGTGTTTAAAACATCCTCAGAAATATTACAAAACTTTCATGTCAAAAAATTAATTAACACAAAAAGAGTAGAATTTTAAAAATTTCCAAATTTCTTAAAATGAATTATACTTGTAAAATTGTGTGAATAACATGTGAAAAATTTTATCTTCAATCATTTTCTTAAATAAACATTATATGAAATGCTAAAATGTAATTATTAAATACATAAATAAAAAAAAATGTTCAAAGGGTGAGGAGTCTTTTTAATCACACTATATTATCCTTTATGTTCAATGTTTCTTTCTGTTATGTACAATGTTATGTTTCATTTGTATTTGTTTAATCTTTAACAATTATTAAATTTAATTTTTTTAACATCCCACACTATATCTTGTATATATTTTCCCACGTGTAAATTACTGCTTCCGTTATTGTCCTTAAATCCTTGTTCAAAAACTAGTTCCACTTAGCAATCATTTATTCTTCAAACTTGACATAAATTAGTTAAGACCCTATTAACCTTATTTGTTAGTAAAAAACAGAAAATAATACCCAATTTACATTAATATATTACTATGATTTTTGATCATTCTGTGAAGACTTTAAAGCCATAAAATAATTTCAGATTGCGAAGACTGCCCACTGTGCGGCGGGTCCAACTCAAGACTCGGCCAAAATATCCCTGGCCACTCGTTCGGGACCCTGACCTTCGCACAAATGAAAGAAATATATTGCATCAGCAATTTATCTTCAATTAGTTTAAAATTGTTACTACATTGCGGACAAAAAAATCCAAACACCAAGAAAAAAATTACTGTAGAATAGTGAAATTTGTACAATGCAATTGTCTAATTAACATAATTGATTAATTAATAAAATTAAAATTGAATTTTATTTGGATTTTTATGCACATTTACCCAAAATTTTTTTACAGCGTTCAATTTCTTCCCTCCTTCCACCTGATCTTCATTCAACCATGGTGAAAGGTACAGGATACCACTCTGTGAAACCTTTACCCGCCTTCTTCCCTCCCTGTCACAATATTTCTTTACCAATAGCGTCGCGCGAATCATTATCTTAGATCAGGCATGTCAAACTCATTGGATGTCACATGAACTATTTTATATTAAGTTGAGGGTCGCAAGTTTTCAATATTCAAAAAGTTAATAAAACAGGATTTTTAAAATGATCATATTCTGCATTTATAAACACTTAGTGTATTATATATTATACATACATAATCGCTTAATATTTCATTCTATTTTTTAAATTATACATGTTTTATATATTGTTTTATAAAAACAAAAATAAAAGTTACAACACGAAATCAATTTAATATTACTTTTAGAAGATATTTGCCATCATTTTTTTTTCAAAGCAAGTCATTAAAATTTGGTTGAGCATATTGAGCTGATGTAATTTTTAAAAAATGATGATAAATGTTGATCATTCAGTTTTGACCAATCCGGATTTTTGTTATTTTTCATTACAGAAAAAGTTTCTCGCATAAATATAAATGCTTCCAAACATAGCCATTCATTCTACTCGTAACAAATACCATTTGAAGAAACCGATCAACAGATAAATATGTATAAAAATCTAGATTGATTGATCGATTGAATATTAACGTCGCACTGTTCAGCTACACGAGGGCTTTTGGCGACGGACCACGTAATTTTGAACCATGGTCAAGTGACGTGGACGACACCTGAGATCAAAGTCTAGAGTTTCAACCTCCAAACACTTTGGCTTCAGCAAAGGATTTCAATTCATTACATTTATGCGTAAGTTTTCATCAAAAATTTCAATATCAATAGATAGAGATGAAGTTAAGAAACAAAATTTTTAAAATCAGAAAATATTCTGTTGAATCCTGTTTTTAACACAATTTAATTTAATGAGAATATTCTGTAAATTTCAATTTAAGTGATTTAATCAATAGATTTTGATAGCTTTCAAAGAGAGATAAGTTTTCTCTTTCTGTTTGTATTAATTTGTGTATAATAATTTTTTGTTTGATATAACAGGTTCTTTTAATTCAGTACATTCATAATTTTTTTGTTTTCAAGAAAATAATGATTTCATCCACACACAGCAATTTAAAATATCGTTTTAACATTTTATCACTCACAATCCATTGAACTTTCATATAATAGGGTTGACTGATAGATCTTTCAGAAATGAAGAAAATCGACAATGCTAAAGTCTCGAATATAGTTTACAATTTTACTCACTATTTTAAAACATGTCCAATATATCCAAGTACATACCCAACAACAGTACTTGGTATGGAATTGTTTAAAAATATTATTACCATGCTGTTTGCTTGTTACTTTTAATCTTGCAACTCCTTTAGTAATACTGGTCGTGGTAGTTGCAAAACAAACCAACTTTTCCAAGAAATATTTCATCTCAAAACCTCTTTAAGTGCATCAAAAATATGTATTATGCATAAGACATGATTCGACTCAACTATTTGATCACCTCTGCTGGTTACAGAACTTCGACTTAACCATACTTATAAGAACTTTTTATTTGTTCTGTGCATAATACCGTTGTTTGTTTGTTTTTTCGAATCTAAGCTGCCATCGATTTCAAGCCGCACCGCAAACTCTCAACAAGTTTTTGTGAAAACTGAAAAATAGTGCAAAATGATTTATCGATATCAAAATTTAATAAATTTAAAATGAGAATTAATAGGAAGTGAAAAATTAGTTATTTTATCAGTATTATAAACTTTTTTAATATTACATACATGAACCCGTAATTGCTCTAAATACCCCATCCAACAAATTTCTTTTCCTTCGATTCTAAGACGCGCCCGATTTTTAGTAGCATTAACATTGGGGAAAAAAGCGCGGCTTAGATTCGAGTAAATCCTCCACTTTAATTAAGCATTCACTAATAAATTTTTCTTCAGTGAATGGTTTCGATCTGCTTGCGATTAAAAGTGATAATATATAACTAGTTTTTACTGCAGTTGTATTGTCTTGAATTAATTTAGGTGATTGCGGTAGCCTTATCGTCGAGGTAACGGACTCGAGTCATGAGTTTGAGTCTTGTACCGCTGAAGCCTATGCACGTTAAATATGTCGAGGCTCAAACATCCTCCCGTTGGTGAGGTGTAAAAGTTAGGAGAGGGGCTGCCAGCTCAGGTGTCGTCCTCGTCATTTGACAAGGGTCCATCGCCAAACGCCCTCAAGTATATAGCTGATCAGTATGACGTTAATACTTACTCCTACTCACTCTTTTGAAATTTTTTTTAAGAGGATTTCAATTTCGAGAACTCGTCTTCACAAAGTTTCGCAACATATTTGTCATAGTTTTTTTATTTGTGTCATAGTGCCTTTTAAAAGTATGTTCCTTAGCAATTGAATTGCAGTTTTTACATGTCAGACACAATATTTTATTCTTGTATTCGGCATAAAAATATTGCAGTTCCCCTTTTTCTTAAAAAATTACGATGTTCATCTTCACAGTTCAACTTTTCTTACTCTGTTCTAGAAGTTTGATTAAGTTTTTATTAAATAACTTTTTAGTTTAACATGAATAAAAACCAAATACACTTCCATTCACAAATGATTGAATAAATACTACACTTTATCTTGAAAATCTCAAGGTTTTTTTAATTTTAAAAAATAAGAAGTGAAATGCTTCTGACGTCAAGCTATTCTTCTCTCGCTAATTGGACACGTCAAAGAAAAATGAAAGTCGCATACACGATGAATCGTAATGCGATCTATAAAAAATAACTAGCTGCATGGCCCGGCGTTGCACGGGCTTTCTCTACTTTTATAAACTCCCCCCTTCCTTCAAAAAATCAGCACTTCTAATACTCTTTTTCAAAATGACTTCGGCTGGCGTGGCTCTTGCTTTTACCGAGTGTATAACTTAAAGTTCCCTGTTTCAAAATCTTTTCTTTGTCAGACAGGTTTCTTGGCGTTGCGCGAAAATGTTTCAATATTGTCATGTCCCGCTATCAGAGGGTAAGTGAATAGTGGGTCTTCCCTCACTCACTCACTTTTTTAAAATAGTTCGATGTCGAAAATAGTAGAAATTTTTATAATTGCAAAATTTCACAACTGTATAAAATGTTGATTTAGAATTGTGAGCATTTTTTGAAATGTTCGATACACGGGAAAAAAGTTTCATACAATTATTTTTATAAATGAAGAAGTTATAAAAATTTTGAATTTGATAAGTAGTTATTAAATATTTAAAATTTGAGTATTTTTTAAAAATTCGTAAAAAAAGGTTTTCGGCGATTTATTTTTTAAATCAGTAAATCTCTATCAGTTTTAATCTCTAAAAGGTCAAAGTATGAGTTTTTTAAAAATCATTTTCATAGAAATGCATCGATATTAATTGATTTTAGAAAAATCATAAAATATGTAAAGTATCGTTGTTTTGTAAAAAAAACTGTGCATCGCTACGAAATAAATTATATTTCTAATTACAAAATTGCTGGCGAAAATATTAAATTCGCAAATAAAATTTTGAGTATTTTTCAAAAAATCATAAAAAATTATCGATAATGTTGTTTCGAACCCGGGTCCAACATTTAGTAATGAAGCACGTTAAACAATCGCGCCGTAAAATCGTCGGGAAAAAGAAGTGAACAGACCTTCAAAATAAAAGGAAGAGTTATTCCAATTTCAAAATGCTTTATTTGTTAAAGTTTTAATTTCTTTTTCGGGCTTCATATTTAAGTTAATGCCTTCAAACTTCATATATCGATTGCAAACAACAGTAATTTTTAAACAAAAAATGTAACAAAAATAATGCTTAAATATTTCTCGCAAAAAGGGAAAAAACGAAAAGTACAATTTTTTTTTCAAAAAAAACGAATTTTTAAGCAATTTTTTCAACATTTGTACAGATTACGGATAATAACGCTCTACACACGGAAAAAAGTTTCCTGAGATTATTTTTATAAATAAGGAAGTTATTAAGTATTTAAATAAAATTTTGAGTATTTTTTGAAAAATCGTAAGAAAAAAGTTTTTGACATTTGTTTTTTTAATTGGCTAATTCTAAAAGAGTAAAATATCTTTTCATTAACGCGGAAGAAAATGCAAGCGGAACGATTTAGAAATCATATTCATAAAAACGTATCGATTGTGATTCATTTTTAAAAAATCGTAAAAAATAGAAAATATATAGTTATTTTGTAAAATAAATTATACCGTATCGTGGCGAAATAGATGATCTTTCCAATTCTGTAGTTATTTTTTGTCTAAGTCTCATAAAAAGAATTAGATCGCGTTTTAAAAACGTTTGAAAAAAAAGTTCGGAGATTTTGAACTTGGCACCTGGCGGGGAAAAATGGCACTAATTATGCTTTTAAAGGTTTTTAGTTAATATATTTTTAATTAATTTAAATATATCGGAATATAAATGGTCAAAACGGATTCCTCAGATCATTCCCGATCTTTTGATACCTTCGGCGAGTTTCTGCGTCGTGTGGTTCGTGAGAACATACATCTAGTCTTGTTCATAAATACGCTTGTTTACGTACGAATTTTAATTGGGTAGATGTTCATAAATGCATTAAAGAACTTAATAAAAATTAATTTGTTATAGTAAAATTAAATGAAAAAAATTTAACAAAATATTAAAAATAATTTTCATTTAAAGGTTATTTCTATAATTAAATAGGATTTATTTAAAAACAAGAAAAAAGATAACAGGTTAATATAATGTGTGTTTTTTTTTTTAAAAAAAAGTTTACCAGAAATAAATTTTAAAATAAAGGAAACCTTAAGAGCAGTCAGTAGGATAAAAACTTTTTGAAAATCGATTTTGAGTGTTTGATATTTCTAAAATCTCCAAATCATTACCGTTCCAATGATATAACATACAAGCCATTATATGAATTATTGACTTTTTAAATCTGAGAACTTGCAAAGCCTCCACAAAATTTCATTTAATCATACACAATTAACTGTAGATTAAATGAAACTTAACTGCAAGTCTCTCTAGCTGTTAGTTTGTTTATGTACTTTTGGAGCCAAGTTTGTAAATATGATGAAAATATTTGCTTTTAATTTGAAATTTAGTACCTGGGTTGCTGTGTAATTAGAATTTTTTTGTTGTGTATTATTTCTCCTTTCGAAATTTTTAAACTTTTAAATACTTATTACCTTGTTTGTGAGGATTGAAAATGTACTTTTTGAAAAAATGATAGTTATAAAATTATTTCAATAGCTTAAAAATGAGGGATATGGCAGAAATCAGGGTGAATTTATTGCAACCAATTTTGATACCGGACAGGTAATAGTTGTTAAAATATTGCATATGTAAACTTCACAAAAACCCAGCGAAAACTTTCAAAATGTCGTATAATCAGGTATTTTTAAATACCATCTCAAATTCATACCAAAACCGATTTGATACATTTTCACATTATATTTACGATGCTTTATGTTCAAATTTGATATCTGTAAAGCATGAAAGCTACTAAATCAGAAATTGATACAGAATTGAGAAAATTAATGTAATACTAGAAATTATCTCGTTAAAAAAACTGAAAAATGCTATTCTGGGCAATTTAAGGCTTTTATGTTCACTATTTTGTGCAAAATAAATTGGCAAGATGCTAATGTTTAATAAAATGGGTGAAATACATGTTGTAATTCATTATTTTTCTGATGCAGTCACACTTTATAGTAAAAATTCAATTTTCTCAAAAATGATGTTTTTAAAACTGAATACATCTTTTTCTCAGAAAATAATGTATGTTTGAATATGAAATTTTTTTCTCATGTTACTGATATGTAACTATATATTCATATGAGTTTTTTAGGGATTTTCCTAAAATATTTGACTGAAATCCATATATCGTGACAAAAAATGTCAATATTTTTTTAAAAATTCTTAGTGATATTTTTATGTTACATGTTTTTGAGAAAAATATACAATATATTTTAAATATTTCAATTCATTGCAAATATTAATGTTTATTTATTGTTCAGACAAGTTTTTAAGCTTTAATATTCAAAGGTATTACAATAAATTGTAACTAATTATAACTCAGATGTGTAATGCTTTTTGTCGTTGCGAGAAGCTTGTTACATGCATAAAAATACACATATTTCATGTTTAAAAACAGTTTTATTTTTGACTTATTTAGAAATCCCTTGTATAGTTTAGAGAAAATTTTGAAACTTTTAGAAATTGTGTTTGCATGTGAACATACAAATCCATAATACCTTTCCCAATTTCGTAAAATCACATATTTCCAAATCATTACTTTTACATATTGATACATGTTTACATTATATTTATGATGTTATAAGGTCAAATTTGATATTTGTAATGCATCGAAGTTAAAAAAATTTTACCGATTGTTACATAATTTGTGAAAATTGATACAAAATGCTAAAAAAAATCTCGTTGAACAAAAACTGAAAAATATTATATATGTATTTTCTGAACATTTTAAGACATTTTTGTTTCCTATTTTATGCTTAAAAAATTAAGAATATACTAAAGTTTAATAAAATAGGGCAAAAATGCTATTTTCTCAAAATGATTGTTTTCAATGATGTTATTGTGCTTTTTTTTTTTCAAAGAATCTATTAAATGAAGGTACTTGCAATTTTTACTGCACATAAATAATAAGTAACTATGTATAATGGAGCTACTTTTTTGGAGATTTTCCCAAAATATTTTGTTGAAAAGCAGTTATTGTAAAAAAAAATGACAATTTTCCAAAATTTCAAAGCGATACTATTACGATGAATTTTTTTGAAAAAAGTAAACAATATATTTTAAATATTTTACCATTATTTAAATAAAAAAGCCTAATTAATATACTGACAAAATTTGAAGTTTTTAATACTTAACAGTTTCTGAGAAACAGATTCCTAAAATGGCTCAATTTAACATTGTCGGTATAGGGAGTACCGACTACTCTTAAATCAACGGAAGTAGCAGTTACATTTGGCCAAGCATGGTCCCCTACTTTCTCAACTGTATATCCGTCTCTTGGTTTGACTTCAGTTATTTGATATGGTCCGAAAAATTTGGATCTAAGTTTAAGGCCTCCACCAAATTGTGTACGTTGGACCGCTGCCAAATCACCAACTTGGAACTCGGGAGCCTTTTTCCTTTTCTTATTATAAGTTTTCTTGTTCTCAGCTTGGATTTTGAGGATGTTTCGTTTTGCATCTTGGCGCATGCTTTCTCTTTGATCTAAATATTGCTCTTCTAGCTCCTGCATCAGCAGGTCTCTGATTTTTCAGTCTTTATTTCGCATCCGAACACCAGTTAGTAACTCAAATGGTGTCCATTTGGTGCTACAGCTAACTGTATTGTTCAGGATTCTTTGTAGCCATGTCGATATCATTTAGTGGGATCATCAAGTGATAACTTTGTTAACACTGGGATGAGAGTGCGGTGAATTCTCTCTACTTGACCATTGCCTCGTGGAACTCCTGTCACTATCTGTAGATGTTGTATTTCTTCCTCGGCACAGTAATCATTAAAGGCCTTTGAAGTGAATGCAGATCCTCGATCTGTTATTAACCGTTTCGGATTTTCAAATGTCTTCTGCTGCAACCTTAATTTATCCAGCACACTGTCTGCGGAAACGATTTTTGGTTTGTTTATTTGGGTTGGTGTGGTTGGATGTGATGCTGAAAGGTTGTTGCCGGTAGCAAACATTTCAAGCGGATTCGAGGTGGTGAGACCGTTTTGATTTTTTTTCTCCTTGAAATTATCTAGTATAACTTTTCTTCTATCTTCGGATAAGATATTTTAATTTTAGTATTTACACATGACAGTGTGTTAATACAAATTTGAGTGTTGGAGTAGGGAAGAAAAAATGGGTGATTACCTTCACCCAGATAATAAAATGGAGGTGGAAAGTACAAATTCTAATTTTTCATTAAATAAATATAGATGTAATTTAACAGATATGGAATTTTATTAGCCACACAATTTTGCGGAAAGACAAAATTTAAATACGAGTCCGAATAATACAATCTTCTTAGAATCAGAAAATAACTTTCAGAGTAGTAATCCACTTAAATTTAAAAAAATATCAATGAAAGCGTTCACAATTAAAAAAGTATTCTGAGTATAAGCAAAACAAAAAAACGGCGAGATCATAATCAAAACAAATAGTTGCGAGACCACCAAAAAAGCATTAAAGATTAAAGAAATAAACGGGAAAAAATAAGTACAAGATTGTGCTTTATTGGCCTAACCAGTAGTTACATTTTGCAAGGAATAGACACGGATTATACAATAGAAGACATAAAATCGGAACTAGAAAAAAACAATCATGCAATTTTGGACATTCAACGTTTCACCAAAAAAACAGAATCAGGATTCAAACCTATCAAGACAATTAAAGTTACCCACATTGGATGCGCGATCCCCGAAAGAGTCCCAATAGGGTTTGAAACGTTTAAAACTAATTTATACTTTGAAAAACCTAATCAATGCACGAACTGTTGGAAATTCGGTCACTTTCAAAAATTCTGCCGAAGCTCAATAAAAGGCCGAATACGTTCATTAAACCACCCTGAACAGGAGTGTAAAGAAACTGAAATCAAAAAATGTAGCTCTTGTGGAGAAGCGCATGAAGCCAACTCTAAAATTTGCAAAAAATATCAAGACGAAGTCGAAATCTTAAAAATTAAAGTAGAGCAACAAATCACGAGAAATGAAGCAGTCGAAAAGTTTCAAAATATAAAAAAAAAACTCATACTCAGCTAAAACATACAACAATCAAACAGAGAAAATAGAAAATTTGGAAAAAAAAACTTAAAAACTTGGAACACAAAAGTTTGAAGAAAACAATAATATACAGTGGTACAAACAATTGAGAATACACCGTATTTTTACTTAATAAATCCAACTTTCAATCGAAATAACACATTAACTAGAAGTGCAAACGTGTTTTTATTTTCACACGTAACAAAAGGGTTAATTTACAGTAAAAATAACGAAAATCAACAAAAAAATATCTTAAATTAAAAATTTCACAAGTATTTGAAATAAACATAGGCAGATCTTTACCTCAAAAAATTGAGGATACACCAATGAAAATGTTTGTTTAACCACCACTAGATATTTTTCTGCTTGCTACTATAATAGCCTAAATTTGGCCAATTTTATCTTAAACTTTTTCGACTGCTACTTTTGTCTTTTGAAGTTGGTTATGTGAATTTAAAGTCGCAATTTTTTAAATAGAAAATGGGTCCTCGGAGAGAGACCAGTATTGATGTAAGAAAATTTATATTAAGGTTATTTAAGAAAGGAAATCTTATCGTGAAATAGCTAAAATTGTCGGTAGAAGCCACTCGTGTGTCCAGAAAATCATTGGAAGATTTAAAAGCGATGGATTAATTGAAAATAAAAGTGGAAGAGGAAGGAAAAGTATTCTGAGTGATGTAGCCAAAAGGAAAGTTTTGAAAGATATCAAGATTGATCCTAAACTAAGTGCAGTCAAACTAGCTGCAGAAACTTCTCGAATAATGGACAAAAGTGTAAGTGCTGAAACTGTGAGAAATATGATTAGACATGCTGGATATAGCAGTCGAGTAGCTAGAAAGAAACCTTTCATAAGCTTACAAAATCAGAAAAAGCGTCTGGAGTTTGCAAAAACTCATCAATTGAAGACAAGTAACTTTTGGAAGAAAGTTATATTTAGTGACGAAAGTAAACTTAACATTTTTGGAAATGATGGCCGTCGCACCGTTTGGAGAAAGCTGAACACCGCTTTGGATCCAAAAAATTTACGTCCTACAGTTAAACATGTGGTAGCTCCGTCATGGTTTGGGGTTGTATGGCGCCAAATGGGGTAGGAAATTTAATTTTTATAGATGGCATAATGGATCATAAGGCTTTATATAGATATACTGAACAATAATCTTAAAGAAAGTGCAAAAAAATTGGGTTTAGATGGAAATTTTATTTTCCAGCAAGACAACGACCCCAAACATACAGCACGTAATGTCAAAATGTGGTGTCTTTTTCATTGTAAACAGCAATTGCACACACCACCACAGTCCCCTGACATCAATGTCATAGAAAATTTGTGAGCCAAACTCGAAACAGCGGTCCCAAAACACCAAATTAGGAACAAAGCCCATTTAAAGCAAGTGTTACAAGAAAAATGGGATAAAATATCTCCAGATACCACCAAAAAATTGGTCGAATCGGTACCAAAACGTTTGGAGGACATTATAAAAGCCAAAGGACATGCAACCAAATATTGACACTGTCTTTGTATGTGATATCACACAAATTTCATTGGTGCATCCTCAATTTTTTTAGGTAAAGATCTGCCTATGTTTATTTCAAATACTTGTGAAATTTTTAATTTAAGATATTTTTTTGTTGATTTTCGTTATTTTTACTGTAAATTAACCCTTTTGTTACGTGTGAAAATAAAAACACGTTTGCACTTCTAGTTAATGTGTTATTTCGATTGAAAGTTGGATTTATCAAGTAAAAGTAAGGTGTATCCTCAATTGTTTGTACCACTGTATTTGAAAAGAAATTAGAACAAATAGTACAAAGGTTTACCACAGAACTCTGAATACGGTGGTAACTCAAATAAATTTGAGGTTCTTTTCTTTGATGAGAGAGAGAACACAATGGAATCTACTTTAAAAAAAATTGCATCCAATATAACAATTTCAAAAGATGACGACTACACAATAAATAGAAAACTATATGAAAAAAACAAAAAGACTAAAGTAACTATCAGAACAGAGAGTCAATATATTAGAAAGTGTAGTGGGACACAAAATAAAAAAATATAAATAAATATACAAATTTTCTTATATTTTCGCTAAAAAATCAATATTAAACTGCTTTCTTTTTTGGACATTTAAACTGATTGGTAGTATTGCACCTTTTTCCCCTTTAAATCATGAATATAATCCAATGGAATGCATGTGGAGTAAAAAACAAGAGGTCAGATATTCTTTTCGAGCCAATTTTTCAAAAAGCAAGCATTTTAATAATTCAAGAAACATGGTTACATCCAAATGATATTTTCACTATTCCTAATAAGAATATTTTCCGAATTGATAGAGAAATCAGAAAAGGAGGAGGATTAATGATAGCTTTAAATAAAGATATTAGCGCCACACACACACACACATATATATATATATATATATATATATATATATATATATATATATAAATTTTCTCAGAAATTAGTGAAGACCTAGAAATTGTAATAGTTAGAGCTCAGATAAATTCAGTTCCTCAGACAATTTTCAATATCTACATTCCACCGGGAAACTTTAATAACGTCAACTTATAGAAAGCAGCATCATATATTGATAGTCATAGTTTGATATTAGGAGATTTTTGAATGCATTACATGAGATATGGGGATCAAAAAAATTCCAATGCTGCTGGAAAAAAGATTTTTGATTGGATTATTGAAAATAACTTAATGCTGCTAAACGATAAAAGTCCAACTTATCTGCATTCATCGGGAATTTTTACATCTATAGATCTTTCTTTAGCATCTATAAATTTAAATTATGATTTATATCCTGGTCAACACTGATAATTTTGAAAGTGACCACTTCCCTATAATCACATACGAAAGAACAAAAAGCTTAGCAACAAATAATTTTAAACAAAAAACAAATTGGTACAAATTTATCAATCTTATTCAACAAAAGCTAAATTTAAATGAAAATATAAATATGGATATTATAGAATAAATTAAAAAAAAGCTCAAATCTTATCTCAAGAATCAGAAGAAAAAAACAGATTAATTCAAGTGCTCCATGGTGGACAGCAGCATGTGGGCATTTAAGAGCAAAAGAAAAAAAGAAACTCCTTAAAAAAGCAAGAAAAAATTTTAAAGAAAACTGGATAAAATATATAAAGATATAAGCGCAAAACTTAAGCGAACAATCAAAGTCTGTAAAAATAACTTTTGGCACAAGACGTGAAAAAATCTTTTCTCCTAAAAATCTTTTTAAAATAATCGGGATAATCAAAAATGGAACAAATCCTAACTATTCTTCATTTAATATTATTGAGAATAACGGAACCATATTAGCAAACGAACAATCCCAAGCAGACTGTTTTTTACAATATTACGCAAAACAAATCAATGATAGTATTCCAAATATCCCTATTCCGGACAATAATCATGATATTAATAAACCTTTCTCTTTAAAAGAATTAGAAACAGCAATATCTCATCAAAATAACAGCAGTTCAGGGCATGATAAATTTCTCTTCAAACAATCAACCATCTCCCCATCAAAGCAATAAATCTCCTGAAATCATTTAATGACAGTTGGTCTTCAAGTCAAATTCCAAAAGATTGAACTCACGCAATTATTCTACCTTTCATAAAACCTCACAAAAATCCCAAGGAAGTTTCGTCATACCGTCCTATATCTCTTACTTCAGTAATTGCCAAATTATTAGAAAGAATGATTTTGCATAGAATGTTAGATTTTAGTTTTCAAAATAAAATTTTTCATGTTAATCATCATGATTTTTACCCTCACAGAAGCAGCATTAATACGTTACTTCAATTACAACATGATATTATACTGGCTAGAGAACGCAAGGAATATTTTATTTTGGTAGCATTAGATATTAAAGCAGCATATGACTCAGTGTGGCCAAGTGGTCTTGTTTTTAAATTAAAAAAAGTTGGATATTCTGGCATATTGCTTCGATGGATACAAAACTTCTTACTTTAGAGAACAATTCAAATTAAATGGAGGAACACTTTTTCGAAAATCATTAAAAATAATTATGGTGTACCCTAGGGTTATATCTTAAGCCCTTTCCTTTTTATGATTTATATGGCAGATATATTTGAAATTCAACACGGCAACCATCTTCTGGTTTACGCAGACGACATATTCAAATACAATAGCAGTATAAATTGGAATAAAACAATATGCGAAATGCAAGAATCTCTAAATAATATTTCAGCCTGGTGTAAAAAATGGAAATTGTCCACCTCTCCAGAAAAAAGCAGTCTAATCAACTTTTCCAGAAAAAGAAGCACAATACCTCCATTACTTAAAATATGCGACAAACCTATTCCCGAAGTGAAGTGTCCTAAAAATCCTGGGAATAATCTTCGACCCCAATATCACCTGGAAAAATCATATTAATTGCCTCTGTCAGAAAGGATTCAAATATTTAAATGCCATTAAAGCCTTATCTTCTCCGAAAATAGGAACAAGATCTGATCATCTTTTAAATATTATTAATGCCACAATCCGTTCTATCTTTGACTATGGAAGTCAACTTTTTTCCTTTTCAAGCAATAGCAACAGACAGAAACTAGATCCTATTTACAATGCTGCCTTACGTTTAGCCCTGTGGCCGCGGTAGCCGAGTGGTATAGGTATCGGACTGTGGCTTGCTTTGTCACAGGTTCGAGCTCAGTACCACTAAAGACCCGCCGTGTAGGGCAGCGATGCACGTTAAATCTGTCGAGAGCTGAAACGTCCTCCCGTTGGTGTGGTGTGGTAGTTAGGAGAGGGGGGTGCCAGCTCAGGTGTCGTCCACGTCACTTGACCATGGTTCAAAATTACGTGGTCCGTCGCCAAAAGCCCTCGTGTAGCTGAACAGTGTGACGTTAATATTCAATCAATCAATCAATCAATCAATCAATACGTTTAGCCCTAGGTCTCCCAAGAAACACCCCGTTAGATTTATTAAGAGCAGAGTCTATGAATGGAAATATTAATAACCGCCATAATTTCCTCTGCCAAAAATTTATAACTAAACAAGTTGCAATAAAGGACTGGTCACCGAATGCAAGGTTATTTTGGGATATAAATAATACTTTTTATAAATATAGAGAAAAATATATCAGTATTTTTCAAAACACAATCAACTTGCTCCAAGATTTATGTATCTCTAAAGTGGATATTCTTCAATGGATCCCTCCTCCTCCAATCTATAAAAATCATAAAATAAACATCAATACTCATGAACTACCATTTCAAAACAAGGATCTTCCAGATGTCATAGGGCAAAATATGTTTAATGATTGCATTCAGTCAAACTTTAATAACAATATCATAATAGCAACAGATGGTTAAAAAAATACAAATCAAACCTCAATAGGAATTTTGATCCCCAAGAAAAAAGTTGGACAAAATTTCATACTGAAAGAAATGATTTCAATAAAACTCCGGCTCTCATCCTCAACAAAATAACACGGTTGAATCATTGCAATGATCTGATAGTTATCTCCATCCGTCTAGGTCAACAATGCTGATATACAAAGTTCCATTTGTGAGTGGATCAACATTGGGTCAAAACGGAAAAGACAAAATCTTAAAGGTACCTTACACATTTCATAATTACCGAGCAAAATTAATTTTTTTTGCGGCTCATATCATTGACAGATTTCAGATCTGTTAACAAATCAGTTTTGAAGATATGTGAAGTTTTCCTGAGCTATGATTTTGGTTTTATTTTAAACAATTTTTCCTCTCTTAAATTGAATTAATTAAAAATATTTTTGAGCACAATCAACTCTTTTTTAGTGTGAAATATATATTAATTCAAATTTTCATTACTAAAAATAAATTCTGCTTGATTATGTTTTGAGTTTTTTAAGTTATCTTAGTTACTTAATTAAGATTGATTTCAAGGCCAATTTTTGCTTTAAAAAATAGTTTATATAATTTACAAGTTTTATCATAAGGTTATTTTTTCCCCTGTTGAGAAAATGCCGCCATGGCAAAAAGTTCTCAGGCTGCTATAAGAAACAATATTTCGAAGAGATAGAATACTACTGAAAATAATGTATCTAAAAATTAGTCCTCACAGCTGATAATGCAATTAGATTTCCAAATACAAGTATTCTGAATTCAAATATTGCAGATAAAACTGAATATTTCCTTGACTTTTTTTTATATATATATATACCAAACTACATTATATATAGCAAACATATTCTAGTACTATATTTTACTATTTTAAAGTCATACAACAGGAACTAAAACTTCCTAAACTGCCCGATTTAAAACGGAAAAAAATTAAATCTTCTGAACAAACGTGGCTATTTTTATAGCATAATTGAGTATCATTATTATTTTGTACATAAATGCTTTATGTTTTAAAACTTTTGTGAAAATTTTAGGTTAAGATTAAGCTGAATAAACTGTCGTCGTAGCAAATGCTATCAATATTATGCAAAAATACATTTTGAATTAAAAAAATTATTTTCAGAACGATTTTATTAACGAAAACAGTGTTTTAACATATTAAAAATTGGATTTTTCAATTTTAAAGTGGATCATATTAATGACAGCATTTGTGAAGTTTTATTTTAAAAGGGACACAACAGTTGAGAAACTCCTTTCCACCAACTCTGAAAGAAGATGAATAAGAAGTCGTTTGAAACAACGAAAAACTATTTATCTGAGTTCCGACAGCAATTGGACTATTACAGTGCTGGCACAAAGTCCTGAACACACTCATTTTTTTGCATAATTTTTGTGTTTGACTTCATTTTTCGTTATGAAATTATCGCACTATCTTAAATATTGTTATTGATTTTAATGTATTTTTCATGCTAATTTCAAATCTGTTTGTAGATTTCATCTAAAGTAAATAGTTTCATTGATATATGTTGAAAAACCCTTGACAAAAGAAAGCATAAGGTCACTGTAAGAATGAGTGAGTGCGTTTTCCACCAATGAAATGCTCCATTATTTCAACCAATCAGAGAGCAGTAGCGATAAAGGGTTGAAAGAAAAAGGTGAAACGTGGTTTATTGTATTGAATGCAGTTGTGTGCTTGTGGAAAATAGTGTATTGAAAGCAATTTGAAGTGCGTTTGTGGAAAATATTGGAATTATGGCTCAATTTTCATATCTGCCTGAGAATAAAAGGTACAAAATAATACATTTGAAGGAAGAAGATTATTCTATGCGCCAAATTGCTGCTAAAGTACCATGTGGCCTTTCTACTGTTGTGAGAACTTTGAAAAGATTTTCTGAAACAAATTTTATTGCGGACAGGGGGCGATCAGGACGACCAAGAAAAACATTTTACGTGAAGACAGGTTATTTCTTTCAAACAGAAAGCTTAATTCCTCGCAAATTTTGAAACAATGGACTTTGACATCAAATGTGAGTGTGTACCCAAGAACTGTAAGATGAAGACTGCTGGAAATTGGGTTACGTGGCTGTAAAGCGCGCCCAAAACCATTACTGACTGAATTTCGACGCAAGAGGCGATTGACGTGGGCAAGGGGACATTCATTATGGACTATTAAAGACTGGGAAAAGGTAATATTTAGTGACGAGAGTCAGTTTTGTATTTCTGGAAACCAAAGTAGTGCCTAAGTAAGACGACGCACTCATGAGGAATTCAGCCCTTAGTGTTTGAAGCCCACAGTAAAGTACCCGACAAAAGTGATGGTACGGGGTTGCATGTCTTCTCATGGTGTTGGAAGACTTTACATCGTTAGCGGAACAATGAAATCCATGGATTACATTGAAATACTACAAAATAAATTGCTACCAACTGCGAAAGACCTTTTGGGGAATCAGTCATGGATTTTTCAGGACGATAACGCTCCTTGCCATCGTGCAAAGGTAGTCCAGAAATGGTTGGAAGACCATACTGTGAATAGAATGAACTGGCCAGGACAGTCTCCCGACCTTAATCCGATAGAGAGTTTATGGTTTAAAATTGGTTATGAAATTTCAAAGAAAAAACCTTCAAACAAACGTGAATTAATTGAAGCTTTAATATTTTCCTTCAACCATATTGTCACGAAAGATCTTCTTTTGAAATTGGTGCATTCCATGCCAAAAAGATGCAGAGCCGTAATTAAAGCAAACGGCTGGCCCATAAAATATTGATTTTCTAACATGTGACAACAATGTAATTTTCAAAATGCTTATATATATTAAATATACCGTATTTGTCAATTTTCGTGTTATTTTTCTTTGCTCCTTAAGTTAAGGAGGAATTTAATGTCTGATCCAGCTCTGGATAAAAATGGCGGTAATTTTGGACGTAAAGGAAAAATTGAGATTTTTTCATTGGGGATGGAAGAAAACTGTTTTGTAATGGGTTGTATTATTTTAAAGCTAAGTATCCTAACAATATCCACATCGAAAAATTTAATAAGACCACTTCAGAAGTAGAACTTTAGCACAATAGATTTTGCTATATCAATAGTCAATAGATTTTAAAATCCAGTCAGAATGAGAGTATTAGAGGAATACCAAAGTTAGAATCTACTAATGTGGACTGTGCAAAATAGCTAAAAAGAGACGAAAAACGTTGAAACTAATTTCAAAAATCAGATCAAAGAAACCACTTGAGTTGTTGCATATGACTGTCTGTGTCTTCCATTCCTGAAGCATCTCATGCTGGTAATAATTATTTTCTCACGATAACTAATGATTACTCTAAAAAGGTAACCATTTCCCGATAATGGAAATCTGATGTTTTCAACTGTCAAAAATGAGCAGAAAGAGTCTTAGATACCACCAAGATAGTGAATATCAGGATTGAGTTGATTCATAGAAATTTGTGGATTCTCTCAAGGAATTAAGATGGAGAGAATCAATATATATTCAGATTAAATTAATGGGGTAAATAAGCGTTTTAATTATACAGCTTCAGATGCTGTAACAGCTATGTTAAGGAGTAATGGTTTAAGTAGAAAGCTCTTGTCAGAGGCTCTGCTATGCTTTACTTAAACATGAAATCAAATTTGTCATCAGAACCAGATAAAACCCCTTTTTGAATTGTTTGTCGTAGAGAGCCGTTTGTTAAACATTAAAAAACTTTTGGTTGTAGAGCTTATGTGGATATTCCCAAACAGTTGAGGAATAAACTAAACATGAGAGCAAAACAGTGTATTATGTTAGGGTATGCAATACAAATAAAAGGTTATTGAATTTGAATTTTAGAAAAAAGGAAAATTTTTGAAACTAGAAATGTTATTTAATGGAAATGTTAATGGGGAAGTTGTCCTGGGCCCAAATAACAAAAGTAAATACATTCTTCATAGTCATTAAAGAACCTGGATTCGATGAAGACGAAACTGAGACAGAAATTAGTAGAGGCCGATGTGTGTGTGTATCAGGAAAGCCGTTCTCACAGACCAGATGGTATAAGAGTAGATATTTATTATGGTTTTGACTCAGACTAAGATCAACTCGTCATGCGGAGAATTACTGTAGAGCCCACAATATAAATATATGAGAACATTTTTTTTAATATTAGTGGGAAAGAGATAAATATTCATAGGTTCTGTACCCAAAGATGAAAGTAGGACCAGTAATAATCCAGAAGCACATCACGTTGAAGTCGTAATACCTCAAAATTTTAAATAAGCTTCTGTACCTCCTGAAAAGGATAAATGGGGTTTATTGCAATGAAAGAGGAAATCAACATTATGTCGGAAAGGAATATTTGGAAATTAATCCCAAAGCCGAAAAAGAAAAGGTAACTGGAAATAGGTGGGTTAACACAATTAAAAAGAATGAGAATGGGAACATTTTATTAAAGATACAAAGCTTGACTTGTAGATCAAGCCTACCGACAACATAAGGGTGAAACATGTGATGAGGTTTAGAAGGTCATTTTTGAAGTGATAAGGTGAGTAAATTAAAATCAAACTAAATTGTCAACAGTATTTCTTCAGCAGAGTGAATAAAGAATCTGAAAATAGTGTGTTTGTGTTAGCTAAATATATAATACATTACAACAAAAAATACAATTGCTAAGCGGGGAAAATTCTTTGCTGATGGAAAATTTGTAAAAGAATATCTTCAGAGTGCAATTAGTGCACTTTGTTCATCACAGGCTCAAAACATATAAAATATTAGCTTGACAATAGCGAGAAGGCGCACACAGTGGACAGTTTTCCCAATCTGGGGCTCGGAAAGACCAAAAATGAAATGGCGCGAAATAAAACAACAACCCACAATTTATGGTCCTCTTGAGTTCCCAAGCCATGTAGTAAACAGCTTTTGTCAGTACGCGAATGGAAATCATCAACAATTATCGGTTTAGATCGGGTTTGCTCTTGTTACAAGAAACACGTGCGACAGCCTCCTTTTCAGTCACAAGCTCTATCGTTTCGTCCAAAAAAGATTTTGCAGATTTTACTTTTGAAAATAGATACCATGAGTAAGTAATCTCTTGATTTGACTTTCAAATTAGGTTCACGTTCGGTTAAAAATTGTAAAAAAAAACATAACATTTAGCACAGCATATAACTCCTACTAAAGTATGTCAGTTTTTTTGTGTTTAATGGACTAGAACTTTTGGGATTGACCACAGTAACACTTAAGTCATTTAGAGTGGATATAGACCTTTAATTTAATACCAAATTTAGCTGCTACTCTCAAAGTTATGATTTTTTTTTCAGCGTTGGCCGATGGTATTATTCGGCGTGCCTTATTCAATGTGTGGAAGTAAGAGCAAGATACTAGAGAAAAATTAATGTTGTTTTGAGTTTAGTTAGAGCTACAACGGACTTTGATAAATATGAGGGCCAGCAGCAATTAAAATTTAGAAAAATTGTTAAAAATTTCAGCTCGTTTGTAGGGGAAAAATGGATGAGGTGCCATTGAGTGAGTGAATTTTGGGGTTATTGGCGCAAGAGCCAATTTTGGCTAAACTGCGCCAAACATTCGTTAAAACGTTAAAAGTTTATAAAATTTCTGTTACGAAAATTTAAAATCTTAAAATTTATACATGTAAAAGTTAATATCAATATATTTAAAAAACAGATTGGTGGGGAGAATTCCCCACCAAGTTTGAAAGGTATTGAGAAAAAGTTATTTTCTGTGTCTCGTTGGAGTTAAAAGTAATTGTCCCTTGTAATAGGTCTTACCATTTTTTTTCACGTAATCGGGATTTGTTTCTATTTCATCTTCCACGTCGTAGACAATCATTTCTTCCTCATCCGTTGTATACTCATCAGATGCCGGTTTTTTCGGTCTAAGAGGATTCATTTTAATTTCTATTATTGCTTCTTTCATTTTTTTCAGTAATTCTTTTTTTCTTTTCCTTGATCGAGCTTTTGCTATTTTCTTGGCATCCTGTACTGTATTAGGAATCAGAGGGTGTTTGAATAACGGACTGGGATGAGGAAGTTGGTATGATTGAGGAAGATGATTCAATAGGGATGAACATATTATTGGAAGGCGCATCATTAGATGTAGGAATAGGTGGTTGAGACTCTGAGTTACTATTGGATAATGAAGAGGTGGATGGCAAGAGTTGGACTTGAGTTGAAGATGATGTAGAAACATCAGGAGTAGATATTGATAAATTCGTTCTTGGATGAAAGTGGTTAAAGTAGTTCCAAAGGTGGACATTTTATTTTCGTTATATTTTCATCTGTTTGAGTATAACTGTTTTATTAGAGGATTTGGCAGCTTGAGATGATTGTGGGACTATTAATTTTCGAGCTTCTATGTAAGTAATATTTTGTTTTTATTTCTTGTATTTCCTTTTCCATTTCGGACATAATTTTGATTCGGATGGATGAGACTGGGTACAATTAACACATTTCGGCTCCAGAGTACAATCCGTGGAAGATTGCCCAACGCACGCACATCTAGAGCATGTTAATTGACCGCGGCAGGAAGTTTGGGAGTGACCGAACCTCTGGCACTTAAAACAACGCAGAGGATTCGGTATATATGGACGTACTTTGCAATTTAGGTAACCGGCTTTAATGTTTGTTGGTAATTTAGGGCTATTGAAAGTTAAAATTAAATGTTTAGTGGGGAAAAGTGATGAGTCTTTTTTTATCTTAATTCTTCTGACCTAAGTGACACCCTGGTCTGAAAGACCTTCGAAAATTTCTGTTTCAGAGGCACACAAAAGATCGGATTCAGAGATGACTCCTCGAGAAGAATTCAAAGTTCTGTGAGGAGTTACGACCAGCGGAGAATCTATAAAGGTTTTGGCCAGTAAAAAAGATTTGCTTTGTACCGCAGATATTGTCTCTATAAGTAGGTCACCTGATCGTAATTTTTTAATGGATTTAGGTTCTCCACCTATTCCTATTAAAGCCTTGTGAATAATAAACGGAGATTTTTGGGACATTTCATTGTTCGGTAGGAATAAAATTAGAAATCGTGCGTGTTTAGCAATATCGTCAATGGTAAGGTTGGGTAATACGAGGCCTTTACCCTAGCACAGCAGCATTAGATCCATATAAACGCGTAAAAAACTTCATTCTGGCGTGCCTCCACCCACCACGGAGTCCAACAAGGGAGGCAGTGTGCCGGACAACTGACAATTGTCAGGCACGGCGCTTACCTAGAGTACACCCACAATATAATGCTACAGCATCAGGGCAAGGATCCAACGAGTAAACCCGACACCCCTTATCTGCAGCACTAACCCTACAGCAGTGTCTCTTCGGTGTCCCCGAAGAGAGGTACCACCAGCCGATTGACAGGAGCGGGCTCACTCCTGCCACCCGTCTACAGCGAAGCGTGGGCCAAAGGTATTCCCAGGACACCATTTTCCTCCTTACGGGACGCCGCAAACGGCAAACATGCGGGTCGGAAAACCAACGGTGTTAGTCGAACACAAATAAAGCAACAAAAAGGAAAAGATTTAAAGAAATATACGAAAAAGAAACTAAATTAACGCAATACAAAATATAAACCAAAATATGTTAATAAAAATAGCAAGTTTTTTCAGTAGAAAAAACTAAATTTGAACGATGTTCATTTTTTAATATAGGTCTGTGGTCTGGACGGGAAAAGAAGAAATGGGATGACAAGAAAGAGGGTCGAAAATAGAGAAAGATCACTAGGGTACCTCGGGGTCGTGAAACCCGTGTTTACCAAAGAGAGTAAACCCCTTGGGAAAAGGAAAAGATCACAAGGGCACCTCGGGAGCGTGAAACCCGTACTCACCTAAAGAAGGTGAGCCCCCTGAGGGGAGGTGCCATTGAACTGAAAAGTTCTTCTCCAAGTCGAATGATGTGCGGTTGTCGGGGGAATAAGATTTACATACGATTTTACTACTATTATAAGAAACAAAATATATAGCTAATATTTTAGTGTATTATTCTAAGTTTACTTTAGCTAATAATTATTTCTTCAGAATTATAAACTTTAAAATGTTTTTTCTCAGTTTGTGTTTTTTCGCATTCAAAATACTATTTCTTTCACAATTGTTTACCAATCACTTACTTTTATTCCCTGTGTCCTATGTAATGCATGTAACAAAATTAGGGATCCATTTTGCAGTAAATTGAATACTTCTTTTTTAGTCAGTAATTTATCCGCACCAATGGTGCACCTTCTATAAGGGGTAAAAATGAAGGATGTGTTGCTTTATTAAAAAAGAGGAAAACTTAGGCTTGAAAAAACTGATATTTTGCATTAGCAAAATCTTTGTGCGAAATCCATCATTTTGCAAGACGCTCTGGATAGAGACATTGCAATTACCTACTATATTGGCATACATGTAAAGCGTCATCGTGAATTTCGGCAGATGTTGATTTAGACGAGGAATAGCACAGTGTTGATCAACCGTATTACTGAAAGGTTCATTGGCCATCAATATGTGTGTGGCAGGTCTTGATTAAAAGTTTTAACTTGACAACGACAAATTTTAAAAAATTTTTACCACGAACAAGAAAACTATGAGAGATATACCAGATGAATCTTTTTTGCAAAAACATTGCATTTTTGTCCGATATCATGACAAAACAAAACAATTTAAATATCTGCATTCAAGGTGAAACGAAGCATGTACATGAAATGTAGTAAAAGATCCAAGCGTTTCGAAAAAAAATTAACATTTTTCAAATCATAGTTCTTTTGTTCGGATATATATTTAGAATACTTCCCAGAGATAGCAAAAATGTTGCATGAGCAGAAATGTAAACATAAAATATTTGATAAGTATGTAGGTGTCTTGGATTCTTTGATAGAAGAATTTAATGAAGGATTTTCAGATTTTTTGACGAGCACACTCCTGTTGCGAAGCACATTTAGTGAGTGAGTGAAGATTAACGTCGCACTGTTCAGCTACACGAGGGCTTTTGGCGACGGACCACGTAATTTTGAACCATGGTCAAGTGACGTGGACGACACCTGAGCTGGCACCCACCTCTCCTAACTACCACACCACACCAACGGGAGGACGTTTCAGCTCTCGACAGATTTAGCGTGCATCGCTGCCCTACACGGCGGGTCTTTAGTGGTACTGGGCTCGAACTCGTGACAAAGCCAGCCACTATCCGATGCCCATACCACTCGGCTACCGCGGCCGAAGCCCATTTAGTAGATCCTACAGAACTACAAATGGATTTATTTGAGTTGCGGGAAGATGGTATCTTCCAAGACCTTTCGGATGCTAAAAAGGATCCAATAGAAATCTGGAAAATTCTGCCATGCCATTTATTTTCCTGCTTTGAAATAAACACTACTGCGAGTCAATATTTTCCTCATGACAAAAATTAAGGTAGTAATCCAGTGTGACGCGTTCAAAAAATTAATTATTTTTATTTTTCGGAAGAAAAACATCTTAAAAATATCGCCAAACATTTTCAGACCGAAATTTGTAATATTTTCAAAGTTATAGCCCAAAGAAGAGAGCGTGCCCTAGAGTGTATGGAAGTTTGTGTTGACACGCCAGCGGCAGCTGCTCTGACCACTCCCTCTTTCATTGTCCTTCTGGTCCGTCGCCAAAAGCCCTCGTGTAGCTGAACAGTGCGATGTTAATATTCAATCAATCAATTCATTGTCCTTCCGTCCCTATTATTCTAGGATATGCAGTTCTGCGTATTATAGCAAACCTCTTGAATCGACAAAGACGAAAGATAATAGAAATTTGTACGGTATACAAAACCCCTTTTACTGCCCAGATTCTTGGTGAAAATATCAACAATTGAAAGCAGAAAATCAAGAAAGCACTTATGAACACCCATTAACGTTTGACGAGCAATTTATAAATCTTATAAAACTAGTGTACGAGATTCTGACGATTTGTTTAAAATATGTTGGGGGGAAACACAAAAATAACAGCGAAAGTTTCAATCACTGCGTACGGAATTTCGCTCCGAAACATTCTTTTGCTGGGAAAAACGTTTTGGAAATTGTTACCTATACGGCTGCCTGCATCTTTAACGAAGGGATTCTACCTGTGTGACGGGGCTTTCATCGCCTTTTCTTTTAAAAGAGCTCTTGGGTTTCTTTGGGGCCGAAATGGCAATTATTTCCAACCAACTCGAGAAGAACGTGTGCATGCAAATTAGGAATCTTATATATAGTACAAGTTTAGCAATCGCGAGGTCTATGTCTATGCTTAGAAGTGATTGAATAAAAGTTAGAGGAAATACCAAGATTTAACCTACCGGGACCAGTATAATCAAGTTAAAGGTGGATCCCCCGTGACCACAAGGATTAGACAAATTGAAGCCACGTCAGTTAGGACAAACAAGGTAGCTGTTTACTTAGGATATAGTGGTAAGCCCCTTTGATGAAACTATCAGGAAAGTGCGTGTATTAGTGAGATTAGAATTGAGCTGTGTAAAATTAGATATAGTGGTCAATTACGCGATTATTTGGTAATACGAGTTGTGTCTTCTCATTCCAGATCTGCTTACTTTGATTATTATTATGGTTGTGCATTATGATTAAGTTAAGATCTTAATAAACAGATATTAAGATGAACGATTTGCGTGATTCTTCGTTATTCTCTACAGAAACAGGTCATGTAGATAATGGAGAACAGGGGCACCCACGGGAGGGTGCATCACACCTGTACTCAAAGTTATAGAGGTGATAGGCATCACAATAAGTCAAACAGCCAGGGACTATGCTGACTGATTGATTGAATATTAACGTCGCACTGTTCAGCTACACGAAGGCTTTTGGCGACGGACCACGTAATTTTGAACCATGATCAAGTGACGTGGACGACACCTGAGCTGGCACCACTCTCCTAACTACCACACCAACGGGAGGACGTTTCAGCTCTCGACAGATTTAACGTGCATCGCTACCCTACACGGCGGGTCTTTAGTGGTACTGGGCTCGAACACGTGACAAGGCAAGCCACGATCCGATACCTATACCACTCAGCTACCGCGGCCACCTCTGACACTGTTGACAATACACGAATTTTGAGGGCAGGGAAAACTGCAGAAGCCAACTGTAAAGATGCCAGAACCTTAGGCAGGGCTCTCAAGGCCGCTGAAAATGATAACTTTGAGGAAACGGAAGGATTGCTCTATGCACAGACATAGCTGATAAATGGAAGTATTGTCAAAACTTTAAACTCGTTTTTCTCGAAACCATGTTTTTGAAATTTCGGGGGAGCACAGAATCAAAACTATTCAACCGATATGGCTAAAAATTTGACCTGTAATTCTAGACACACATAGCTAAATACGTAACTTTTAAAACATTAAATTTTTTTTAATAATTAATTTTTTAAACAATTTATCAACGAAAAAAACTAGATTTTGAGAGCCTTTTTTTCACAAGTCCACCATTTTTTATTTTTAATATGCATATCATTGGTTGGTTCTCCGCAACCTTTTTACAGCTGCGGACCGGTCAACGTTTGATAATTTGACCCGCTGTGGGTGGGACACGTGGATTGCTTTGATTCAACAATTTTAATTTAGTTAAATTTAAATTTGCCTTCAGAATAAAATATAGTTACACCAAAAATGAATAAAAGCGATTTAACGTGGAATCTTGAGTGATTTCCGTGTAAAGTTGCGCAAATCCGAGAGAAAAATGCACCACTTTAAATAAAATGGCAATAGTTTAATGTTCTTTAGGTGGCCCGGCACCATTTGATCCACAGACCGGTACCGGTCCGCGGACCGGGGGTTGCGGATCACTGCATTAAAATAAAGACAACAGAACAAAAATTTCTTATTTTATTTCAGATGACTACGGAAGGCTGCGTGCTTCCCCGAAACAACTCACCTCTTTTTCAAGGAATCATTTTAATAAAAAAAAAATTATAAACAAATTAACGTAAAATTAAGTAAAAAAAAAAAAATATTTTTGTACACTTTAAAATATTAATAAATACATGTAAAAATTACAAACCGGACTACTACCTTAAAAATACTTACGAATGCAAATCACAGATGTTCATTTAAAAGATCAATTAAGGTTTCTCATTTTACGTCAGTTATTTATAATTTAATACTATTATTTTTATGTTGTATTTCTTTATAATGTTATAAGTATTTAAAAATAATAAGTAAAGTTTATAAGTATTTAAAAATATTGCTTTATTATTTTTATTTGAAGTAGTAATTAAATATGTAGCTTATTAATATTTAAAAATCTGAATGAATATATATATATACATATGTGTGTGTAATTACATAAATAAAATTGCCAACAGTGAAATATAAAAAATTACAGCAATATCTATATTATACATATAAATATAATAATAATAATTATTATTATTATTAATATAAGACGAATGGAGAATACAAACAGATTTTATATATTGCAAATTTTTAAGTCAAATATAATAAGTAAAGATTTAATGTTTTTGTTTTTTTGTAATATTTCTATATAATGGCCCAAATTGTTAAAATGACAAAAACTACAATATTTTCATAAAATTAGCATTTATAGATATATCACCTATGCTACCTCCTTTATCAGTATGCAATTTTTTTTATAAGTAACCTCTCCTCTGTTCAAAAGAGTTGGCCAATTGAGAGAGAGACAGAGATTCGGCGAATCTCCTCGCCTTCCAAATATGGCCTCGCGTTGTCATTCATTACAATGGAGCTAACTACACCCCCGAACATTGGGCTCCTAGATCTTATACTTGTACCTCACAGCCCTTCTTTCAAAGACATGTTTGGCCATTTAACGTGCAGACTAGCAAACTTCTGCTGTCGTAATGATCGCCTTTGGAGGGCAGATAGTCTCTCCATATGAAAACAATGTGAGAATCCGCTGACTCATGTGAGTGAAGAGACCGGTCGCGCATTGATCCAATCTCTATAATCTCTGCACCATTTGAAACAGACTCTTCTATTTGCAGAACTGAGTGGAATGCAAATAAGTTAACTTCTTACAAATAGCCCTCCCTCATGAATCTTCTCGGAATCTTGTTACCGCATACAACTTATAGTACAAGAGCTAGCAACGTCAGAAAAACAAGAATTTTAGAAAAGCTGATTTTTTAATATTTCTTTATCTATGCCCTTTCGAACATCGTGCGGGCCATCTGGCTGCCGGTAAACGTTGCGTTTATTAATGCGCATCATACCTTTACAGGTAAAAATATTGATTTTTTAAATAATTTTAGAAAGAAAGGTTTTGTTTTCACTAAATTTAAAATTTTATTAAGGACATGAATTTATTAATGCCAGACATTTTTGTTCTTGAAAATAATGTGCCAGATGCCATTTAGTATGAAAAAAAAATCATTAATTTCAAACCATTTTAGAATGTCTGTAATTTTAATACAATTTTATTTACACATAAATAAATACAAATTTAAATTGCCAGACATTAATTCGGTTGCTTACTTAACATACAGGCCGATTTATACCGCGGTATTATGCCTGTCGTTAGAGAGAGACAGTGGCAAAGTAGGTAGACGGAAGAGTGACAGGAATACTTTCGAAACAACTTTTTTTAATTTTTATGTCTTCGAGGATGAATATAATAAAAAATTAATATTTAAATTCTAATTAAAATAATATTAAATACTTGATTAAAGTATTTATAACAAAAGGGAAGATATCGTTTTTAAATATCATATAAATTTAATTGTAACTGAATAAAAGGATTTTATAAAAGATGAAGGAAAAATTGCCATTGATACAACAAAATTCTCACTTTTATTTATACATACGAGGCGTGTCCGTAAAATAAGTTCCACAGGCTACCACTGGCGCTAGGATCGTTTGTATGTGCGACCAGGCAACAGAGGCAGGTGGTTTGGTTCCCCCACTCCAATCCCTCACCAAGCTAGTGTCGCTGCGACGTTTATTCTTGGCTCAGCAGCCGTTAGCGATGGAGCTTCCTCTTGCGTCTCCCGCCAGCTGCGAGTTGCGGTCTGTTATTCGTTTTCTGGCCGCTAAGAAGAAATCGGCAAAGGAAATTCACGAAGAACTTTGTCAAGTGTATGGAGAAGAGTGTATGAACTCTGGGATGGTGCGCAGATGGGTCAGGGACTTTAAAAATGGCCGAACAGACGTCCACGACGAAGCCCGTGCAGGCGGCCATCGGCTTCCGACGAAACAATTGCCAAACTCGAAGCGGCAATGCTTGAAGATCGACGGACTACAGTTCGGGAACTGTGCGAAAAGATTCGGAGGTCAGCAAAACCACAATTGACAAGATTTTGACTGAACATTTAGGCTATTCAAAGGTCTGCGCAAGATGGGTACCAAAAATGCTCACTGCAGACCACAAGCGGCAGCGAGCGAAGCGGCCCAAGAATTTCGCGTTTTCACGGAACAACCGAAGAGGAATTTCTGGACTCTATTGTTACTGGTGACGAGACCTGGGTACACTACACCACACCGGAAACAAAGGAGCAATCGAAGCAGTGGAAACACCCTTCGTCGCCAAGAGCAAAGAAGTTCAAACAAATCCTGTCTGCCGGGAAAATCATGGCTAGCATTTTTTGGGATCGAAAGGGCGTATTGTTGTGCGAGTTTTATGCCCAAGATTCGGACAACAATCAATGCTGACCGGTACTGTGAGACCTTTCCAATAAGCTTAGACGTGCAATTCAGAACAAGAGAAGAGGAATGCTGACAAAGCTCTTAGAGTGCGTTTTCACCATGACAACGCCCGACCGCACACCGCCAATCGAACCACAGCCCTCGTCGAAAGATTTGGATGGGAAATGATGTCTCACCCACCCTACAGCCCAGACTTAGCACCAAGTGACTTCCATCTCTTCCCCGAGTTGAAGAAAAACCTTGGCGGAACCCAATTCCAGACAGATGAAGAGGTGCAAAACGCGGTTGTTAATTTTCACACGGACAGGCGGCAGAGTTCTATCACTCTGGTTTGAAAAAGTGGGTGCCTAGAATGCAGAAATGCATACAACGCAACGGCGATTATGTAGAAAAATAAAAGAAAGACTGAACTTTCCAAAAATGTACTATTCTTTGCAATTAAACCAGTTTTTTGATGTGAAAAAAATTCGTGGAACTTATTTGGTCAAAATCATTTTTCCATGTGTGTGAAATATGTATTTTCATTCTGTAAAAGTGTCACAAAAAACCGATGCATCTTCATAGTCGTCATCATTGTCACTGCTCCCATTATTATCAATATCATCACCTTGCTTTGTGTTTTGGTTTTCTAGTAGTGTTGGTTCTTGAGCAAAAAAATTCATTATTAGGTTTTCATGGTCTAAATAATAATTTACTCTTTCGATTTATCCTATTATAAATAATACTTTACTTTTTATGACAATGTCAGCAGCTGATGACGGAAACTGCTCCCCAGCAAACCAAACGAAATCGTATTTATCATCAATGACGATCCACCCGGAAGCTAACGGCGATAAAGATGATGGATTTTTTAAATGAGCATTTCTCCAAAACTTTGTCACATACCGCACTCTCAATAAATGCTGATATAATTCAGCTTTACATGGTGGTAAACTCGATGAATCGAAACTTTGACATTTCTTTTCGAAATTATCATCGAGTTTTTTCGATTGATAAGTTTTGGAAAATAGATAGAAGCGAACATCATTAACATTTGAAGAGTTAGGCACCCCATACATGGGACATATAAATTTTTCTAAAGTGGCGAATATACGTTCAAGTTCATCGTCATCATCAGTTATAATCTCTTGACATGCTAACTGATACTCGACAGATTTTTCGAGCAGCTTGAAGGGCCTTAATTTACCTTTCCGAAAAAATGCTGGGGTATAATCGCACCCTGTTATTGCGTGGAAACATGACAAAGATCTTGATATAAATCATTGATGCTTATTAGACGTTCATGGTTTCCTACACCCCATTGGATCCAAAGCTTCAAAGATGCATTCAGATTATCCAAATTGCCGAGAAATATAATCAGAATATCGGAGTCTGAGCAGCGTACAACAACTTGAGCGTCAACGCTTATCTGGCAAATATGATATTTAATTAGAGTATCAGCTTCATGTTCATCACATGATAATGATTCTTCAATACTTCTAAGTTGGTTATTTACAACGTGATACGAATAACACTCTTATCCAAGCTTAGATAAATAGTTTTATTCCCAATAAAAAGATACATGTTTTCGTTAGCCCAATGATCAATAAAAAATTTTACGAGAGCTTCCTTGAACTGAGTATTTTTCAGTTCACCATCAAAATTATTATGCCGAATTTGATTAGGTCCGATGGAAACTGTACTGGTTGTTTCGTTGCGACGTAAACGCTGACAATCTTTTATAGAAGGTGGAAATGCTGATCAAATACAATATCAATGCGAGGTGATTTAAACTGTTAAATAATTTTAAGGAATTTTTTTGATATGCCATCGAAAGTTTGGGGCACTTCTTTCATGATGTGTAACATGAAGAAACCGTCTAAAATACTAATATCAAAAAATAAGGATTGCTGATTGACCTTTCTAAATTTTTTCCCGAAAACTTTAATTAATTGTGCTTTATATGTTTTACAAATACTACCGTCTGTATGACACATCGATGTTGGTATCGACGTTAGTGGAAATCACAGTACTTTTTCAATATCGACTTTGTTGGTCGTAGATATACCTAAGAGTCGACCAAACAGATCTCGTTGCATTCTTAGCTCAATAACTTTGTTACCAAGAGTTATTTTTTTCTTCTTTGGAGCACCAGCAAAATTAAGCACTTGGTTTTTTTATTGGCTTATCAAATCTATTCTAATCTTCAGCACATTCAGTAATAAACTGTTTCCGTAAATCTTCACCATTTTTCTCAATGTTCAACAATAAGTTCGCTACATTTTCAGGTACAGGCTTGGCAGTTGCAATATTATATAAACTATCTTTGTCTAAACTTTCATCAAATGGATTAATATTATTTTCAAAAATTTCATTGAAATCAGAGAGTTGTTTGCCATAAATTTTAATTCTATTTGGTTGCAAATCCGTAGATACGTCTTGTAATTGCTTCAATCCACAAACATCGAGAACGTGAGAGATTATAATAGCTCTAATATTGTGACTTTTGGTCCAGCGTTGACGGGCAGCTAAGGAATTAGTAAAATGTGCAATACCACTTAGGCATCTAGCCGCTTCAGCATTGATAGTCGTCTCCAGTGTAAAATCAATTGGTATGCTCGAAAATAGTTTGTCGGTTCTTTTTATTCCAAAACATCCATTCATGAAATCATTTTTTAGTCCAGGATGTGTTTCATCTACTTTATTTAAATTGTCTAAATATTTAACACACCATCGAGCATAATTCGGTTGATTTACTGCGAAAAATAAATTGGTTATTTTTGGAATAACATATTTGAATTTTTCGAAATCTCCCATGCGTATGCTTCTTGACAGGGTAATATAATAGTTTACAAGCTGGATGTAAATCAAATAGAATTGAGCCGTTTTCCCATGCTCACCTTGCCTTGTTTCTTCTACGAATTTTTGATATGCAGATAATACTCTCGATAATACATTATTAGGTAATTCTATTGGAATAGACGAGTGAGAATTTATAACTTCTTGATAATGAAGGAGATCGTCGATAACTTGTTCCTCCAGGAAATTGTATTCAATATTGTCCAAAAATTTATCAAAATGTAACATTTTCAAACCAAGAGGAACGGATGCAGACGTTTGCAACGATTAAAATGTTTACCTTCAACTAAACCGTTCACTGAGCCAGAAGCAATTATATTACTCTCAATCATCATGTGAGATAGACCACACTCATTTATAAAAACTCCTATGGCTTTGAAGAAAGCCATCATTAAATGGAATGAACCAAGATGGATGAAAAGATTATTGAATTGTGGCTTTGACGTTGATTGGATTTTATATGCTATTGCCAGGTCATAAGTAACTTGCACGTATGTTTGATTACATTCCTTTCCTACAACTTGGGCCTGTTTCATTGTATGTGTAACTACCGCTACATTTGTCGGTGAAAAATTAATAGGTGTAAGATAAGATACTTTTTGTTAGGGACTAGTATCTTTAATAATTTTAGAATTAAAACCTGTTCCCATTGGGGTATTTGGCACATGTAAGTGTGAAAGTAAATATAATAGATCTATTGTTTCTATATATATATATATATCAAAGGTATTTTTGCGGGAAGAGTTGGTTCATTCTCAACTGGTGTTAAATTTTCTAACATTTGCAATCGATGATTAAACGACGATAGTTCTCGAATTTCCTCGTTAAAAGTCCGTCTTCTTTTGCTGGTGGTAGCGGTATGTCAAGATTTCCACTTATACTACTTGAATTTAATTCAATATCGTAATCATCACTTACATTTTGGTAAATGATTTCTACGGTTGCATGTAAAGTGTCCTTTCCAGTTATATATAAAGTATCGACGTATCTATCAAAATTATCGAATGCTACACCTGTGCTTAGTGAAGGACTTTGAATAATGTCAGGAGGGCAAATTTGAGAACGGTTTACAGATGAGATCGTAGCTTCAGTTTCTAGTTCTTCCAGCGTATTGTAGTTACAACAATGTCCAAGTCGATTTAAAATATTAATCATTTTTCTACTACTTGTAAGTTTTTTCACGGTCATACCCAGTGTTATGTGCTTTGATGGCTTAACGGTACCATTACTTACACTATAAATAGCATCAGAAGCCAATGAATTGCTTAACCTATAAAATTGACTCCATCTCGGTGACGAATATCTTTACCTCCAATTAATGCTTTGAAAAAGCGATCTCTAGTTTTTCTAATCAAAAAAAAAAAAAAAATCTTCCATCTTCATTACAGCAGGTAATGTTTTTTTTTATCCATTTTAAAATACACTGCTGGACAATTGCTAAGGGCGGATCACAAATTGCTATGTAGCATAACATTAAGCGAGACATGAGGCCTAGTAGGATAAAATATAGTTGCCACACTGTTCAGATATTAGAATAAAGAATATTTATTGTTCTGGAAAGTACAAAAGCTGTGAAACATCTGAAAGAAAAAAAATGTTCATTTGATCTGCGTACGGAGAAATGGAACAATGCATCTAAAAGTCAGCAGGCACCTTAAAGGAAGGTATCAGTACGGGATATGTCCACCGTGGAGTGTGATGCAACATCCCACACGTCGTACCATACTTTGCCCAACATTATCCAGCAGCTGTTGAGGCAATTTATCCCATTCCTCTGTGAGTGCACGGATGAGGGTGTTCTTGTTTGTCGGAGGATAGTTTCGACCAGCAACTTGCCTCCCCAAAGCATCCCACACATTTTCAATGGGGTTTAGATCTGGAGAACGCGCTGGCCATACGAGACGTTGAATACCCTCGCTGTCTAGACAATCCTGAACAGAGAGTGTTCGATGACATGTTGCGTTGTCGTCCATAAAAACAAATTTATCACCGACAGCACCACGGAAAAGACGAACATGAGGAAGTAGAACTTCATCAATGTATCGTTGGCCCGTCATAGTCCCATTCGCAACCACATGTAAGCGCGTGCGGCCATTGATCATGATGCCGGCCCACACCATGATACTGCATGTCGGATATCGGTAATTTTCATGGATATTTTCTGGACGATAAGCAGAACCACTCTCGCGCCAGATCAGTTGGCGTCTACAATTCGATGACAGACTGAACCTACTCTCATCTGAGAATAGTACGCATGCCCAGTCCTATTCAGTCCAATTGTGATGCTCACGACACCATTGCAAACGGGCAGTACGGTGCTGTCTGGTCAATGGGACACACACAACAGGTCTGCGTGCGTATAGTCCTCCTCCCCTCAAACGTCTGGCAACAGTTTTTCGGGAGATCTGCTTTCCTGAGGCAGCAAGAAACTGATTTGCCACCTGCTGAGCTGTGGTGCGCCTGTTCCTTTTTGCTGATAGGACGATATATCTGTCTTCTGCAGGCGTCGTACTTCTAACACGATCTCCCCCGTGCCGTCTACTACACATTCCAGTAGTTTTAAATGACTTCCACAGCCGTGAAACAACGCTGTGAGCGATGTCGAACTCCCTGGCAACATCTGTTATTTTTCGCCCTTCTTCGATCTTTCCAATAATTCGGCCATGCATAAAATCATCTATGTGATGTCGGGAAGACATGCCAAAAATTTTAAGTTCGTCTATTAAATCTTTCCTGTAAAACTGACTTGAAACAACAACTGTCCACACGCGTCAAAACCTTTAAAGCTCTTATGAACGCTATCACGGGATGAACAGACGTGGGAAAAAAATTTGCATACTCATACTTCTTCTTACTAATTTCCCGCACTTATTCTAATTTTCCACATTTTGCTTCCTTTCACTTTGCGGTTGCTATGGATGATAGTGTTATCCGTCCTTAGCAATTGTCCAGCAGTGTAGTACTTCGTCTTATGAATGCAACTTTATTAATGAGATAATTCTCTTCGAGGTTTTTTTAGATCTTCTTGTTCCAATAAGTTACTATTTTTATGCATAATTTTTCTTTTCTTTTTTATTACAATCTTAATTTACTTGAATTGTTTTACTATTTTTTCTTCAAGTTGATGATTTGTCATTAAACTTACATCTGCTTCAAGTTGATGTATTAACTCTTCTTGTAATTCTTTATTATACATGTCACAAAGGGAAGTTAATGACAAATAATTTCTTTTTTTAACTACATCTTTAATTACTGACACAATTTTATTAAAAATATCCTTATGAATTATCTCGTACACTGCCAGGAGGTGCGTACAGTATTTACAGTTCTTTTCTTGATGTCATTGAAATATCCCACTTCACACGAATGGTGATAAAAAATTTGAGCATTTGAGAGGTTTTTAGATTATTAATTGTTTGTAATAATTCTTGATTTTGGAATTTGGTAACCCATTCTGCTATTTTGTCATACACTTTGGCAGCATTGGAAGAATGTGAACTTTGTTGTTTACCTTTAATTTACTTTCGATCTCAAATCATAAAGTTCTATAATTTTATAACATTTTTGTTTGTTTATTGATTACTTTTCAAAATATAATGTTCTATAATTTTATTATATTTTTCTTTGTCGAGTTGAATAATATTTGTCTCAGCAAACGTAAACATATGACTTGGGACTGACGTCTTCATGCGCTGCTAACATGCCCTGCAGCAATTATCTTCTCCAGCAGCCAATAATTGATTGGTATGTAAAATAGTTAAACTATCGGGTTGGAGGGAAAGTTCTGTCGTATTTTAAATAGGCAGGTGATTTTTCTTGTAAATAAAAAAAAAAACATCGGTCTAGTGTGTCATTCGGATTTCTCTTTGTTTTTTCAGATGCTGTATAATGTAAAAGGAGTCCTTTTTTACCGTTCATCATTTACTTGTAATAATTAAAGTGAAAAAAAATGTCAGTAGATAAAGTGTATTTACGACACTACATTTTGTATGAATTATAAAAAGGAAGCAACGCATCGGTCACTCTTCTGCCTACCTACTTTGCCACTGTCTCTCTCTAACGACAGGCATAATACCGCGGTATAAATCGGCCTGTATGTTAAGTAAGCAACCGAATTAATGTCTGGCAATTTAAATTTGTATTTATTTATGTGTAAATAAAATTATATTAAAATTACAGACATTCTAAAATGGTTTGAAATTAATGATTTTTTTTCATACTAAATGGCATCTGGCACATTATTTTCAAGAACAAAAATGTCTGGCATTAATAAATTCATGTCGTTAATAACATTTTAAATTTAGTGAAAACAAAAACTTTATTTCTAAAATTATTTAAAAAATCAATATTTTTACCTGTAAAGGTATGATGCGCATTAATAAACGCAACGTTTACCGGCAGCCAGATGGCCCGCACGATGTTCGAAAAGTCATAGAGAAAGAAATATTAAAGAATCAGCTTTTCTAAAATTCTTTCTCGAAAACGTTGCTAGCTCTTAAGACTATTAGAGAGAACCGAGAAGCTGTAGTATTCGTGTTACGTCACGGTACAATGGATAAATGGCGATCTTCTCTGGCAGTTGCCCAGGCTTTCTCTTAACTGATCCGGTATCCTGAAACTATTTCCATAAGCTGAACACGATGTTGGGTGTTAAATCGAATTTTCTACAAAACTTGATTTGAGACTGGCATGCTTCTAGACTACCACCTCATTCCATTGTTGATTACTCCTGTGACAGTTTTAATTTAACAGATTGTTGCAAAAAACACCAAGACATTTGAAGAGGTGTGTTAGTGAACGAAATGCGGATTTCGGCATGGGCTGCTCCTCGATTAGCTCCACCTCAGGTACGAATACGCTAACGTATTGGATGTACAACATTTTCATCTTTATTTCGAAGCAGTGTTTTTACATTTCGTTCAAATATTTTTATGAAATTCGACAAAATCTGCACATTTTAATTTTGAACACCAGTGTATAGAAATCAGAAGAACACACTCTGTGTGACATATATAAATTCACTAACCAAAGACTGTGTTTTGTTTTCGATTGTTTTTAAATATCAGGAGACAGTTAAAACAATATCGAAAAGATATACAGCGCAAAAGCATTTCTCAATTGAAAATGGCACTTAGCACTATTAAATTGTCTTTGGATGCCCTTGATCATTTTCTTTTGAAATTTTAGATATTTCACTGCAAAAAAGATTTTTGTTTTATTATAAAATTTTTACCTATCCCCATCAATATGAAACTATCATTACTCATGGCAACATCGATCGTTTTTATTTGAAATATTTCAGGAAATAAACGTTTACAATTAAATATAAAATCAAACAGAGTTTTGGGATTAAATAATTTTAAAACCAATAAATTCGATACATTAGGTTGAGCTTGCATTCTTCTCTCTTTTCTTCCTTTCACGTAATCCTGACACCTGAAATTAAAAGCTAATTTACCTTTTTATACGACAAACATGAACATTTTCATAGATTACTTGAAATACCAAGAAAACATAAAAATTAATAAATTAGAAATAGCACGCAAATAAACACAAACTGTGTGTGAGCCCAACGTTAAAAAATTAAAAACCAATAATGTCCTTCTTAGAATAAAACTTAAGTTGTATGCAAATGATTAGACTCACATCAAATGAATTAGGAATATGCTTCAGAACCTAATAATTAATTATGAATTTATTTCTATGACAAGAAACATAGCTTGGTTCTCTATCATAAAGTCAAAAGATAGCTAACGTGGACTGCATTATGCACACTGAAACTGAAACGATGGACCAGACTGAAAATGAAGGGTTAGACACAACAGTCCCTAAATAGTAAGTGGTTGCAGAGCCATTAGAAGTCGCATAGACTAAAGTATTTAAGGAGGAGGATCTTCATTGACTAAAAGGTTAAAGAAATTACTCAAATGAGCGACCACCCACGGCGATGCAGACATGACTTCAGCGACAGAAAGAAACTCTGATACGTTGAAAGATTCTTAGTATTTCATGAACGTCATAGGTTACGACACTAATTCTGACAAGAGGTCCTCCTCCTGTAACTGAATGGGCTTCTTTATAGCTGTACCGAAAGAGCAGGAAATCAGGGTGACCAAGGAAAGGACCTACCTAGGCCAATCTATCGGAAGTAAAATGAATTGTACAGGTAGTTCCACACATTTTTGTTATAATGAACTGGCGTTTTGTCAAGCTGGAACCACGTAACCACTCTCTAATCTACGGGAAGAACTCGCAGTAAATGTAAGAACCCTTTCAGTAGGAAAATGAGGAAGTTTTGTCTGTGCGCGCGTTAAGGCTACCTGGAAAGAAATATCGTCCAATTAAGTGGTCAAGAATTATCCCTGTACAAACATTCAGGAGGAACCTTTCTCAGTGGCTCTTTTCAGACAACTTCTGAAAATGAAATGGCTACAAGAAGCCATCAGGATGCCTTTAGATGTGGTAGAATGCTGGGTAAGCTTGAGCAGGGGCGTAGATGGACGACTGTTGTAACAAGAGTTAGGAACTGACTAGTGTAGTTTCAAGAGCTTGGAAAGCCTTACAAATGATGGGTACAGCTGTAAGAAAGGTTAGTGGTGGTCGACCGAGGAAAACAACAGTAAGTGATGACCGGTATATTGTACTGTAAGCGAAAAGATACAGGAGTCAGACATCAGGCAAAACTGATTAGCAGCTGCGTACAGCAATCAAACGACTGGTATAATAGTTCTGTGGCTAAATGTCTCATAAAGGTAACTTATTTACTTGTCGTCCTGATCGCTGCATACGACTGGTAGTGGTGGTACTACTGCGACTGAACAGCAACCTATCGGTGGCTCTATTTACAGTGGTGTAAAGAACACAAACTGGTCATCTCATAAATAAAGTCAAGTTCTGTTTAACGAGACTACTGTACTGTAACGAGACTGGCTACGATTCTCAGCACCAGTTGATATGAAGGGACAAGATGTCATTAGACTAATATGCTTGTGGTAGAGGCATTATGTTGAATGGGCGAACTTTTATAGATCAACAAACCATTTTTTCTAAAGAAAGGTTTAGTGAAATATAAACGTGCCGTCAAAAAATTTTGACTTGTGACTATTAGGAAAATATTAAACTAAATAATAACTCAAAACTATTTACTACGAAACAATGCATTTTGAACTGTATAGTATTAAATGTTTTAGTTATATTTGTAATTCAAATTAAAGTAACATTAATATGCTTTTGTGGTTGCAGATTAACTGACGAATAACTTATATTAGGATAGTAAGATGTTACTTTTAGCAACATACTGAATTGCAGTCATCTGCCAAACGGTTTCTAAGCGAGTCTTTAATGTTATTCATCTCTGAAAATAATGACTTACAGGCATAGGTAGATGAAAATATGGCTAACATAGCATGAGCCAGCTTCTTCAAACATGTAAATGTATCTGAAATCGAATTACATGTTTTCAAAATTTCGTCACTGGCATTTTCTCAATCAATTCTAACTTTCTCATTGTTCCAATAAATTTTTGAAACCATATTGAGCTAGGTTGGCAATCAATCAGTTGCATTTCAAATTCTTCAACTTGAATTGGGAAAGTTTGGTTTATCAAATGAAGTTTCATTACAAGGTACATAATTAACTTGAGCGTTTCTGATAATTCTTTGAACTGAGGAAATCTCGCTGAAAATTCTTTGATTGAAGAATCAATTATGGAAATAAATTCTTCACTAACTCTTCTCTCTTTTTCTTCGTCTGGTTTATCATGCACATCTAAATCTTTGATAATTTTTCAAAGTTTGGCAAGTACTTGTAGTGACCAGTTTTTTTTTGATGCGTAAAATTTCTTCTCGGTAGCTGGATATTTGTAGGAGTAATTTCGTGAAAAGGGATGAAAGTGTGTAACAGGAAGTGACGTAAGCGTGTGCTACTTGATTTGACCAATGAAAGCGTGTGGTGGTGTATAGCGCATCGGGGTACAGCTCTAGTAGCCATCAAGCACTTGACTCTAAATTCACAATTGGTCTGTACAATCTACCCCTTAATTGCAAGAATCGCTATATTAGAGCAGATAAAATAAATTGCTTATCTACACACTAATCCTAAGACCAGTTTTAACCAGTATGCTGCGCCAATCTGGGCACATGCAGCTAAAATTCATATTAATCAAATTGAAGTTTCTCAAAGCATCATTCTACGACAAATATTAAAAGCTCCATGGTTCATGAGGAAAAAGGATCTCAGATCTGCAAGCAAAATGATGTCTAACAGACAATTTATCAAAAAATTAGCAACTAACTTCTTTAAAAAAATTGATAACTGTAATAATCCTTCAATATTGGATATTAAAAAATGTATCCCTGATCCTAATTTTAACAGACCCAATAATATTCTTTCTCTTGGATCCTCTCTTTAATTAAAATTCTTAATTAAATTCATTTCACCCAAGTTAAAAGCTTACTTTAACTCCTTCCCCTAGCCTTCGTAGCCTAATGGTTATAGTAGCTGACTTGAAATGAATCGCCCCAGGTTCGATTCCCAGGAACTCGCTATTTTCAAAATCACTTTAATTTTCCCTGGAAAATTATTTATCCAGATCAAATTTAAATTTACACGTTCTTTCCTATTTTTTCAAAATGTATTTCATTTTTTTATTAGCTTTTAATAAAAGCTGTTTTTCTGATTTCAAATCATTCAATGTTTCTCTCATTTCTACAGCGACTGAATTCTAAGCTGCATTACCATTGGTTTGGCCTCACCTCGCCAACCCACTGATCGAAATTTGTTTTCATTCTCAGTGCTTGCACCGTTTTTGAAGATATTTTTCTAGCACTTAAAGCATTTTAGTAGTTTTAAATTTTAATTTTTTACTCTCATATAAGTATATTTTACTTTTTAAGTATTTTTTTTTTATTAACAAAGTGCAAGAGTGAATTCGTCCTAGTCACTCAAAGTCCTAAAGATAAGAGATTATAGCTCGGAAGAACTAGATACTCTGGTCATCCACCCACTGATACTCTAAATTGACTTCGCACATACCAGCAAGTCTTAAGACTTCATCCAGGATAAACTTGCGATCCTTACGCTCAATTGTCAAAGGGCTCACCAAACAGATTTTGACAACATTAATCCGTAAAAAGGTTCGTTACTCAAGTTGTCAGAGACGTGGTTAGATAATGATGAACGTGTTTCGATACCTAACTTCGATTGCTGCGCAGTTTTAAACGACCGGGTTGCAGAGCAGCTGGTGTTGCGATCTATCACAAACAGAAAAACTCACACATGTTGTGACTCCTCATACGAACATTACTTATCATCAAACAAGTGGACTGGGTATTGTTAGTAACGATATTGGGAGGCATATGTGCGGCAGAATGCTTATCTGAAAACGGACAAAGTTATTTCGGTGGTCGCATACATTTCTTGAAATCAAACGGTACAAAAAATTAAAGATTTCCTGCATTTTGTACTTTTACCATATACCGAAGGTGGTTCTGCTCTTTTAAAGAAAACTATCACTCGCTTCCCAGGATTTTGAGGGGTGATTTTAACTTTAATTTCAGTTTGCCCAAATCTGAGCTGCTCATAGCTTTTTTTTAATGACTTCAAGCTCGAAATGAACACAAATCAAAATGTTTCGACAACTAAAAGTGGTAATGTTATTGACACTGTTTTTCAACGGTTTTTAAATATTTTGAAATCACAAGTATATGTGTCATATTTTAGTTATCATAATTCTATTGTCTCTGCTCTTCCCCAAATTGATCAAGAATAATTATTTTTGATAAAAAAAACTGCATTACTCCTTGTGTTAATTAAATAAAATTTTCATTAAAGATATAATTATTCGATAGAAAATTATTTCCAATCATATCCAATTCATTTTTTTCAGGATATAAGTTACTACTGCATATTTACTACGATAACATGTCAGATGTTACACATCATATACAACTACTGTAAGGCTCGTTTCTTTTTTTTTTACGCACTATATTTGAAGCACAATCAGTTGCTACTGAAACAACTTTTTTCAAATCAATTTCTTTCTCAGCAAGCGAATTTTTTACAGCCGTACAAATATCTGTAGAATTTGTAGTTGTTGGCAACGATGTCATCGCAATTAATTCTTCCTTAATAACTTTTCCTACAAAATATCCAGCAAAATAGCTAGATATGCATATTTAGAGTGACATCAGTTGTTTCAGTAAGACATAGCGATATAAAAAGAGCGGAGGTAATGCCATTTTTTTGTTCTGTTGCATTTATGTCCAATTCTAAGAATCTTTCTTTTATTGTGTTGCTAGAGAGGGGAATATTTTTCAGCTCAATTATCTTATCTTTATTATCAAAATCATCAAAAAGTGAAGACATGCATGCTTCCTTCAAAAACTCTCCCACTTAAAAATGTTTACTATGCCGAGCAATGAAATTTGTAGCTGAATAACTTACCGTACTCGTATGACTATATTTTTACTAAGATATTTAATCATATACGTCGACTGTTTATTTCTGTCTTTTATTATACTCGCAATTTAATCATTTTACTCTGGTTCTCTTTTTTGACAAGGATTTGTGATTTGTTTCAAAATGCTGTTTTACAGACTAAAAGTTCTACATACCACTGTTCCAGAACATAAAACACACATTGCTTTTACTAATCATGCCACATATCTCGGTCCAACAAGTTTGAAATTCTGTTACACCACAAACGATCTTGCATTTTTTTTTTTTTTTTTTTTTTTGCTGAAGTAGCCATGTTTAATAACAGTTATAAATAGTAAATATAACTCAAATACACTTTAAAATACAATTGTGTCAACGAAATTGACTTTACTATGCGTAGACAAACTTTGCATTATTTTTAATTGTACAAACTAGCATGCTCCCCGCTGCCACGCGACAAATCACTCACATATGTTCATAATACTTCAGAGTGAACTTTGTAAATTTGAACTAAAATGCAAACTGTTTTGATCAGTGGCATGTCCAAAATATTGCGAAGTGTGCCATTGGTTCACCAACCCTGTTCTAGACAGTGACTCATTTACCGGAGATCGTTACTGCGATGAAATTATCCTCCCAAACTTTCGTCTGTCCCAAGGTGCAGCTGCTCCCAGCTTTATTGCTGCAGATGACAATGCACGTTGAGGACACAAAATGGATTTAAATACCAACCAACATGTGTGGGAGACACTTGGCAGCAGATTGTATTCTCCGGAGAATACCAAACAGCTGAAGAGTGGCAACTGTTATCTCGAGGACTGCTGCATAATTTGGTATTGCAACACTGCAGTTAGGGGGATGTCATATCTTTTACTGGGAGACTTTCATTTGTTTTCATCCTCATGTCCAGATAATGTTTCAAACTAACGCCATTCTGTCAACAATACTTTTTTGCTTATGCAAACAATTAATTTCTTGGTAATTATGCTTCTGTCAACTTTTAAGTGCCTCTGTAGTGTATGAATTTCACTCAGCCTAGTATATTCATTTTGGAATTACAGCACAATTTGAACAGTTAAGTTTTGCCCACTAATGTATATAATAACGAAAAATGTAGGCTTTCATTTCTAAAATTTCAAAATACTGAGCTTAATCTAGTACGTAACCATATTAATATTTGAGTGAGTGAGAGTTATAATAATGTTGCACCATAAAGCTTTACAAGGACCACTGGCGATGAGTCTTGGTAATTTTGAATGATGGTCAAGTGAGGAGGACGACACCTAAGCTGGCAGTTCTGTCTCAACTTAAGACATGCTAGCTACGAGTTTGTGATCTTGACCACTAGGCTACCACGGTCACAACATAATATTTGAGAGAAGAATGACTAAGATCGAATGAAAAGGTGAAAAATACACATATCATCTGACTGCACAGCGTGGTTAAAATTTTGAAAAATTAATTTCGCTTTTGTCATTTTCTTTTTTTAAAATAATTAACTTGCCAATGTCATAACAGCACAAAAAGTTAAATTTGGGATACAAGGAGCAGGAAGAAAAATCTAAAATTTGAATTAAAAAAAAAATTAATTTTCAAGCAAAAGGATTTTTTTTAATCAGTAATATTTTGTAAATTTATTCAATTTTTTTTTCACCCTTAATAAACAATGATTAATAAATGGTGAGAATATTTTTCATTTCTATTTTTTATTGAAAGAATGTTCTCTGAAGTTTAATTTCTAAGAAAATTTGTACATATTAAGGAAACCAAAATCGCGAGTATTGCGAGCAGTTCATGTGTTTGATGTGCTATCTTTCTTTTATATGATTAGTCATTGACATGAGACATATTCAAACTGCTATATAAACGAACACATGTCTCACCACTCTAATAATTTTTTCTTTATTTAACTCATTAAATTTTTAAACTGCTTCTGAATCAGTGAGTATCAATTATCGTGTTTATTCGAATCAAAGCCACACTCTTTTTTCCAATATTAATGCTACTGAAAATCGGGCGCGGCCTATAATCGAAGGTGGAAAAATTCAATGGAATTGGGATATTGAACATGATCAATCACAGGTGTATTCAAAAGTTTGTAATACTGGTAAAATAAACTACTCTTGCTTCTTATTAATTCTAATTTCATACTTTTTATACATTTTGTAAAAATTGGATATCGATAAACCATTGTGTATACTATTTTTTTCACAAAAGGATGAAAATTTGGGGTGCAGCTTAGATTCGAATAAATACTATGAATGTCACATGTTCCTCACTGTTAAGCCTACTTTTACTAGTAACTTTTGCAAGTACTTCAATCCAGAAAAAGAATGACTTCTTTAAGTTGAATAATTTTATTCTTCTTTAAAAATAAATTTTAAAGAAAGGAAATTATTCTATAGAAATTTTAAAAAACTAGCATTTTGAAGCTGCATCACAGACACCCTAGACCAGGTCTTCAAACTTTTTTAACTCACCAAACCCCTAAAACTTGAAAGTGCTTTCATGGAACTCCTAAATCTAGAAAGTGTTTTTGTGGAACCCCTAGAACTAGAAAGTATTTTCGTAGAAACCCATTCCATACACATACATCGAAGAATATATCTCAAAATAATATTTAAAGTAGATCAACATGTTATAGGCACTTTACATAAAGGCAGTTGTAAAAATAAAGTATTGCATTTATTATTAAAAAATTACAACCTAATTTTTTAAATATAATTTACTCATTAATAATATTAATTTGTGATTCAAATGTCCCCTACCCATGCATTACATTTAGTAATTGGGATATATATGCAAGAATTTTTTACACAAACTGTCGAAGTATGGGTCTATTGAGATTAAATGCCAATAGACCCAGAATATTAAATGCATTAATATTCTGATTTTAATTTGTTTTTATGCTTTGTTTTTGTAGCCACTTACGTTGAGAAATATATTACACTTAAACACAGTGTTTTGAATGGCATTAAAATGCTTATAGCTGTGTGAGAAATTTGTGTATTTTGCATGAATTTGACCTAAAATTTAGAAGCTGTTCTTGCTTAAATTTAGATTTTAACATCAACTCTGTTGATATGTTGTTCTTATTACTTCATTATAGGTATTGTTTTCCACAAATGTAAAAAGGTGTGCATATTTCCCATTTGCAAACTACTGAGTTTTGCAAGACATTGGGTTAACTAACAGGTATAAAATTATGTGAAACACGAGATTGTAAACAATAAAATACTCACAATCTAATAGGAAAAATATATATAAAGATAAAACGAGCACATTTTGATATTTTTTTTATTACATTATAACAAAAGTTTAAAAAGTGTTGCAAAATAAAGTTATTATATATAAATAAAATTTTCAGCTTTAATGAATAGGGGGAGGGGAGAAGATGAGCTTTAGGTACTTGTAACTATACAAACTTCATAGAAAACGTGAAACCATTTTGCATGCATATTTATTTCTTCTCAATTTTTTTATTGTGACTCGTGGAACACAGTTTGAAGACCACTACCCTAGACTAATGTAGCACAAAAATATTCTATTTATATATATTGCCACCTAGTGGTAGAAATAAACAACAATTATGCAAATGAGAAAAAACATGTTTCATTGGGATTAATGCAAATGAGTTGGTTCATATTTTCCCCAGATAGCAATTATGAGAATAAAATTTATTAAATTTATTAGAAATCTCTACAGAAAAAGTGTTAGAATTTATTTATAACTAAATTAAATTCATTTCCAACACAACCACTTGTAGCATATACTATAAGTTGAGTTGAGTATTGGATTTTTGTGACACAACAGCCAGATTTGGCTATACAGTGCAAACCATTCGTTTAAAAAAGTAATAAAACTACATTCATGATTGGAGATAAAATTCAAAGTTAAAAATTATAAACATTAAAAGGTAAAACATTACATTGAAATAGCAATGTTTCGCAAAAGAAGTATTTTTTATTACATCAGAGTACTAAAAATTGTTAATAAGTAAAAGATCTGAAAACAATACATTTTGTCAAATGAAAGCAAAGAATTACTTCTTACAGTTTCTAATTCTGGTGGGTGTTAAATGGTGTGAGAATACTACACATGGCCAAGGTTCCACATCATAAACAATCATTGCCTCATCTGATGAATTTCTATGGCTGTACTTTTCTTCGGTTTGTGAGGTGTCATTTTTATTTATATTTTAGATTTATTTTTCTCCAAACTGTGCTTTCTCATACAATTTTTAGCATTTTGTTTCAAAGTCCGAGTTCCAGCAGATACGGAGGAAAGTTGACTACAGCATGTGGGAGTGGAAGTAATAAGTTCAGGAACAGATAACAGAGTTCCAGTTGTTAGGGCTGTAAATTAAGAAGATATGGATTGCAAAAGGTGTATTTGAGTCGATAAGGATAAAGGAACCGAAGAACAAAGACTACTGGATATGGCCGAGGAAATACCAGATACAGAAATGGCTTGCTGCGATTCAGCTGATTGAGTAGAGACATTGGAAGATGTAGAAAGTAACAGTGGTGCCTGAGTTGCTGAGGGTTAAGCTACAAGTATTGAGAAAGTTGCACTTGGTATCGGATGGGAGGGAGGTGAGATAGCTATTGGAGGTCAGACACCTTTTGTTGTATATGGATCGATCTGGGAAGGAGAAAAGAAGTGAAGCTTTTAGTGGTCTGGGCATATGTTGATGTAGTTTGAGGGTAGAACCATTTTTTTTCACTTTTATGAAAGATATGTTTTTAGTTTCACTTTGATCTCCAGCATATTTTTGTTCACTTAATCGTTGAGGGTAGGCCTTAGAACTGGATGGATGAAACTGCAAACAGTTTGTATATTTTAGTTCTAGAGTGCAGTCCATATCGAAATGATTGATGGCTGCACATCGAGAACATGTCTGTTGTTCACACCATGCTCAGGGATACCTTAAGGCATGGACCCAGGCCTCGCCCTTGAAGGGGGCTTCGTTTCGCTTTCAATTTGGCCTCAATAAGACTGGGCACATTCTCTGAACAATTGGGAATTTCCAACTGTATGCCAACTGGCAACAGTGGCAAAACTGCATTATGTCATGTCTAGACCAAGGCCTGGGGTCAGCAGGCCTCAGCTCTTTGCATAGTAGGATGCAGCTCTTCAGACTTTTGCCTCTGTATACTATTAAAAAAATATTTTTACTAAATAAAAATTGTTACTCTTTCACATATTTCTTTATCATTATCTACTCAAAAAAATTTTTTCCACTATTTGTGCATTTAAATATTTGATTGACTGAAGACAATTTCTTGTATATTAAATATTTTAACACAGTTTGTTGAGAATCAGGGAGTAATCTTATTTCTAAAACAAGAAAAATCAAATTTATTGATAAAACTATTGTGGGAAAATAGTCACACAGATCTTTAAGTGATTTTTCAACAATGTTTACTTATTTCCACACATGAGCTAAGGATCACTCATGAAAGAACAAGAGATATATTTGAGCTCCCAACTGAAGTGACAAAACATATTCCATATTTTATGACTCTGTTAAAGATAATGACTCAATATCTAATGCTAACAGGATTTTTTATTTATGCTAATAGATGGCGCCTGTATCTCTCATTTGTACTTATAGTTTTCTTTCTCATATAAAATAATTCTAGCTCTTGTCACTAAGTGCGCAGGTTGTATTCTGATTCAGCTAATATTTTGTTAATAATAAAACTTAAACAGACCCAGGGCAAATTAAAAGAGGGTTGAAATGACCCTGAAAGAAAATGCACATTTTCGAAGAACTGAGTGGCCTGCAGTTCTAAATTGGCACTTCTCCCTTTATATTTCATCTTTTTGAAAAAGCAAAAGGTAATTATGTTTTTATTCTTGAATTGTATTTCCCAGCGATTTAATATAATTTACAAATATTTGTATCACAAAGTAAAATAATATCTTATTATATTTGCTTTTTCTTTCTTTTTTTTTTGTACATTCTTGCTCACTTGGAATAACATGAAATAATCTCAATTGTCTTTAATTATATATAAGTATGTTGATATATATATATATGTATACATATGTGTGTGTGTAATCCACATACTCTTAGAATGTTTTTATTTTGATTAATATGTGTAAGTACGCACTTCCTTCATTTAGAATGCACCTCAATCTCTCCAAAAAAATTTTCAATTAGTACTGTAATTCAGAGACATACTTTTATGTGCTTCTAATATGGAAAGCTTTAGTTTTCTCGTTTAAACATTTAAATGACAATTCTTTTTTTTTTTATTACTATTGAAACTTGTATAAAAAACATTTATAAAACAAATACATATTACTAAAACATATTCGAAAAAATGCAGAACTCTTATGCAATAGGTATCCTAGGGAATAATTTGATAATTAGATAAACACCTGTGCAATACTTTTACTGTTTTAAGAGTAAAAATCAAAAATAGAGAAATACTTGCCCAACATATTACAATATAAGAGATTTACACGAAATTTTACTATAAATTTTCGTTTTTTGCGTGTATGTTTCATCACATTTTCCAGCTGAAAATTGAAATTTATTAGAATTTCAAACCTCTATGATCGATTCTCTAATTTGCAACTCACAAACATAATGTAAAAAATATCAAGAGCTATTTGAACTGTTTGGTTTTTTGAGAATATTTGCAATTTGAATGAGGCCGAAATTAAAATAGCAAGAAATAACAAATGACAAATACACAAGAAAATAACAAGATTTACAATAAAGATATTCATGAGGAGGAAATGAATTTAGAATGCCAAAATTTCAAGTCATATCTGATCATTGATGGTGAAAAACTAAAAGAGCAAGAAGAAAGGGCAAGAGGATTAATAGAAATTATAATTCTATAAATGCACATAAAGAACAGTTGTTGAATGAGAGGATTGGTATCGGGATCAACATACATATATGTACATATCCAACATACATCTATAAATTTCATTATGCATGTATAATGAAAGATTATTCATAGCATTCCCAAATATTGAAATAGTTTGTATGGCTCAATCACATTTGAATAATTTAAACTTGACAAGTACTGATTGCGTGAGTATTTATTATGTTGCACTACATCACAAAATAAGGGCTATTGGTGACGGACTTCGTAATTTATAATGACACCTGATTAGGCATCCACCTCTCCAAACTACCCCACAACACCAAGGGAGGACTTTGAACCTCCCCAGGTTTAACGTGCATCAGCCTCTTTACACAAGTCTTCACTGGTACTAGGGTTCCAACCCACTATTCAACAACGCCAGTCACCAGCACGGCTGATCCTAGCACATGTACACAGAACGGGGACGGCCAAAGCAAGGGGTGGCCATAGGCCATTTGTAGTTCTATCAATCAAGCAATTTTTTAAAAAAATTTCAAAGTAAAACATAAGTCCAATAAATATGCTGAATTTTAAGTTACTGAAAAAACAAAATAAGTCACAATTTCCCGATAGCGTCACTTAGTTTAAGAAAAATAGAATGCTAGTGCTAAGTGTGATGGTCCATTAACTTCTACTTTTTACACATATCCTTCATTTGAAATCAAAATTCGTGGTACAGCCGGGAATACCGCGATGGAAAAGCTATATACTAAAGCAAAGCTTTTTTTGTTGTTGTGTCTATGATGGGCCGCCAGTGCGCTCGCTTCTAATTTATTGCTTTGCTCAGTGTAATCACTACTTTTTTTATTTCAGAATAAAATTAATTTTCTGAGGGAGAGGTTGCGGCAATGTCTCTCTCCATTTGAATAGTCGTATATTGACTTTTTTTTTCAGGGTGCATCAGCCTAAAAGAGATTATAGATTTAAGTGTTGGGAAAATTGTTCTTGAAATTTGTTTAATGATATGAGATCGTAAATAAAACGTTTGTTTTGAATTCTGTTTTGGAATTAACTGATATATTAGAATAGCACTTTGAAGTGCGTGAAGCCTGCAAAAGGCAAGAAGATTTTTTTCATTATAATGGAAAACATCCAGAAAAAAAAACGAAAAAGCGCAAATAGCACTAAGATTGGCAGCAACACAGTTAATTAAAACTGTTGAGAACATATTAAAAGAACAGATTGACTTTGATTTCCTTGAGTAAAACTTGAATTTATTAATAATTAAATTGGAAAGTTTAAAGAATATTGATGGTTTAATACTAAATGAAACTCTATTAAAACAATATGATACTGAATTTAATACTTCATTTGATTATTCTGATGCTACAATTTTTCGAGCAAACAAGAAATTAAAAGAAAACAAAAGTCATGTTAAGCCAAAAAAAAAAAAGCATGTAAGAACAGAATTCAACTTCTGTAAATACACAAATAACATTGTTAAACTTCCTAAAACAATTATTCAAAACTTTTATGGTAATTGTACTCCATTTAATAGCTTCTGGAATATGTTCCAAATTTCTATCCATGATAATAATTCACTTTCTAAAATAGAAAAATTTAATATAAAAAGCTATTTAGCTGGTTCAGCTGCTCAAGCAATAGACGGTTTTGAGATTAATGAATTAAACTCTGATTCCGCTGTTGAGCTTCTTAAAAAAGATTCGGAAATAAAGATGTGATAATTAATAATCACATCAATAAATTATTGAATCTGCTTCCAGTATATAAATCTAATGAGATTCCGAGGTTGAAAAAGTTACACAACGAAATTGGAGTAAATGTTAGGAGCTTATCCACGTTAAGCTTAACGTGAATAAGCTTAGGACCCAAATCTTACAGCTCTTTATTAGTTGCTGTCATTTTGAAATTATTCCTATTGAATTTACACTAGAATATAATCGAAGAAATATTGAAGAAAAATTGATTCCAGATATAAACGATTTTTTGGAATTTTTCCAAGCAGATACCAAAAGTAGAGAAAGAACTTTTTTGATGAAACTGGAAATTGCTGTGACTAGTTTATATACTGATTCTAAGAAAAAACAATTCAAACCATAGAGAATTCTACAACTAAACAAAGTTCAAGGACGCACATCTACATGTGAATTTATGACATCGGTAAATGAAAGAGATCTACAACATTGCTTTTTTTTGTAATCTATATTATTGGGCAGAAAAGTGCAATAAAATTAGCATTGGAAAGAAAAAAGAAATTTTGAAGAAACAGGGAAAATGTTTTTTGTATCCAAGACCGAAACATCGTATAAAAAATTGTTTATCAAATATAACTTTAGGTTACAGAATTTGCAATAGTAGACATAACAAAACAATTTGTTACAAATCTTAATGAAAATAAGCATACTGAATCAGAAGGGAAGGAGACAGATTCTCAGTATACAGTCATCTTAACAATTTCTTACAATAAACAAAATAAAATTTTCTTGCAAGTATGTACCGTAAAATTATAAAATAATTCCAAAGAAATATTTTGATGTTTGTTATGTGATTGTGGATCAATGAAGAAGTTTTATAACAAAAAAAAAGTCTAACTGTTTAGGACTAACTGCCATTAGGAAAGAAAAATTGACAGTATATACTTTTGGGAATAAAACTCCCATAGAAAAGGATTGTGATGTAGTTAAATTAACTCTTAAAAATAAGGATTCGCCAAACTTGAAAATAGACATAGATGCTTTGGTTACTGATCAAATTTCGACAGTAAATATCGCCTTTGGAATGAGACAATATTCCGCACGCAGTTCAGCTAGAAAATTTAGATCTCCTGGACTCTCCAGATTGTCAAGAGAGAGAGCCTATTACATTACTAATTGAAGCAGACTATTACTACCATGTAGTTACTGGAAAAATTAAACATTTGAGTAAGAAGTTAGTTGCATTCGAAACCACCTTCAGCTGGTGTCTTCAATGTTGAAACAGCAAAAATCAAACATTGTTTGCTCTAAGTGTAATAGTTCAAGAAAATTTGATTTTGGATCAACTAAAGAAATTTCGGGATCTTGATGTCTATGGTTTAATTGACACTAAACAAGAATCTGCCGTCTCTGAAAATCAAATGATGAAGAGAGAGAACTTCGAATCAAATATTAAATATGACGAAAAATCTAAATGTTATAGAGTAGGGTTATCGTGGAAGTTAGAAGTGCAGGAATTTGAAGATAAAAGGAAAATTTTGCTGAGAAGAGATTTACGTGACTCAGAAAGCGGTTTTATAGAGTTAGTCCCATGATTCTTATAGTGTCTCAAACAACGTTACTCTTTATCTTCCTCACACAGAAGTAATTTGAAAAGATCGCTCTTCCAGCCAACAACATATTGTATATGTTTTATCACAAGACACTAATTCCTTTTCTCTGAATAGTTGTCTACATATAGAACCAAACCTTTATCCTGAAATTTTCGATATCCTTTTGAGGTTTAGACTAAATGCAGTCACTTTCACTGCCGACATGAAGCAAGCGTTTTTACAAATAATGCTAAATGAAAAGGATAAGGATGTAACAAAATTCTTGTTTTCGAACGACCCCTTCGATGAGTATCAGCCTCCTACTGTATATCAGTTCACCAGAGTTTTATTCAGTATTAGTAGTTCGGTTTTTGTTGAGCACAACTATAAAATATCATTTGAAGAAATATTTGATAAAGTATACAGATACAGCTAACTTTTTGAATGAAAATATTTATGTAGACGATATTATTGGAAGTGAATTGGTTGTAAATCAAGCTTTAACAATTACTTTAGAAGTAAGCAAAATTTTCGAAGATGCCAGTATCTCTCTACACAAATGGCAAACTAATTCGAAATCCTTGCACAAGGCATGGTAAGATAAAGGAGTAATTTTGGATGAAAATCCTCATTTTGAAACATGAAAAAAATAATTTGCCCTATAAAGTTTTGGGTATAGCATGGAACAGCAGATAATATTTTCTATACTTTGATATTAAAGGGTTAATCGACTTTGTCTCTAAAAGAATTGATACAAAGAGATTTATCTTGCAAGTTCCATTGGATTTTGGGGATCTTTTACTCTCCGGATAAAGTACTAGATGCAGAAATATGGTTTCTGGGCATAGAGTGGGATGAAAGTCTTCCTGGTGACATAATTTCCCTTTGGGCTGATTTGTGTAAAGAGGTTCCTCAGTTAACTGACTTTTCAATACCACACTATTATTTTTTCTGGCCCTTTAGTGAATAATTTTGAAACACTAGAACTTCACCTTTTTTCTGATGCCAGCACAAAGGCATATGGAACAGTAGCTTATCTCTGTGTGACATCTAATAAAGAAATTCTAACGTCATTTGTTGCTTCTAAGAACAGAATAGCTCCTTTGAAAACTTTGATGTTTCCAAGATTGGAATTAATTGGTGCTTTACTGTCAGCTATATTAAGCAGCAATACAAATATAGCAATTTAGAAAAAGTATTAAGAATTCCTGTGTGACTGAAACTATTAATTAAAATGTTGAAAAAAATCCAATGTATTACACGGTCCCCCTAATAAGTGAAAAGTTATTGGAAGCAAAAACCCAGTGTTCGTATCAACCAAATGCCAGCCTTTCCAGTCTGCAGCTTGGATTTCGCGGGACCTCTCCAGTGGCGTAGCATGGGCTTTCCCCACCTGCAGCCAACCAGAAATTTTCCCCTCTTTATTTTAATTATTAGTCAAGAAAATTAGTAAAAGTCAAAAAAATGCAACTTTAAATTTTTTTATTGATTAAAAATGCACTTTGTTTTTTTCATAGCAAAATCTTGTATACAATTTTCATTATCAATATGTATGTCATGTTCAATTACTAGAACAGCTAAATTTGTTAGCCTTAACGTGGACATAGTGGATTTTATGAACATCTAGTGAAATCTGTCAAAAAAAGCCTGCATAAAATATTTTGGAAAGCCCTATTAAGTTATTAAGAAATGACAACTATACCTACTGAGATAGAAGCTGTTCTCAATCTAAGACCACTGAGCTATGTATATGAAGAAAGTGATGAACCAAGGCCTCTCACCACTATGCATTTTTTAAACTTGGGAGCAAAATAAGCCAACATATCCTGTTACGTTTGCGGAAATTGTAGGAAACGCTTTTAAAGTCATCTCTTTTAAAAAGGAAAAATACCAACAGTTATTAAAACAACTGTGGAATAGATGGAAAAAACAACATTTATTAGATTTGCAAACTGCTCATTCAGTGAAAAAACCCCAGAACTACATCCTGAACTAAAGGTAGGTGATGTTGTATTGATTGAAGAGAATACTAAAAATAAGCTTCTTTGGAAGCTAAGTAAAATTGAAAGAACCCTAGCAGGGTGTGATAACAAAACACACTGTTATGAACTAAAGACTGGTGGTGGACTGTTAAAACAAACTGTTCAACATCTTTATCCACTTGAACTATAGACTGTTTTCTTACAAAATGAAAAAACTTTCGACCTTTAAATTTGTTTATTCCTTTCATATTTATTGTTTAATTTAGTCCAATTATCATTTATTTAACCTATCATTTTAACCTATTTATTTATCATAATCTTTAATTAGTTATAAAATTTCCCTTTGAAAAAGAATTCTGTATTTTTAAAGTGTTTTTATAGTATTTCAGCATTTTATAGTATTTCTGAATTCACTGTTACATAATTTATTTGCATTTACTGAACGATGTAATTAATAAGTGAACTCTTTGAAGAGTTCAAGTGGGGAGTTTGAAGCAAAACGTTCTTTTTAGTTGTGTCTACGCTGGCGCTGCCAGTGCGTTTGCTTCTAATTTATTGCTCTGATCAGTGTAATCACTATTTTTATTTCAGAATAAAACTAGATTTCTGAGGGAGAGGTTGTGGCAATGTCTCGCTCTATTTGAAGAGCTGCTTATTGATTTTTTAAATACTTTTATTATCAGCGGTGCACTGTGGATTGATACTTAACAATGGTGTCTCAAAAAAGATTTTAACGAAAGCTGCTTTACGAAAATATCTAGTATGGTATTACCCAAGAAATAGGAGTGTTTAAATTCATATTAATGATATTATTATATTAATATGGTGATAATTATGTCATTTTATCTTGGTAACTTTGCTTTCAAGTGCATAACATGGATAGCACTTATAATTTAATATTACATTCTATTTATTTGATTTCATCCATTAAAAGGATGGCAAGTGTGTGTGTGTGTGTGTGAAAAGCACACAACACTAAAGTGTCCAACATATATTGGGACTTTTTAGCACTTTTAAATTCAAAATTCTATAACACCAATGTTGGATTTTTAAAATGGAATAAGAGACACTAAATTAAATCATATAACATTTAGACATATTTTGAATCTTTGACTTAAAAAATAAAAAGTTAATTTACATATATCATATATCACTTAAGTGTTATGAACAGTATTGATTTTTAGTTAGATTTAATAAAAGACATTGACCAACCTTTGCCTTTTTCTTAGCAGCTACTTTAAGAGGACGCTTTTTAACAGATACAAGATCTTCAGATTCTGACTCGCTACTAGATGTTTGGTATTCCCTGTAGCAGGATGGAAATTATACATTTTAAATGTAAAAAACTGATCCATATAAATTTATGAAAAAAAATCAAATGAAGTTATGAACGAAAAATATATATGTCGCAGGGAAATAAATGATGAAATTAGAGATTTGATCAATTCACAGAAGATGTTAAAATAAAAACTGTTTGGGTCATTTCTTTAAAGAGAGAAAGTCAGTGATTTCATCAAATCTAAGAGCTGTTTTAGTGAAAAGATGAAATAAACAAGTCATAGAAATTGTGCAGCTCCATTTTTGCTTGCAACCACACCCTTTTAACTCCAATCCTGCATTCATGCTGTCAAGCGCTCTAACATAATGCAAGAAAGGTTGTACGCATTTTTATTATTATTTTCCATATTTTGAGTATTTCTTAAATACCTAAAAATTAGTTGATATAGAAAAATCTGAACAAATTTATGTCTGAAGAGCATTTTAATGAAACTATATCGTTAAAAAGAAAAACCTTTTTGGACTCATGAAAGGATAGAAGCTGTAATAATCATGGATTAATTAAAAAATTAGCACCCCTACTTAAACTGCAGTGGACACATAAATAGTACTATTATGGAGAAAAATATGATTTTATGGAAGCAGGTACAAAAAATCTGATTTTGAAGAGAACATCCAAATCTGATCCAGTAGTAAAAATAGTATTAATGGAAAATTTTTATCCTATATTTAAGGAAACACATCAATATATCTGCCATGGAGGAACAGATAAAAGCTGTATAGATTGAAATTGAAGTATGTATAATACCTACTTCAGTTGCATTGGGAGTCTTTAAAGCTGTGCAAAGAATGTCAGTTAAAAAATTTTTGGTTTGGAAAAAAAAAAATTCCAAACCAAGATTTTTTTGTTTATTTAATTGTATTTAGCGACTTCAATCAATAGGGTTAAGCTAACTTACAATCAATCCCAGATAGAAATTACACATGACTATTTAACAACCAGGATCACGAGACGAAATTCAGCTTTCTTTGACCGTTGACTTCACAAAGATCTTCTGAAGTAACAATGAAGCTATTAAAATATTTTTGAAAGTAGAGTGTCTCCTCATATGCTACAAAGCGACTAAGGTCGAGAGTTTACAGCTGCTATCATACAAGAATTAAAAAGCCTGTGGTTAAAGTGCAAAACTATAAATGGTAGGCCTGAACATCCAGCTAGTCGAGGCAAGCGATCAAATCAAGATGTTAAAGCTACGTTACGTGCATGGCTAACTGATAAACACACAAAAAATTGGGCTATAAACAAGATGCAACTTTGTTCAATTCCAAAAGAATACCTTTTTCATGAAACCATTAAGCGATCACCTTGCAAAGTTTTATGTGGAACAGAACCAAATACAGGATTTCCCAATGTAGACATATTTAGAGAAAGTTGCTTGAAAAATTTGGATCTGTTTCTCAATTAGAAAGACTATGATATTATTTCAGCACCAAAAGACTTACCAGAAGCTTCCTTAGAGAACAAGAATGGTGCTTTGAAAGAGCTACAAACATCTGACTAAATTGTATTGTTTACATTGCTTCAACTTCAAAAGGCTATAGATTTAGAGAATCTTCTAAAAATTGAATCAATTTCTTAATAGACAATGACACAATTCGAACCAGTCAACAACTGTACTTCAACTCTTCTTCAATAGTTAAAACATCTAAATGTTATTTGCATCAGAAGTAGCAGTCAGCTACAGTAAAGCATGTTGGCTTGTTTGTTAAATAGAATCAAGTGGAGTCCATTCATGCGACATTTGTAAAAATCTGGTGCACACAATATGTGGGGATACAGTAAGAGAAGAAAGATATGGATTGAAAATTCTATGCAGTTTATGTCAAAAAGAAGATGATATTAAAGATAAAAGGGAAAATGCTGTAAAACACCTGAAAAAATTAAAGAATTTATCTTGAAGAAGCTTAAAGATGTGTCAGTGAACTTCACAGTTTTAGTGCATGTACCAGGCGTGTAGTTTCCGCCGTATCAATGATATCAGACTCTCAATCTACAGGGGACCCAACATGTATGTAAAAAATTATAAAATATTAAGGGGACCCCAAAAAGGACACACAAGGAATTTTGAAACAGGGCCCACTCAAGACTAGCTCTGCCAGTGTCATGTACCCAAAGTAAATAGAGGCCTATTAATTATACTCTTCAAAATGTAACACATTTACCAAAATAGTTTCACAGATGAATTTGCATGAGATTGCTGGAAAATCATACATATTTGGAGGTCAAGTATTAATGAACAGTTCCTGTGAGCACAATCCAAATTACAATGTTAAACAAAAATATTTGCTTATAAAAAATGTAATGTATTTTGTAACTCGAGATTCAACAAATCGACATGTTTTACTTAAGTTCAATAAAGATTCTTAATTATTAATTAATAACATTCGGGAAAAAATGTTAAAAGTTTTACTGAAAAAAAATGCATTTTTAAAAATATCAGCTACAGTATCTATTTTTCTACAGTATCTATTTTTCTACAGTTTCGAATAAATAACTTGTATGCTGATGACTATTGTATTACTTGTTTTACATTTAATAAGGCCCGATTGACTAAAATACTTTAAACTCTTAACAATATTATTTCCTCTTTTCACTTAGAAAGTTTGGGGATTTGATCAAATCACTGACTCTCCTCAGGGAAATGACCGAAGGAGTTTTTATTATAACATCTCTCATGTTGTTTCTATCCCTTAGAGATTTGACCAAATCTCCAATTTTATCATTTCTCTGCAACATGGGCATTAATGGGCATCTTTTTCATTATAAAATTAGCAAAACACAGTTTATTATTTTGACAGGCTCTTAAAATATTTAACTCATTTCACTTAAAATGGAAAATACGATCTTCTTATAATGCAGTTATAAAAAATATACAATTAATCAAAATATATCAAAAACTGGAGAATAAAACAAAAAAATTTTTAGAAAAATCCATTAACAAATCAATACAAAAAGAAAATCATTTATGGTACAATTAACCTTTTTATGAAACAAAAAATATAATAAATTGATCAGATGTGTAACAAAACTATACAGGAAATAAAAGTATGTTACTCAGTATGAAAGATTACAATTTACTTTTTCATTCAAAAATTACATACACATTATTAAAGATCTCTTTGTGGCAAACTTTCATTACAATTTTTGTCTCATTCATAAATAAAATATCTTGTTTTGAAGAAAATTAATGGGAGCTAAATGCACACAATGACAGAAGAGGGAGGGGGAGTTATTGAACCAGCCAGCATTAGCCTCGCAATTTCCAGTTTTTGACAAATATTTATTGAATTTCAAGTCATTATTACATATACTAAATTTCTATTTCTTATTTAATATCGACATAGGCTAGCAGAGACACAATTAAATACATTCAAGTCTCAAAAGCTTTTGAATTATGCAGAAAAAGCCTCCCATTACCTAAAACTTGTGTCCAATTCGAAATTCGGATAAAACCTTAAATCATCAAATACCATGATAAACCATCAAATATTCGGCCTATTTCTCCAACCTCACAAAAATATTTGATTCTTACCACATTTAGTCAAACCTAGGTAATTGTGTTTGGATAAAAATAATTTTTACTAAATATGACCAGATATGAGAACTAGTATACTGTCAGATACGTTTAATGTCAATAAAATTAAATTCACAGGCATACGAAAACACCATATTGTAACTTCTCACATCCTGAAGGAAAATAGAATAACATACAGACATGGACATAATAGGGCTTATACCTATTTGACGGGGATTCACACATTGTTTAACAATCGTCGATCACTCTAAATATCAGACTCCAATTTTTCAGATAGTTGATACTGTTACGAATTTTGTGTAAATAGTGTAAATAATTTGTATTTGAGTGTTTAATGCATTTATATTACTCTATGTTATATTTATTTCATGTTAAAATTGTACTATTCACAAGCAGTGCGTTATAATGGCGATTGAATGAGAACTTGGCGAAATCTGGGCGGTAGAGCCAAGTTGGCATCATTTTTGGCGACCTAGTTGGCGGTCAATTTGGCGACCTTGTTGGCGAGTTCGGAACCCTCTGGAATCTTCTAGAAAGTAGTAGCTCTCTCAACTAGTGTCACGTTCAATGACACGAGCGGTTAAATTTCTAGAAGTTTCTGTCGCGCATATAAAAAGGATGCTCGCCGGTACGGCGGAGAGTCTTGATTAAGCCAGCGGTTAGTGAGGATTGTTTTGACTAGCTCGGCTGTGCTTGAGAATAATCTTTAATTACATGTATTATCGATTGCGTGTATTACCGATGAATCCTATATTGAAAGGATTGGATTTTTGTTCATAAATTCGCATCGCTGTTAAAGAACTGCTTATTTTCTTTGTGATTGTTTTTGCATAAAATCCACGAACACGGATCTACATAAAAGTTTGGTGTCAAAAGTGGGATTTTATGCCAATAACAAGAGCTATGGATGAGCAACTGAAGGTTCTGTTGGAAGGCATCAATGCCTTGAAAAACGGCCAAGAAGAGACTAGGCAAGAAATGCAGAAATGTCTGGTTGATACTAAGAATGAGTTAAAGGACAGAATTGAGAAAGGCGAAGAACAGACTAAGCAAGAAATGCAGAAAGGTCTAGAAGATATGCAGAAAGGCCAAGAGAGAATGCAAAAATGTCAGGAAGACCTCAAGAATACTTTAGAAAAGAAAATTGACAATGTTGAAGAGAAAATCAATAGCGTGGAAGAGAAAATAGCATTGAAAGTTGAAGAAAAGATTGCAGTAGTTGAAGAGACGATAGAGAAGAAAGTAGAGCAAGTTGAAGAAAGAATTAGAGAACAAGTTGAAGAAAAATATGAAGTGGCTGGAAATTTTAGCCTTATTTCACAGCAAGTAGAAGATCTCGAAAAGAAGCTTCTAGTTTCTGGAAATAAGAACGAAAGCAAGATTTTGCCTTTTTCTCCAGTACCTGTGCCATCCTCTCCGGTGCCTGTGACTGCCTCAACAGTGTCAGTGAAACTGTCGACCTATGACGGAAAAACGAACTGGGAAGTATATAAGACTCAATTCTCAATAATTTCGGAAGCCAATGGATGGACTGAGGGAGTCAAAGCTTGTCAGCTAGCAGCATCCCTTAGAGGAGAAGCCGCCAAAATACTGCAGACTCTTCCCGATACAGAGAGCGGCTGAATTTAAACTCCCTATATAATGCTCTGGATCTTCGGTTTGGCCAGAAGTACTCTAAGGAATACGCACATCTGCAGATGAAAACAAGACTTCAGAAAACCGGAGAAAGCTTGCAGGAGTATGCCTCCGAAGTAGAAAGGCTCGCCAACTTGGCTTTCTCCGACCACCCAGCAACTGTGCAAGAAACCTTACAGTACTATCTCCTTACAGTATTTCGTGGACGGCCTGAAGGATGGGGAAATACAGAAGGCTGTGAGAATGGCAGATGTTCAAGATCTTAAATCTGCCCTGTTATATGCCCTGAAAGTGGAGGCCGCCAATGAAGTCAGTTGCAGAGAGTCATTCCGTCCGAGAAGCTAAAGTGGCTGCAGATGCGCCCTGTGAATCTCCCTGGAGGAATGAGATGGAGAAACTGAGAAAGGAAATTCAAGATTTAATGGCTCAACGTCAGAACCTGATGAGACGTAGAATCATGTGTTGGGGGTGCGGTGGAGCAGGGCATCTGAGAAGTAGCTGCCCTCGAATAAATAAAGATCACAACATCAAGTGCTGGGGATGCGGCAGAACCGGGCATGTAAGAAGTAACTGCCCTCGAGTGAATCAAGAAGATCCTTGTCATACAAGTGTAACAGAATCAAAAAAAGTGTGTAGCAACCGAAAAGGTTCAGCAGATGAAAATGGACACGTCCATCCGTTCGAAAAAACCCTGTTTGGAGAGCAGCAAGAATCTCTCAAACAGCTTGAGGGTCGAAAAGAAATTTGATCTAATAGTCCGCCAAGTTACAACGCCATCCATATCGGCATTGGACCCGTGGAGTGATGAGAGCGTCCGAAAAGATCAACTGGCTGATACTGAAATAAAACCAATCATAGAATTAAAAGAGTCGTCTGACGAAAAGAACAGCTAGCAAGACATCGCCCCTTTCCATAGTACAACGAAGCATTACTGGGCTCTTTGGGACTCTCTCCATCTGAGAAATGGTGTTTTATATCGAAAATGGGAGTCTGACGACGGAAAAACATTCAGGTGGCAATTAATACTCCCAAAGACAAGAGTTTCAACAGTCCTTAAGGAACTCCATGGCAGTCCTACTGGAGGTCATTTTGGTGTTATGAAGACCTTACAAAAAGTTCGTGAGCGCTTCTACTGGAACAATGACGTAGAAAAGTGTTTCGCATATGTGATCCCTGTGCTGCACGCAAAGGTCCCAGGAAACGCACTAGAGGAAGACTGCAGCTGTATAATGTGGGAGCGCCTTTCGAACGAATAGCTTTTGACATCCTAGGTCCACTTCCGAGATCGTCAGATGACAACATCCTGGTTGTCATGGATTACTTCACTAAGTGGCCTGAAGCCTATCCTAATCCTGACCAAGAGGCCTCAACTGTTGCAGAGGTTTTAGCTCAACACTGGATCTCACGATTCGGGGTCCCTCTACAACTGCACTCCGATCAAGGGAGAAACTTAGATTCTGCAGTTTGCAAGAGACTGTGCGAAATACTCGCCATCGACAAAAACCAGGACAACCGCTTTGCATCCTCAGTCTGACGGCATGGTAGAGAGGTTCAATCGAACCATCCTGAACAGCCTCTCTCTCCTGGTATGCAGTAATCAACAGGACTGGGACAGGAAATTGCCATTTTTACTGCTTGCCTACAGGAGTGCCGTTCATGAGACCACTGGCTATTCCCCATCCCAGATGCTCTTTGGACGTGATCTTCGTCTGCCTACAGATCTTCTGTTCAGCCAACCACCAGATGCACCCTTGGCGCCTGAGGAGTATATCGAGAAACTCCAGGCACGGATGGAGGAAATGCATCATCTGGCTAGGGAAAGAATCGGCATGGCTTCCGAGAAGATGAAGACCCGATACGACGCAAGAGCAACCGGACACGACTTCCACGAAGGCGACAAAGTGTAGTTATGGAATCCGAAATGTGGCAAAGGACTCTCTCCGAAGCTGCAGACCAACTGGGAAGGTCCTTACACAGTCCTAAGAAGACTGAATGACGTTGTGGTGCGGATACAGAAATCACCACACTCAAAAAACCGAAGGTAATACATTATAATAGGAAAATGCCCCTCGCATCGAAAAATGCATCGATTTTCTAACAAGACACAAATCTAATTTGAAAATCATCCTTTTTAACAAAAAAAAATAAATAAATAAAAAGTATTGTGCAAAATATTATTAAAAAGTTTAATATCAAATCCTCGAAATAAAATAAAATCATACATAGGTGTTTTTTTTCTTTTTCAGTGAAAAACGTTCACTATATAAACAGAAAACCCTCTAATATGCTTTTACCAACAAAAACAAAAAAAACTTTAAAAGATACTATTCACCCCTCATTCTCTCTTTCAAGGTCACTGGAATATGAATGATTACACTCATTCTAAGAAATTAAAGGATCACTTCTACGGTCAGAGTAAGTGAACATTAACGTAGCACTGTCAAGCTACACGAGGGCTTTTGGTGATGGAAATCGAATAATTATAAATAGAAAATTAATGGGTTGATAACAGTATAATATACTACTTGTGCAACTGCTTCATACCTATGTAATAATGGATAAATAAACTCTGATCCAGGCAGTGTTAAAGCAAATTATATAAAAAGGAAATAATCATTCTTTGAATTATAAAAAACTTAAAATTGTAATCAAAATTAAAATGCTTAGGACCATATTTGTGCTGAAAAGATAAAGCAATAAACTTACCCAAGAGCCATTTGAGGAGAGGAAGTAGCCACAACATTACTATGAAATTTAGAACTCTTAACTTCTAAAACGTCAAAGTCTTCATCTTCTGAAAAGAATTAAAAATTTCATTGCACAAATCACTTGAAAATGTATATTTCCATAAATAAATAAAAACACTGAAATTAGTCAGCCTTTGTTTTTAATTAGGAAGGAGCAATAGTATGAGCAAAGAACCTGCAAATAACAGTAAATAAATAAATGTGGATGCCGTATAAATCACTCAAATAAACTACTAGTTCTCCAGATGAATGAAAAATAATAATGTTCAAACAATGATTTTTTTCCATTGAAATCAGCTTAACTCTTAGCACTACTAACATCTTACTAATATAAATACAAGAATTTACTGGTAAATTATTAGTGTAACTTTGCCATTCACAGAAAAGAAAAAGTGAAACAAGCATTAATTAGAAATTATAGGTGAGGTAGTAGCTACATTTAAATATTGATATTAATTATTTTAGAATCTCTTAACATACTCCCACTTTGCAAGGTGAAACTTATTTTGAACTATGCAACTTAAATTTTATATCAAAAGTTTCAAATTTACAGTTTTTAAAAAGACAGTTTGAAAATCTAACCATCGAGGAACTTTCATGTTTCTTCTGGATCTACTTTTTGGATGGTGTCTCATTTCACAAGTGAGACACCATCTAACAAATGTGTCACACACACACACATACAGTTTGCTTAGCACTTTTCAAGATACCAACATCAGTTTTGGTGGACACTTCTAATGGGTGGGTGAGTGAGTGAATATTAATGTCACACTGTACAGCTACTTGAGGACTTTTGAGACTTCTAATGAGTATAGCCATTGAAAAGGACGAATTGTCTGACTTTCGTAAGTTGTCGATCGTGCAACTCTAAGAACACCGTCTTTTCCAGGAAAAACCTCTAAAATGATTCCAAGTGGCCAATCTATATGTTGGACATTGTTATGCCTAGTTAAAACAACATCACCAATGCTTAAAAAAGACTTTTTTCTTACTCCTTTATGGACTAAAAGAGCAAGATACTCATTTCTAAAGATTCCTGAGATTTTCACGAAATTTCTGTAAATACTTTACATATTTTATCAAGGAATATCAATCTCAACTGTCAAGATCTTAAGTTTTGCTGTTGCCTTTACCGTGAATATACATTGCAGGAGTCAGTGAAACAAATTCGTTTGAATCCTCTAAGTCAGTACATAAAACAGTGGTTAAGAGTTTATTGACTCACAGTCACATAATATTGTGATGAGCTCTTTTTAATCAATGCCAGATTTTCTCAATACTCAAAGAAGTTCCTTGAGCATCCTTACTATATGCTCCCACCATCCACCCTATCATGCTGCTGTGGGCAGAAAGAATTTCCAAGTTCTGAACAGTTGAGTATATAGCTATCTGTTTTCAATCCAATGCTTCCAACGCTGTTTGTTCCTACAAAGTTTGTACCATTATCAAAGTAAAGAACAGCAATCCTGCCTCTTCTGACAATGGACTTATTACTTGAATGCAAGCATATGCGGTGAGTGATTGGACTAATTCAAAATAGACTGCTCTGTAGACAGCGGAAGTAAACAAAACCCAAAAAGGGAACTTAAATGGGTTTAGACTTGAAACGCTTGAACGTCGCACATTTAGAAAGGACCTGTTTTACTAACTATTTAGCTTTAAGAATCCAAAACGTCTCTATAACTCTTACAAATGAGATTAAAGAACCTGCATAAATTGCTTTTTCATGCTCTTCACGAACTAACTTCAGCTCTACACTAACTAGCTGGTAAGAGAACTAGGAGTCTAAAATCGTCCTTTCTATCACTATCCACAAGTTTTGTTCTTATTCTCAGAAGCTCCTTCTCATCTCTAAATGCTTGCATTTTAATAAGAAACTTCTCACCTTGAAAAGTTTTAAACTGCATGGACTTGAAAACTAGTACTTCTGCTTCTTTGAATTCTTCATAGCCCAGGTTGCTTTTCAATTTATTTTCATGTAAAATGTTGTGAAGAAATTGTACAATCCATGCCACAATTTTGATGTTTCTACTCTATAGGAAGAAAAATTATCACTCCAGATTTCTGTTATTCCATTATTTACCATGTGTTCAGGTTTCTCAAGACTATAACTCTAAAAGTTGCTGCCAAAGGGTGACACCAGAAACTGGAGACTGCTTAAAGGAACTGATTTTTAAAAAAAATAGCTTTATTCATCAATTATTCTAGTTTATTTTAAGTCTTAATTTATTCAGTAATTCCTTATTTATTTTTTCTTGTAAATCTTCATGTTCATTTAGTTAAAATATCATTAATTTTATTCTTTAAGATTCTAGCTATTCAGCAGTTGTTTGCTGTGCACTAGTCATGTTGGTGATATTCGAGATGCTGTTGGTGAAGTCATTACGTGGCCATTTTTGAATAAAGTCGATTGTTGTCGGTTTTAGTGAAATCATGATTCTTGTGTGTGCTTCTTGTGGCTTTTTCTAATGTTTCTAGCACCAATGGATACTTCGTGTTGTTTGGCGGGCAACCAATTCATTGGAAAAGACGGTGAGTCATTTCAATTAACTTTTGATACTGTATTATGTTAGAACTGACCTTAAGTATTTTAGTGAACTAGCATTTTAAAAACTATACAGTCCGCTCCTTATAACCCATTCTATTCAAATCATTCTCCAGGTTGGTCCATCGAGCCGGATTAATAGTTAAGAAATATATTATGGCAACAAAAATAGACAAATTAAAATCAAAACGAACTATTCTTAGGTCCGCAGTGACTAAGCTTGAAAATAAAGCTACTAGAATTTTGGAAACTGATCCGTTAGATATTCAAGAATTAAAAATTTTTAAATTTCAATTAATAGAGAAACAAAATCAATTAAAGGAAATAGATAATCAAACTGAACAAATTATTACTGATTTGAAGGAGTTAGAGAAAGAAATTGAAGATAACGAAAAATATTTGGAAAAATTCATTAGAATAAGTTGTCAAATAGATTTGAAATTAGAATTTTCGTTATCTGAGAATAGTAAGATTCTTGTAAATGCTAGTAATAGTGAGTCTATATCAATGTCAAAACAAACTGTAAATCTTCCCAAATTTGATTTACCTAATTCTAGTGGTGCTTTGGAAGATTGGATCAGTTTTAAACAGATATTTGTAACCACTATTCATGAAAATTCGGAACATCCGCATTTGTTTAGAAACATTAAATGTTACAACATCAAATTATGGAGTAATGCTGTATCCTGTTGTGGAATCATGTCTTCCAGCAGAAGACACAGACGCTAGGGACAGAAATGGACTCAACAGAGGGTCCCAGGAGATCTAGCCCTTGAAACTGAAAAATATCTCAAAAATTTGATGGCTCTCCTATCTCATGAAATAGAGGGAGAAGAATATGGCGTTTTAGCAGAAAATGCATTTGGAAGTTGTATGAATCGAAAGAAAGGCCCAGTGGTTGAGTGGTAGTGTATTGCGCTTCAACACCACAGGTCAGGGTTCTATTCCTGGGCTGGGCAAGGTCGACTCAGCCTTTATCCCTACTGCAATGGGTCAATAAATGAGTACCAAGATTGCTTGGGGACTTAAACACTGGGGGTCTCGCTTCACACTGACCACTTGATTGGAACATCTGCTCTAGCACTTCAATGCCCAATGGTAACATATACCAGGATGGGCACAGTAAGCCCTGGCCCTCGTGGACTGTTTCACCACTCAGTTTGAGTTTATCAATCCAAAGGAGAGTTCCATAAACAAGTTCAATGAGATGAACCTATGTCTATTATACTAATAGCAAACACATATGCAGGGAAAATAAGCTGGATATTTTGTGACCGTCCTCATTCAAGTCAAGATTGTCAAAAAATGTCAAAAAAGAGTTACAAATACCGAAAATCAGAGGTTACGTGGAGATGCTGCTTTGTTTGCCTTAAAGAGGATCATATGGAAAAAAATGTCACAGTGGTTTGAAATGCTTGATTTGTGGACGGAGACATTACATATTACTTTGCCCAGAATTTTAACAAAGAAAATCCTTCTTCACTAAAGGACACAGGTATCAATAAAAAGGGAAACCCTACAGAAGCTTTGTAGACAAATCTTAGCACAGAATGAGAAGTATATTTAAAAACAATAAGGATCAGAATGCGCTACAAGGGTACAGAAATCTGTGTATGCACCTTGATGGATGATGGTTCACATCGCTCATATGCTGAAAAAGATTTAGTTAAAGAATTAAAGCTTTGTCTTTCAGGCAAGGAAACGTTTTCACAAGGACTATTCGGTGGAGGAATTTCTCCAGCTGATGAGGATGGGATATATACTGTAACTGTTGAAAGTTTAGATTGCAAGTATTCCATTAAAATGTCTCTTCTCAATCAACCTGCTCAATGCTGCGCAGAATATGTGATGAATCATTACTTGCTAATCTGGCTTCTCGAGGGATAAAATATGCCTCCTATAAGAGTTCTTCTAGGAGCTAACATAGGAAGTATTTTGACCTGAGTAATTGAGGTATTTCCATCTGGAGTTTCAGCTGTAGAGACTTTACTGAGTTGGACAATTTTAGCACTAGGAAAGAAAAAGCATGTAGTTAATATGATTATATTAAACCTACAAAGAACTGAGCTGCTGAGGATATGGAACACGAAAACAGATGAACTTTACTGTATCGATCCTCCAGTTGACATGAAAGCCAATGAAGTTGCTACAAAGAAAATTTGCTTTCAATTGTTAACAGAGCATACAATCCAATAAGTTTCGTCTAATTTACTACTCCAAGAAGCTTGGTGCAATAAGTTGGAATGGGATGCCAAGTTGCCATCCAAATTGCAAACACATTATTGAAGGGCTAAACATTTAGATACTGCTGAGACGTATAATTCCTCGAAGGATATTGCATGGAGCTTTCAAAACAACTAGCCATATTTACAGATGCTTCGTCTCATGGATATGCTTGCTGTGCCTTTCTATACTCTGAAGATAAGGGAGACGTGAAAGCCTAAATAATTCTGCAAAGGCGAGAATAGCTCCTGTTAAGAGGCCGACAGTTTTGAGACAGGAGATTTTAGGAGCTGTCACGGGAGATAGAATTGGTTCGACAATATTGAAATCTTTGCATTTTACTTTGAAAACATATTTTAGGATAGATTCAATGATATTTTTTGCTTTGATTAAGAACACAAAACCCTGGACCAATATAGATGACTGGAGACATGTTCCAGGGGATATCAATCCAGCAGACTTGCCAACCCGATCTCTTGCGACTGGTTAGACCTTCTTCAGAGTCCTGCCTGGCTAAAGAAAACGCAGAATATTTGGCCAAATTCTGACATTAGATGCCTGATGAAGCTTTAGTTGAGAGAAAGAAAAGTGTTATCAACAGTATAAATATCAACTTGGAGGAAAATTTCAGCAAGAAACTTTTGTATTTCTCTAAATACAGTAAAATTATATGAATTGTTGCTTGGATACTACAATTTTAAGCAATGCTAATAAGAAAACCTCATGGATCACATTAGAGCTAACAAGTGAAAAATACAGAAAGCAGAACTTGCAGGCATAGTACAAAGAGAACAATTATTTGAATTAAAGGAAAAGATCAGGTGGCATTTAAGTCTAACTTCAGCACCCTGGTATGGTGGTTGGTGGGAGAGGATGGTTCGTAACATCAGGAAAATTGTATCAAAATGTCTTGGAAGAGCCTGTGTGACTTACAAAGTGATGTTGACACTGTTATGCAAAGGTGAAAACATCATTAATGGAAGACCTCTCACATAATACATTTCAGATGACTAATGAAATGACTGCAATAACTCCAGTTCATTTCATCCTAGATATCAGAGAAGCAGATGTACATGACTTGCATATAATTCAGAGGTTCCCAAACTTTTTTGTCTCATAGACCAGTGCTCCACAACCTTTTTATCGCTGCGGACCAGTCAATGTTTCATCATTTTACTGCGGCCCACCAAGGGTAGGACATGTTGATTGTTTATATTTTAGATTGATTTGGTTTAACAATTTAATTTAGTTACATTTAAATATGCTTTCAGAATAAAATATAGCTACACAAAAAATGAATAAAAGTAATTCAACATGGAATATAAAGTGATTTCCGTGGAAAAATAAAATGACAATAGTTTAACGTTCTTTAGGCGGCCCGGCACCATTTGGTCCGTGAACCAAGGGTTGTGGATCCCTGTCATAGACCCCTTGCCATGTTTTTCAGTTTGGGGTAGACCTCTGCTTACCTAATATTGAATTTTTGCAAATTTAGCAATTTAAATGTTTTGTTGACAGCTGGTATAGATCTACTTACTTTAAACGATTTAAATTTCTAACTGAAGTGAAGTACGTATTTAAAACTTAAAAAAACATGTTAATTAAATTAAAATTTAATTAATACATATAATAAACTAGCTGTATGGCCTGGCGTTGCACTGGCTTTATGTACTTATAAAAGCAAAAGCTTCAGTAAAATATACTTTTTCAAAATTTCTTTGTGTTGCACAGGCTATTGCAGTTTTAAGAAATAGTGTATATTTTTCAGAATTAAAATATGCTAACACTCATATGTGTATTGGTAAAATTAACATAAAACATGACAAATAAAATTAATAAAGTCTATTTTATTTTTGTTTAACATTTTAAACCATACTTTAAAAAAAAAATAAAGATTATCCGTTTTATTATATTTTTCAAAAGTAATATACGGCTAATTATGTTTTGTTTACTATTTTTATATGCGTGTAAAATGAAGTTCATATTCAAGAAATATTTTTATAAGTGGTATGTAAATGAAAAAATCTAACACAAAATTATATTATGTTCAGTAAAACAACGAAAAAATATTTTGAAAATAAAAATACTTTTATAACTTTAGAGAATGCTTGAAATATCATAAAAGGCATAGAAAATAAGGATGGCAATTAATAATGAACCATAACATATGTGGACATTGCTTTTATTTATTTTTTAACTTGTAGTGGATGACAGTGGGTAATATACAGTTTTTTCAAATATAACTTCATTTATTAAATTAAAAAATGGCAACAAACAAAACTAATAGTCCAACAACATATACAGAAAGGAAAATCCGTTTGTTGTGTCCCTGTAGCACAATGAATAAAATTGAGCTTCTTTTTGCAAACATAATATATTTTAAAGAGGGTAGAGCAATTGCAGAGCAGTGTATCCAAAAGTAAAAAAAAATTTATGAGTGTTCTTGTTGCAATTTCGCTTCACAGAAAAGAATGATTTCATAAAAATATATATTTGAATATAAGAGAGAAAATTAACTTGCTAAAAAGGTAAATATAAATGAAAGGATGAAAATATAAATAAAAATTATAACAGAAAAGTAATAACAGTAGTACGTTTCTGCTATGGGAACTATGAGTGAAATCATCTGAAATAGATAAACCAAAAGAAAAAAAATCATGTCATAAACAATTTCCTTAAAATATTAATATAAATAACATACATTAGGAAGCCTTCAACAAGAAAAAAATATAATTAGTACAAACTAAAATTTAATGATAATTATAGTGATAATTGAAATATATACATCATATATGAACAGTATATATACAAAGTATATGATCTTCATAAAACTAAATGAGGAACATATTATCAGAAGCAAAGTCAAATCGTGATGCATGAGACGTAAAATCACATTAACGTTGAATTTTAAAGAAATCCAAAGAGAAAATTGTATCAAGCAGCATCTTTTTGCTTAAAAACTTTTGGATCATGAATGATATAAATAGATTTATATATTTGAAGATTGTGAGAAACAAAATTGATGCTAGATGTCATGCGACAAAATATCTGATCAACACTGATCAGCATTGGATCCCTTTTCCTATAATGATGTGAAAATAGTATTTGCTGATGAAGGAAGAAAGGCCAATTTGTTTTTTTACATAAAATATGTTAGAATTTTAGTGGTTTTGGTATCAAGGTTTAAATTTTAAATTAAATAATATTCAGCTTTTTTTGCAGACATAATATATTTTAAAGAGGATAGAGTCATGGCAGAGCAGTGTACCCAAAATTTAAAAATAAATTTTTAATGAGTGTTCACATTGCAATTTCGCTTCAGAGAAAAGAATGATTTCATAAAAACGTATATGTGAATGTAAGAGAGAAAATTTACATACTAAAAAGGTAAATAGAAATGAAAGAATGAAAATATAAATAAAAATTACAACAGAAAAGTAATAACAGTAGTATGTTTCTGCTATGGGAACTATGAGTGAAATATAGATAAACCAAAAGAGAAAAAATTATGTCAAACTATTTCCTTAAAATTTTAACATAAATAACACACATTAGGAAGCCTTCAACTGGAAAAAAATAAAATTAGTACAAACTAAAATTGTAAAAAATATACAAAATAAGCCTACATTGTAATAAAGCATTTAATTAAATTTTCTGTAGCATTAAATTAATATTACCGTATTTTCCTGTATATAATCCGCAGCGGCGTATTATCCGCAAAGCCTTTTTTTCGAGCAAAAAAAAAAAATGAACATTGTATAATCCGCAGCGGCGTATAATCCGCGGCAGTTTTTACGGCGAATAATCCAAAAATATAAACTGCCGATAATGAGCGTCATATAAGATAAAAAATACACAATATAATTAAAAATAGAAGAAATTGTACAGAAAAAAAAATTATATTATGAAACTTCTCTTTAAATATGTATGATAATATTTTTCACGCTAATCTCAATAAAACAAAAAAATTCTTTGCTACTGCCATCTATGTTTGAGTTGTTAAACAAAACATTGCACGTCGAAAAAATGTTTCTTCTTTTTATTGTCTCTTTCTTTTAAAATCCATTTATTTATTTCTTCCTCTAATTCTGGCCTGTGAGATTTTCCACGACTATCGGCTCTTTAACGTCGATCACAATTTTCGAAGTTGGTCTTGTTTTTTCTCCACAAACGAATATTCAATTCGTCAACGCTGAAAAACCTTGCAGCTTCCCGACTTCGGTAACCTTCTCTACAGCGTTTAATTTGAAGTCTGCAGTATGGCTAACACGCTTACGCTTCATCATGATAAAAACTTTCAAAGGATGCAACACCTCTAGTCAAGACAAAGTTGTAAATGACGCCAGCGACTTGTAACTGCTATTTCCTTCCAAGGAACCGAATTCGTTCTTGAATGTAATTGGACAAAAACTAGTTATGGCTGACATGCGTCATCCGAGTCATGAAAGCGCCATCTATTATTTATTTTATAAAACATAAACGGCATTTCTTTCAAAACTATATTATTAGCTTTTCTGATGAAGAATGTTTTATCTCAGATAATCCGCGGCGGCGTATAATACGCACAACGAAATTTGAAACTTTTTTAACACATAATCCGCGGATTATATACAGGAAAATACGGTACACGACGAAAGGATGATATTCTCTGTCTAACATCTATATTACATTAAATATAAAATTCAGATGTAATACAAAAGTGAAAAGATTAAATTAGTAAGAACCAAAATAAAAAAAACTATTTAAAACAGACTTATGTAGAAAAAAATCTTAATGAACCTAATGAGATAAACAATTAACATAATTATAGTGATAATGAACAGTATGATATGTACAAAGTATATGATCTTCATAAAACTAAATGAGGAACATTCAATTATTTTTTGGCTTAAAACTAACTTTTGAGTCACGGTATCACAAAATTAAGCCTTAATTTTGAAGAAATTACCATAACCAGTGCTGAACAAACAAAATACTCATGGAAAATCTTAAATATGAAAAATTGAAACATAAGTAAGTATTACGATTGGCAAGTATTTGACATGGGTCCAAGAATACATAACGCATCAGACTTGTACTCTAGATTGTAGGAGTAGGCAGCATTTTCCTTATCTTTCCAAATAGTCATTCTTGAAGAGCGTGTGACATTTCTGATATTTAAGTCTCCCTTCTCGATCTTCAGCAGTTTCAGAGATCTTTCCTTGCATCATTTGTAAGCAATTGGACCAAAGCCAACATTCAAAATTTCGCATGTGTTGTACGTGCTAAATTGTAGCAACCATGTGCTTCATTTCATGTAATGTCGACAATAGGTTGGGATAATATGTAAGAACTGAAATGTCATAGCAAGATTTGGTACTTATGTATAGTTGTGAACTCTATTAATAACTCCCTAAATTGGCAACTGCCATTTCCTATGTGTCATCCATGCTGAATTGGCAACAGTGTGCTTTGTTTCATATAATGCCGCCAATAGGCTGCGATAATACATAAGTACTTATTTTTTTGACCAAATGGTCATGATATGCAGTTGGAAGTAGGCAAGAAGTACTGCTGAAATGTACCAATATTCAGGTGATAACTTAGTTTTATGCTATATTTATTAATAAGCTGGGTACAGATGGATTGTAGCCAAAGTATGCTATTACATAAGTACCACATAATCTAATAATCTCATAGGGTAGAGCCATTGCGGAATAGTGTACCCAAAATTTAAAAATAATTTTTTAATTAGTGTTCACATTGAAACTTCGCTTCACAGAAAATGCTTTCATAAAAACATATTTGAATGTAAAAGAGAAAATTAACATGCTAAAAAGGTAAATAGAAATGAAAGAATGAAAATATAAATAAAAATTATAACAGAAAAGTAATAGCAGTAATGCCTACCATCCAGACAACTCTGACATCGACTTAGATCTCCTTAACACGCTTTTGGACACAAAAATTCTTTTAGGAGACCTAAATGCCAAGATACCATCTTGGGGTTCACGGACCCTAGACTTGAAAGGCTCACAGATTGAAGACCTGCTCTGTGACAACGATCTCTCCATACTAAATGACAAGAGAAGTACCTACCTCTCCAAAACCAACGGCACAACATCAGCCCTTGACATCACGGCCATTAAACCATCAAACAGCAAGTCAAGCGACATGGAAGATTCTAAAAAGTGCCATTAGCGATCATTTCTCTATTATAACTTCGATAAACCAAAGAGTTGATGGCACCATTCAAAGCAAAAGATCCTGGAACTTTCGGAAAGCAAACTGGGGAAAATTCACCTCTGAACTTGAAACGCTCTGCTCCCTTTCTTCGCCACACACCCTCGACGAGAGACTACAGTCCTTTGCTTCGCATATTAATGCAGCTGCAAAACGTTCTATCCCTAGGGTCAAAAGAAGAGATGACTGGGTCCCGTTTTGGAAAGACACCAACATAGAGAACTTAATTAACGAACGTGACAAACTAAGTACAGAACTTCAGAAGAATAATACTGAAACAAACAGAATAAGATTCACGAACCTTTGTCACGAAGAGGTGATTTCCTCATGCAAGCGTAAAAAATGGACTTAATTCTGTGAAACTTTAGATCCTCAAAAGATATCTCAGCATTGGAAAGTCATCAAAACTCTTAATAATCAATCAACACACCAAAAAGCAGACCTTACTAAAATCATATCATCCTCTGATAGAGATGCAGCCACAAATAAGGAAACTGCTTCCCTACTAGCAAAGCACTATGAAAACAAAAGCAAGCTAACCTTCAACTCAAATGACAGGAAACTGGTGCGTACCTACAGGAAAACCATTCAAGACTCAAAAAGATATAACCATAAAAATATATTCACAATACCATTCTCAATGGAAGAGCTAGAAGCTGCCATTGCTAAAATGAATCCCGGCAAAGCCCCTGGTCCAGATGTTATTTTTGGCCGCATGGTCCAACACTTTGGAAATCTTGCAAAAAAATAACTATTGGAAATTTTTAACCTTTCTTGGGCTACTGGCAAACTGCCCAAAATCTGGAAACTTTCCAATTCTGAAACCAAACAAGAATGCTTCAGAGTGCAAAAACTATATATATTATATATATATATATATATATATATATATATATAAGCCAATTTCCCTCACCAGCACCCTCTGCAAGCTCATGGAACAGGTGATCCACCATAGACTTATGAACTGGATCATCGAAAACAAAAAACTTCATTTCTATCAAACAGCTTTCCAAACCCATTATAGTACTACCGACCTGCTCTTTTACCTGAGCCAGTCGATAATTGATGGTTTTCAAGAAAAGCCTCATAAGAAAACTTTAGCAGTATTTTTTGGACATCTCAGCAGCATTTGATAGAGTTTGGCGTCAAAAACTGGTCCATACTATCCAAGGCAAGGGAATTAATGGCAAAACGTTATTGTGGATAAATGATTTTCTCAGAGGAGGAAAATTTTCTGTTAGATTTAACGGGGCACTTTCAGAATCTCGCAGAATGTGGGCTGGAGTTCCACAGGGCTCTGTCTTAAGCCCCTTGCTCTTTCTCCTCTTTATGAACACCATCCACTACCATATCCACCCAGACAGAAAAATCGCCTGCTACGCTGACGATATTGCTGTATGGTACTCACACAATGACATTACAGAATCGGAAAAGGCCCTAAACACAACACTGAAAGTTATTGCTGCATGGGCAGAGAATCTTAAATTAACCATCAACGCAGACAAAACAAACTACTCCATTTTCTCTACCAATAGAGGACACAGAAATGGTTTTAATGCTAATATCAAAATACAGAACTCTCAAATCAAAAAAGTCGACCTACCTACCTATCTTGGAGTAACCTTAGATCCCGAACTCCGCTTTTCAAAGCACATCGAAGAAACTGCCAACAAAGCTCTTGGAAAACTGAATATTCTTCGAAAGCTAAGCGGAACTTCTTGGGGCTCAAGACCTCAAACCCTAAAAAGCACTTTCTGCACTGTTATCCGACAGGTTTTAGAATATGCGACCCCAATTTGGACTCCGGCCTCTATTTCTGTTAAGCGGAAACTTGATTCTGTACAACACAGAGTTGCCAAAATTATTATTGGAGCAGTGTCATCAACCAATAATGAAAAGGCCGAACAAGAATGCAGTCTGCCTCCGCTAGAAAGCAGGCGCAACCTTGCCCCTATCTAATTCACTAATAAACTACGCTCATATGATTTGGACCATTACTCTAGAAGAGTTTTTGATAAATGGAAGCATTCTAAAAGGCTCAAAAGATCTTCGACTCTCTAACTTGATAGAGAAATCAGAAAACTCAATTTGGAACATTCCTCCTTGGAGTTCCTTCAGGAGCCCCTCATTCCAAAAAACCCACCAAAGAACACCTGTTTCGAATTGGAATTGTTGCGGCCATGTTCCAAAAAAGAAGACCCTGCAACTCTCAGACAAAAAGGACTTGAAACGATAGAAATACTATCTCAAGATAACTTTGCAATCGCCTGCACAGATGGTTCCTCAGACAGATCCCTCAGCAATGGAGGTGCCGGAATCCTCCTCCTCCCAGATGGTAATAACTACAAACACAAAATTAACACAGGCATAATCGCCTCAAACTTCACAAGTGAACTCATGGCGATTAGAGAGGCTCTTATATTATACCAACAAGACCCACATGTTATTGATTCTACAGAAGGATTAGTAATCTTCTCAGATTCTAAATCAGCTATAGAAGCCATAAGAAACGGAGAGACCAACATCTCCTGTGATATTATTACCCTTCTAGAACAGCTGCACAGCAAAAGAAAATCCTGTATCCTGCAATGGATACCCGCACATGTCAACATTGAGGGTAATGAATGTGCAGATAGCCTCGTCAAAGAAGCTAGAGACATCGATCATAAGTGCACCACCATCACACTTGACGATGCTAACGCAGTAGCCAAACATAGAATTATGAATCACACTTTTAAAAAACCCCTAGTTACGGAATTTGACTGTCCCCGAATTATACGAGGGATATTCGAAAACTAAGGTCCGTTTACTTATAAAACATTACAGATTTTTTCAAAACACTTTATATTTCAAATTCCTTACGTGTGTCCTATTTTTCGACATACTTTCCATATTTGTTTAAACATTTGTCATAACGTTCTACGAGCTTCTGTATGACTAAGTCGTAGACGTCTGCTGCCTCTGAGGATAACCAGTCTTGAACTTCTTTCACCTCGTCAGCTGTGTCGAAGCGCTTACCGCCGAGAAACTCTTTTATGTAGCGGAATAAGTGAAAATCTCTTGGAGTCAAGTCTGGACCTTACGGTGGGTGGTCAATCTGTTCCCATCCAAAAGATCTGATTAGATTTTGTGTGTTAATGGCAGAATGAGGTCTGACATTGTCATGCAGCAACAGAACTCCAGACGTCAGAAGACCACGTCGCTTATTCTGTATCGCACGTCTAAGTTTAGTTAGGGTAGCGCAGTAAGCGGCTGCATTTATTGTTGTCCCTTGCTGCATAAACTCGACTAACAAGACCCCATGTCTATCCCAAAACACGGTTGCCATAACCTTTCGTGTTGATATTGTCCGCTTGGCCTTGACTTTGACTGGTGAATTTGTGTGACGCCATTCCATTGACTGACGTTTAAACTCTGGGGATATGTGAGAAACCCACGTCTCGTCCCCTGTGACAATCCTCTCTAAAAATTGATCACCTTCTTTATGATATCGATCCAAAAAATCAAGAGCACAAGCCATTCTTTTCAGTTTGTGTTCCTTAGTAAGCAGCCTGGGAACCCAACGTGTACACAATTTGCGAAATTTAAACTTTTCGGAAACGACTTTGTGCAAAGTTGTTCTACCCACATTCGGAAATTCCAATGCTAAAGTTGAAATTGTGAATCCCCGGTCTTCACGAATCTTTTCATCCACGGCATTGACCAAATCATCTGTGATCACTGATGGTCGACCCCGGAACGCGGTTCATCATAAACATTTTCCCGTCCGTCCTTGAAAGCTCTCACCCACTTACGCACTTTGCTGCTACTCATCGCATTTGGGCCATACACGTCGCTTATCTGTCTATGAATTTCCACTGCTGAAACGTTCTTTGCTGTCAAAAACCGAATCACTGACCGTATTTCACAGTCAGCGGGCTGATCGATTGTTTTAAACATTTTGAAGTAGCACTGTACTTACCACACTGCAACAATACCAACGCAAATGGCGTCGTTTGACGAGCAAGGTATGCCGTGAGTTGGTACGCATGCGCATTTCAATGTTTGCGTGACATTCGATTAGCTACGACGATTCCGACTTTAGATTCCGAATATCCCTCGTAACATCCACAATTGCCAGATTGAGAACTGAACACCTTAAGGGCATGAAGATTCACCCAGACAAGACAAGATCATATGTTCAATGCAAACACTGCCCAGATCTTCAACTCACGCCCAATCACATCTTGGAATGCCCAACCGTCGCAACAAAGTCACTAAAAATGGGAATGGTCCCTCTGAGGGACTCTTTGCGGGAAATCCTGTATAGCCCTGATGCCCCTAGAATAGCAGAGGCAGTGATCAAGACTTTCGACGGAATTTAGTGATATCTACTGCATTTATTCATGGACACGAGAACAACAATAGCAGTAATATGCTTCTGCTATGGGAAATGACACACACACACTCCTTATGAACTTAAAGGGTTGTAATTCTATATAGAAGTATACTATTTTTTTCTATACCTTGGAATAATGACTTCAAAACATGAGAGCATTGCATATGTACATTTCAGGTTTCTTCGTAAAAAAGAGGGTTTGCATTATATGGCAAACATAACAAACATTAAAAAATGCAGCTCAAAAGTATAGGTGAGCATTATATGCTGGTTTTTACGGTAATTTGATATTTTTCTTTGCATTGTTTTTTTAGTATCAACAAATTGTTCAATATCGTCCATTTTTTAATTCATTTCACCATTGGAATGCGAGTCTAAATAACTGCACATATTTTTCATGATGTTCAACAGTGATCAGCATCTGCTGATGAAGGAAGAAAAGCAATAATCTTTTTTTTTTCAACCAAAGAAAATGTCATGGAAATGTACATACATAAAATCTTTAAAAATCTATATGAAGAACAGATTGTAAAAAGGAAAGTTAAACCATAATGCCACATGGCAAAAATTGTATTAACTCTGAATTTTAAAGTGCAAAAGAAAATTAGATGTAATTCAATTCTAAAAAAAAATTTAATTAGTTGGAACTAAAATTTTTAATTCACCTAAAATGGATAAAACATGTCCCCATTGAAATAGTCCAGAACCAACAACAGTGCTGAATGAAACAAATAATAAACTGTGTTCCTCAAAAATTAATTGAGACAATACTTTTTTGCAATATTTCTATTGCAAAGAGCAAATGAATGAGTACATACAATGATAAATAGTTATAATGATAAGTGAAATATATATATCATACTAGCTGCAAGTACCCGGCTATGCCCGGGTTTAAAATAAGGTTTTCTGTAGAAGCTTACAAAACTGTTTATTTGCATGCAATAAAAGGGTACATTTATCTTAAAGCAATGTGATAGACAACATTTTTGGCAGTTCCATTTGGAGTGTGTACAAAAATAATTTCCTGTCTGCCCACTCTAGAGCAGGCCACATACAACTGCCCATGAGAAAAGCATGGTGTCTGCAAGTCTATACTCTCCCCTTTTTTCTCAGAGGCATGACTGTAGCCAAAAATGACAATGCATTCCTATGAATGAAGGAATGGAATGTAGTAAGTAATGTGATATTTGTTGCAGTATTTGCGTGCAGTAAAATAAATATAACAAAGAAGTATTGCAAATTACTTACCGCTTTTGTTTAGTAGTTTTCTCTAAAATGAACCCATGTCTCAGAACATGCACATGGAACACTCTTTTTGGCTGAAGGAGGCCAGAGTGAGATTGGGATGGAACGAAACCTGTTTAAGAACCTTCCCCATGTAATTTTGTGAATGTGTACCAAATTTCACGTTATTTGGTTGTCTGGACCTTGAGTTATAAGGAAACAGACAGACAAACAAATGTGTCATATGTATATATAGATATAGATTTGTTTGAATTCTTGTGTATTGCTTTTGTAAGCTTCATGGCATATTTTATGGTGTACCAGTCTTTTAAAGCTGACTGAGCCACAGCAACGTTTAGCTAGGTATAGCTAGTTATAACATAAAATTAAATCTTAAAAAGATATCAAAAATAAAAGAAGGCTCAATATTTCAATTAAATCAGTATAAACATTTCCGTACAAACATAATATATATACTGTAAAATATTTAGTTTGCTATTTGCCTTTCAGACAGACATCAAACAAAATTTTAAAAATTGTCAAAAACAGATAAAAAAAACATATTTAAGGAAAATACCACTGATTAATTTTGCCAAAGACATCGCAATGTGTAAAAAAATATTTGCAGTACATAATCGCCCAAAAAAAAAAAATGTAAGTACTAAAATATAAAAAAACAAAAATTATATATTGAATTAATTAAGGATTAGTGGAGGGAAAGATAAAAAAGGCTAAGATAATACTCCTAATAATTTCATATTGGTAGGCTACTCATTTTTGGCATGATTTTAAAATCCCGCCAAATTGGTCTTGTGGCCAGTCTAATGTTATAGTAATGTACAGAATTAAAGGTACTTATGTATTATTGCAACCTATTGGTGACATTATACAAAATGAAGCACATGATTGCCAATTCATCACATACAAAGTTTGGATTGCTAAAGTGATGAGTTGTCTTGAACTTTGCCGATTGTGCAATAATATGTGTAAATACTAAATAAAAAAATTATCTTAAGTATATATATCCCGAGCATAAAAATAAATTGAAAAATGAAGTACAATACTAACATTAACTGACATAAAAAGAACTGAACTAAATTCATCAATGCAAAAGCATAATTTGAAAAAATAAGGTACTTACATATAACCGCAACCTATTGGCGATATATGAAACGAAGCATGACTCAAAATTCAACATATATGTGTGACATGCGAAATCGGGGCTGCCAACTTGGCAAGTTATTTTGAACATTGGCGATTGTTAGAATAGTACATAAGTTCCAAAAATAATTTATCTTACGACTACCTGCTTCCTCAACAGATATTTAAGCCATTTGTCTGTTTTGCTCATTCTCTGATGCCTATTCCAGTTTGATATGTAATTACTACCAACACTGCTTTTGCTTGGGCAGTATGATTACCCAAGTTTGATTTTTTGCAAGGCAATTTCAAGCACTGAAGCCAATTGTATACCCTTAAAGGTTAAAATAAAGACACATGAAATTGCAAAGTATTATTAATTTCATACTATCTAAAACATAACAAAAACGGAAATACTATACCTATGTTAATCGCAGTAATAAGAACTGAAATACCATTATCAATAAGAAGTTTTAGTTTGTCAAAATTATAACCTTCGCATTCTAAAGAAATAAATTCACCGGAAAAATACTGCAGTTGTAATTTGTAAGCAAAATCACACACATAAACATCCCGCGATAATACCTAAATGTTGCCAAAACAACAAAACAAAATTTTTGTTGTTAGAATAATCCTTAAAAAAATGATTTATTCGAAAAATAATCCTAATTAAATATCAAAGAATTGAAAAATTGAATAAATATTCCAACCGATAAACATAGCTACTGTAAAAATATGTAATAATCTTTAAAAACTGCATGTAAAGTACAAATTGTCCACTTAGTGAGAAACGTGACATACGACGTCATAACACTGGAAAATCACTTAAAAATTAAATTTTAAAAAATTCGGAAAGAATTATGAACGCCAAACCTATTTACGAACCTTCCTTGCGTAATTTTGTGTACGTGTACCAATTTTCACGTTATTTGGTTGTCTGGATCTTGAGTTATAAAGGAGCAGACAACAAATACGTCATATATATATAGAGAGAGAGAGAGAGATGAACAGTATAACATAAAAAGAAATATAAAAGAAACCTTACACATAGTAGAAATCATAATATTAATTCAAAACCAAACAGCTACTCTAAATAGATAAATTAAGGTCTGATTTTGATGAAACTACCATAAGTAGCTCAAAAGAAAAAAAATCAAGAAATTTTATAAGTAAATAGAAATTCTAACTTAAATCACACACACCATGGACAATCTGTTAACTCCAATCAGTTTGAATTGAGTGTCATTTTCTTTTAGTTTTATTTTTCTACTTTTCTGTTACAATTGAAAAACATGGAATTTGCCAATAAAGGAAAAAGGTACTTACGTTTTGGCATGACTGCACCAAAATTTGCACCACAATATCAAAATAGATTCTTATGTGTTTTATATGAGAAAAAAAAATCAAATTTTGGTGAAAAAAGTGGCACTTTGGCTGCAGTTAATATGTAAGTATCAGGAAAAGTACTAACCATTTTCTTTTTCAACGGGTAAAAATGTTATTACTTACATTTTATCGCACCAATGCCAACGTTCAAAATTTTGCATGTGTTGTACATACTAAATTGTGGCAACCATGTGCTTCGTTTCATGTAATGTCGACAATAGGTTGGTATAATATGAAAGAACCGAAATGTCATAGTAAGATTTGGTACTTATGTATAGTTGCGAACTCTATTATAACTCGCTAAGTTGGCAACTGAAATTTCCTATGTGTCGTCCATGCTGAATTGGCAACAGTGTGCTTTGTTTCCTAAAATACCGCCAATAGGCTGCAATAATACATAAGAACTTATTTTTTGACCAAATGGTCATGCTACGCAGTTGGAAGTAGGCAAGAAGTACTGTTGAAATGTACCAATATTCAGGTGATAACTTAGTTTTATGCTATATTTATTAATAAGCTGGGTACAGATGGATTGTTGTAGCCTAAGTACGCTAATACATAAGTACCACATAATCTAAGCTACTGTTTACAAAAAGCTTCACAAATCATTTTTTAGCTTATTGGCAACTCGCGAATCGTGTCATTTTCGACAAAATCTGACCGATTTTATATAAAATATGTTAGAATCTTAGTTGTTTTGGTATCAAGGTGTGATTAGGGTGTGATCAATTTTGTTGTGGTGTGATGCTACAACATAAGTACCTCATTATCCACGCTTCTGTTTACAAAAAGCTTCACAAATAATTTTTTGACGAAAAACTGACTTTTAAGTCATGGTATCACAATTATAAGCAAGAAAATTACAGTTCAGAAAATAAACAAACATAAAACTGTGTGGCACTAAAATAGAAATTATTGCATTAATTTAAATCAAAGGATTATCTAAAAAAGAAAAATTAAGCCTTAATTTTGAAGGAAAATTTTAAATATAAAAAATTTAAACATGAATAAAATAAACAAATAAATATTAAGTAACCTAGAATATAGTAGAAATTATAATATTAATTAAATTACATCCTCTTTTTTTTTAATTACGTAAAATGATAAAATGTGTTCAATGTAAAAATGGTTCTGAATATTATCAAATGGATAAGCAAATCAAATTAGACTGTTGCCAAAACAACTAACTAAAAACCCAGTTGTTGAAAAAAAAAATGGAAAAATTGTTTAAAAATTTAATTTTAAAAAATCTAAAGCGAATTTCGAAAAAAACTCTTTGTAGTGCACATCATCAGGACCTAGAATAATTATGTGCCAAGTTTCATACTTCTGAGTTGCTTAGTTTGGGGTGTAGAGGTTGAAACACACACACACACTTAAAGTTTCTTTTATTAATATAGATGAGCAACAAACAAATGCTTTTAAAGAGAGGAATAAATCTAGCGCTTCAATAACAATTTTCAACATTTGGAATCAATTGTGTCAATTTTAACCCTAAATCTCCTCAATTTTTAGTGCCCAGAACTTATTCCCCCTTCTTTTTTTTTGTTTTGGAGATTGGCAAACAGGATATTCCATAATTTGTGATAAATGACAGGTATGTCTTTTTAAAGCCAAAATTGTGGACATGATCTTAGTTTATTATAAAATTTATGCTGTCACCTCGTAACTATAAATTAACCTTATTAAATAAATCTATTAAATAGATAAAATCTGTTTTCCATGTGACTAAATTTTCTTTTAAAACTAAAATCATGATTTGGTTTAATGAGAGTCACCATCATAGACCCCTATTTACACCTCATGGACCCCTAAATTATTTTTTCGCTTACGTGGACCCCTTGCAGGTCGTCATAAACCCCTGGTGGTCTATATAGACCACTTTGGGAATCACTGATGTAATAGATTCAAGGCATCTATTGAAAAGGATGCATTATTTACAAAATATGAGGAATAATTTACAAAATCATTTTCAGAAAGAATATTTAGAACTTCTGCATAATCTGATGAGAAAAGAAATTTCCATTGGGGAAATTATTCTCATTGGATCATTATTACTAAAAGACTATACTGGTTGCTGGGTCATGTCATTGAGCTGTATCCTGACAAAGACAACATCGAAGGCGTAGTGAAATTATGAGTTGTTAATGGCTTTGTCATTAGACCTTTGAAAAGACTTTACCCTTTTGAAATGTCTGCTTCTGACTTGCCATCTGATATAGCATTAGGTGAAAATTTTCCAGAATCCAATAGACTCTCTCTCTCTCAGTCAGACTAAAATCTCCAGAGATTCCTGTTCCAAGCCCTCAAACTCCCAACCCTGTGGCAGAGGTTTTACAGCCTGTGAAACAAGCACGTTTGCAGTTGGCAAGTAGTTTCCAGACAACATTTGAATGAGTAGAGTGTTGCAAATATTAATTAGGGCTCTAGACTCTAAATTTTAATTTTACTATACTCACATTTTCATTTTTATTGCTATCACTGTATTATATATTATTTGTCCTATGTTTAAAACAGGCAATTGTAATTTTGTATTTTATTATTATTGTTTTGTATCGTATTCAGCTTTGCTCGCAATACAAAAGGTGGGAGTATATTGCTACTCGTACATTTTCTGTTTGATATAATTCAATATTTTGCTTCATGTTTTTTTATTCACTTTGAATCTAGCAACCGAATTTTAGTTACGTTTTTGGGATATTCCAAATGTTGTTGCGTTTTACGTTTAAAGAAATGGATAATACTTTATCTTTATGGAGTGTGTGCTCATAATAGTTTTTTTCATGTAAAAAGCTTCATCAATTCTTTTTTGTAAATAGCCTCATTTATCCTGCATGTTGAAGTAAAAATAAAAGGAATATTGAAACCAAAGAATAATAGTTTCTGGAGTCATAACATATAGTCTAATATAATTGCAATAACATTTTTCCACATCAAATATCCGTAAATATTTTCAGAATATGGTTTCTTTATTTACTTTTTAACTGTCAAAACTATTCCAAAATCGTTGTGTCATGTTTATTCTTCTAACTTTTGTTAATATGAGTTTCTAAAATAAAGTTTTTATGTCACAAACATCCATAATTTTATTTTGTACAGAGACCATGGTGCAAAGATAAATTCCGTTTTGTGAAAAACAACCTTCTAATAAAGTTTTGAATATGAATATCCAAAAAGTTAAGTGTCAGTACGGTGGCACAATTTGGAGACTTTTATTTTGATGATTATTTAACCCAAACAAGAGAGACATGCGGACCATTTGGAATCTCGTATTAGGGTGGAAAAAAATATTTTTCTCCGGACAAATATCAAATGATTCCCACTTTTGATAGTAAAGAGCACTTTATGAAAGTGTGATGGAAATCAGACAGGGATTTTTTTCTTCAATCAAAAAAAAATTTCTACAGTTTGTACTTGAGGGAAAAGAATGTATTTTATCTTTTTGCGATAAAATGACACTACATGAAAAGTATATATAAATTGAAATTAACTTTCTCCTTTTATGTAAATAGAAATGAATGGATAATACATTTTTTGTCATCTTAAGAGACTAGAGAATACATGTACAGTGTGTAGAGGAAATTTAACTTACCTTCCCCCTCCTTAGTAACTGATTTAATATGGAAAACATTTTTTGCATATTTAAAATGAACTTAATTATTATTTATTAATTATTAATTTGTGTATGTGTATTAATATTTTAATAATAATCTTATTTGCCAATTAATACTTTTTTAGCAGACGATTTATTTTGTAATTTACTTCTTGGCTAATGTAAAATGTTTTTCTGGCAATAAAACAGAATTTCAGTTAGTTAAGAGGCTGTAAATAAAATGTTGCTTTGGAAGATATTCTGAATTAATATTTGTCTCATATTTACCACTAATTCCACCTAACTGACTCACATTCTCTACTAATAAATCTGCAACTGTTTCAGCAATATTTATTACATTTGAATCTCAATAGTACCATATGTGACACCATGTATTCTCAGCTGAACTATTTAATATTTACAATAAAAATGGCTTACATAGCCTCAGTTATACATTTTAAACAACATACTGAAAGGAAATTAAATTTGGAAGAAAAAAATTGATTCAGTCTTTCTCAGGATAAAACAGACATACTTTTTAAGTAAATTAAATCTTCAGAAAAAGATTTACCATCAATACAGAAAATAAAGACGTTTCGGATAACATTTTATAATAGGAGCGATACTTATAAAAAAACATTAGTACATAAAATTAACTTTGACTCAAGTCATTAATAACAAAAGAGAATTAAAAATTTTATCATAAAAGAGCAGTTTAAAAAGTTAATAAAATCTGGGCACTATATTCTCATTTTTATAGAAATTATCTGTCAACTTACCTGAACTGTTTTTCAAAGCTGGAAATAAATACATTGTAGCAGAAACGATAAAATGAACATCAACTTCATTAAAAATCAAATTCTTTTATTCCACTCGCAAGTTCAGGTATAAAAGCATACCATTTCTTTAAAAATGAATTGAATAAGAAGGCATAAGAAACGCAAGCATACTGATGGGGAGCCGCCTTTCCATAAGGATTACAACAGTAATTTGTATATCGGCCCTGTTGTTGTTTACAAGAAAAGGAATTTCTGGGAGTGCCTCTCACCCCACGGAAAAGGGTGAGAGCGTTTCCCACGCCTGGAAGAAGGCAATGTACCCATAAATACATCATGGTTTGGTTTGTTTTGGGGAATTTCCCGCGTTTTGGGGGAGTCATTGACCGCGAGAGGATATCCCTCCGCTGACTCCAGTCCAATCAGAAAAGCTGATTGTGTTTCGGAAAAGAATCCTCTCCAGAATACAGAAGTAAACCGCCGCGAAATATAAGCGCACGCACAACGAATTTAGACACTCTCTGACACAATTTTATCACCGATTTTGGTCTGACGACCCTTTGACAAAATGCCGTGATTGGAGAATCTTGAACATGGCCACACCAAGATTCCTCTCTCTCTCAGATCCTAATTCAGTTAAGTAATCATGTATATCCTTAGTATTTAACGTAATTTAAATGTTATTGTAAATAAATTAAGTGTTAATTTAAAGAACGGCTTTTTAATTTAGTGTCCTGTTTTATTTGTCTTTACAGATCTAATGTTTAAACTTAAGCTATAGTGTGACGCCAAATGATAAATTAGAACCTGGGTATTATAAAATGGATAATAAGAATAAATTAAATTAACTTAAGTTAACCGGGCGTTGCATTAATACAATAAATAGAAAATTAAATTCAAAGGCTTGTTCAACAGTGTGTAATCAGCATTCAGCCCAAACTTTTAAATAAGTAAATGTAGACATTGGTTTTTAAAATAATATACACAGATATACTTTTCTTCAAATTCAATAAAAGTGAAAAAATTTAAAATAAAAAAAGTACAGGCATGCATTTACTAGTTATTTAGAGGGGGAAATTGTTACTTAAAATTTTTGATATAAAAAGAAAACCTGATAAAATAAAAAAAAAAGTTTCTTTTTCTTTTCCTCCCTGAGAATTTAATTGAAAAAAAAAGTTCAAATACTTCATACATGTCTATAAATAATTTCGTCACAAATAATTTGCAATATTTTTCAGGCTGATACCTTTCTTAAACCATATAAAACTCAGAAAAATTACACTCTATAGTAAAAATATAATTTCATTTACAAGCCATACTTCACTTTAACTCCTTTTAATTCATTATTCAAGTCTCCCCAAACAAGAGATAAAAAATCAAGAGTAATTAAGAACAGCTTTTAAAAAATAAAATGCTAATAAGCATTATTCAAAAAATAAATAATTGATTTTAACAACAGAAATTAAACAAACGAACCATACGAAAGAAATTAAATCATATTTACTATGATTACTATGAAGCTGATTTATTATTATAAAGCTGTATAATATTTATAAACCTAGTTTATTCTTAACAATTTTTACATTCTAGAAGTTGACATAAAACTGTTCTGTTTTCCCACACAAATAGGACAGTTGAATCACTATTTCCATTATGAATTGGGTTCCTAAAATTTATATATAAATGATTTGCATTGAATTGACAGCTTTCAATTGCAAAGGGAGAAGGAACATTGCTTTTATGCACTTCTACATTGCCAATCATAAAACAATTAGAGATTTAAAGGAATTCAAATGATTATTTGTTGGTTGGCTGATGGCTCAGAATATAAAGCAATTTAATTAAATATTTCAGATTTTCCATGTTCTTAGTAATATTTTTGAAATTTAGACAGGCTTGTCCTTCTCAAACAAAAAAAAAAACAGGCTGCAAAACTAGCTAGTAAATATTATAAGGATTTAACACACATTGTACAAGAAAATTAACTGCTTTAATTAATTTCATTAGCTTTCATTTCAAGTGTATGTTATAAGAGCATGCCTGCTATATTTTAGTCTGATGGTCACAACTGCAAAAAGCTGAAAGAAGTTTTTCTAAGCTGAAAATTATCTTGGAACTTCCATCAGTCAAGATCGTTTATTGGATGAAGCAATACTTGTCAATAGAAACTGAACTTGAATGACAGAAACTCTCTTCTGCTTGTCATTACTATGATCCACTTTGAAAATTGCATTTAAGGCTCAGAACTGATGAGGCAAAAAAAGTTTTAAAATTTCACAACCAATCTGCAATGCAATGACATCATTTACAAATATGTCTTATGATGACATCATTGACAGTGCATATTAATCTGTGATGAACATGCAAATAAAAAGTTTTCATGCAACTGGGATGTTTATGTAAATTACAGAAGGGACATGAGATCTAAATTAAACAGCTTTTCTAAAAAAGATGTTGAAAATAATGCTAATAATAATACCTATAAATGCGGGGGGAAAATTGAGAAAAGTACCTGTTAAAAAACTAGACTAATTCTTCAGGATAAATTTTTTTATACCTATGTCTAATAATACTTATTTTGACACTTTCAAATAAGTTTTATGCATGTGATCTTTTTTATTAGTTTTTTGAAAAAAGGGCCCCCTCCAAGAAATTTTGATACAGGGACCACTAAGGACTAGCTATACTAGTTATACTTTCATCAGAGAAATAGGTGATCAAATCAGATGTAACCAAGCAGCACCTGACTTGGAAGAGTAATGTATGAATGCAGGAGGAAACAACTGACTGATGGTACCATCCTCATACCATTAAACATGATGGCAGGTACTTGAGCATGGCAGCTTTGGATCACTATGCCACATCAAGAACCATATCATAACACACACACACAAAATTCTGTGTTTGCATGCATTATTTGATTTGTAGAACAGTATAACATCCATAAAACAACCATTTTTGCAATTACATTTGTATCAAAACCACTGGAGTTAGAGACTGTATAGAATGGTGAACATATACACCCAAATTGTATGCCAATACCTTAACAGACAGATATTTCTGAATATAACACCATGATTTTTGTATTAGAATTTGAAGATACTGTGCAAATAGGTTGATAAACTACAGTTTTGTGCAACATTATCCAGGTCCTGTATCCAGTCTAATGATTTGAGATGGATCCAATCCCTATAACCTATCAGTAGATATTTCTGGTACAATGACTAGCCAGTGCTATCTCGGTGAGGTTTGGGAATCTGTTGCTTGCCCTTAACTTCAGCTGTATTCCACAGGACAATGCAGAGCCAGACGTGACATACCATATACAAGTCCAAGACTTCCTCAGCTCCCAGACAGCATTGCTGATTTGGCCTGATTGTTCTCCAGATCTATCACCTATCGCACACCTCTTCTTGATGATTAGAACACAACTACCCCAACATGCACCCACTGTTGCTACATTATATGAACTTTACTCATGTATAGAGGCAACATGGACTGTCATACCCCACAAGACATCAAACATTACCTCTTTTACACTTGGCATGTAACAGCTGTTATGTTTCAATAGATTTAACATAACTTATTAGGTGTGAATGAAGTTGTGAACAATAAATTTATTAAAGTTTTGAATTAAAGCTACATCCTATAGAAAACAGTTTTAGTAACATCTTTGCAATATGTATAAAATATATAAATTTTTTTTTAAAAAAAATGAGTATTATTGTGTACTTCAAAATTATTCCAACCACTTGGTTGATTTTTTTAATTCATGTTTTTAGCTGAAATTCTTATTCCAGAACTTCAGGAATTAGCTTATGTAGCAGATACTCCATGTGCATTTTTTCCATTAAACCATATTTTCCTTCTCATCTCATTCCATAAATAGAACACACATTAAAAGGCAATTTAATTTTTTACAAATTTCTTTTTGATATTTTAATTCAAACTAAAGATGATTTATTATTCAAGAAACATTTAACTGTATATTTGTATTTCATCTCAAGCTGAAAAAGTTTAATATTTTTCATCAAATTTTTAAAAAATGGCGATTTTTTAAAACACACACATAATTCTAACTCACCACTTTTAAAATTCTAAGCTCCAAGAAAAGCATCCATATAAATGTATTGAAATAATATTCCTTAGTATTTACCAATAAGAAACACTATCAAAAAATATCTAGATGACCAACTTTCCTTGCATTTTCAATTGTCTTAAAAAATAAGGATGAAAGTACATAATAAATTGTCACTCAATAACTTAGACAATTAACAGTCTGTCTGACAAGTATATATCACATGCCACAGATAAGTAGAGTAACACTTGACAAGGAGCAAAACATTTCAAAATGGAACATACAGTCATTGATAGTACACCATCAAAAGAATCTACTGTCAAAACAAAGAAGAATAAAAATTCAAAGGTACAAAAGAAACTACAAAAAAGTACAAGGAAGAAAGGAACAAATGCGGAAATGGAAGAAAAATCTCATATTGTAGCCTAAAATTTGCTGCAAATAATTACAAAACCTAAGATAAACGAAATACACTGGTGTTTAAAATTAATGTTACAAACATAAATTTACTAGTATTTCAAAAAATCTACCATTATCTTTTTTATAACTTATACTATATATAAGAAGCCCAGTGGCAGAGTGGTTTTTCACTCTTCCACACCACAGGTTCAAGGTTCAAACCCTGGGATGGGCAAGGTTGACTCAGCCTTCATCCCCTCAGTGGGTCGATAAATGAGTACCAAGCTCGCTTGGGAACTTAACACTGGGAGTTTCACATCAGATTGACCACCTGGCCAGAACATCTCACATGCACCTCAGGGCCCAAGGTTGAATACACTGAGTTGGGCACAGTAGGCCTTAGCCTTCATGTGTGGGCTGTTCCTCGACTGAGTTAAGTTACACTATATATAAAGTGAGCAAAAGCAAATATCATATACTAATTTTATGAGTTTTGACCGATAAAAAGAATTTTTATTTCAGTTCTGAGAAAAACGTCTCAAAATCGTTTTCACAGCAGAGCTTTAAATTTTGTGTTTTGACTTGTATATAACACTGTGATAAGCACAGATTTGTGTTAATTTTGTTAAAATGAGTTTCCACAATCGTTTAGATGAGGATTTAAGATGGGAGAGCCATTGGGTGGATTGAGGGTAGGATATCTCATCTCAAGCAGAAGCAGCCTGAAACCTAAAAGTCTCTAGAATAAAATTATTCAGACTGAGGAAACGTTTTCAAACAATGGGTTGTTAGAAGACCTGGACAAAGTCGACCAAAAGCAACAACATCAATAGAAAATCGATATTTGATGATAAATGCATGCCATCACGTGTCGTTCATCACATATGTTGATGAAGCAGAGCGCAATTTTCTTCAAACAATTAAATCACTCTGGCAATGACAGAGTGATTTAAAATACCTGTTGATTTTTGGATAGTTATATATATATATATATCTTCCAGATCTTTTTATAATTCCATAAATTTTGCTTTCAATAATTCTGAAGAATTTTTTCCATAAATCAGCAACATTCATTTTACAAGTAGTAGACAAACGTTTTGATTTGAACTGAATAATTGATTATGAGAATAAATAGCATTTAAACAAAGGATGTTGCTTTTTTTTTTTACACAAATCAGATTAACTATATGCAAGGAGATTCTGCAGAATCGTTTAATGACTAAGAATTGAAAGTAAGAAATGACATTTAAATAAAAATGTACGAGTCGGAGAAACAAAGCAATTTAACTTTATCTCATAGCTTTGTAGAGAGATGTAGAGTGCAACAAAAAATTGCATCACATATGGCAGGTTGTCAAAATGAATTAGATAATTGAAATCATCATGGGGAGGAAAGTACACAGTTTAGAAGAATGGGTGGGATTTTAAAATTGAAAGAAACTGCTGTTGTAGACTTTTTTTTAAAGAAATCTGGAGAAATTATCAATTAAAGCAGTAGTGAAATATCTTTTATCTAAAGAAGATAACTAAATTGACCATCAGGGAGAGTTCAGATGCTGATTATAATCCATAAAGGGTCTTGAATAAATAAATACCTGATCCAAGTTCCGCAGCCTTGACAGACCCTTACATCAGCCCCTCTATATGAGTCTTGAGTGAAACTGAGACTCAAACCAGTGACTTGAAAACGCTGGCCACGAATTTGCAACCCTAACCAGTCGACTACTGCGGCCCCATTACAATTAGGGAGGAACATATTCCTTATTAAATTTCGAATTTTTGTTCAAATTTCAAAATCATTCAATTTATAATTTTTGTCAGAGATTGGACTTTTAAAAAATTGTTATAAATCATTAATTACGATCATTAAAAGTAGTATACATATACACTAAAGCATGGATCTCCATCCAAACACAGACTTTTCTGAGTATCAGTCAAATGAATTCAAAGGAACTCTACATATTTTATGGGGTGGGGAGAAATACAACAATATGAAAGAATTAAGTATTAGGAACACAAAATGAATAGCTTTAAAACTTATTTTGTACATTAGGAGAGTTCACATGCAGTAAAAACATGAGTGAAGACAAAAATGATTAAAGGAAACTAAAATGGAGGCATTTTCAATCTGTGACAAAAACTGAATGGTAAAGTAAATTTTATTAATGGACAAAAAGAGTAAGTCATGAAATATTTCTATCTTTTAAAAGTTTTATAGTTGATTCTTAACAGAAAAATCATGTATTTTACCTCCTTTTTATATGTATTTCAAAAAGAGGAAAACTGAATCACTAAGTAACTGCCTAGTTCCACATAATAACAGATCAATAAACCATCTTTCTACAGTCATGAAATAAAAAAAAATTATCATATAAAGGGCACAATTTTAAAAAAATACACAATCCAAAATCAGTTTTTTTTAATGTGACAAAAATGCAATTTTTATTTTTTTTAATGTGGTGCTTAATTTGGGTTATTTCTTTACATTTGAGTAATGAATAAAAATATGATGAAAAATTAATGAATTAAAACAAAAAAGAAGCAAAAAGTCAAAGAAGGCGTTCTGCATGAAGCTTCAGAAGCAATTATAAAAACATTTCTACAGATAAATAATAATTACAGTAGAATTTCAGTTAGCAACATTACTTAGTCACAGCAATAATTTTTTTTTCTTGCAAAGTAAAATCAATAGTACTATCTTTATATTTCAACATTTTACTTACAGAATATCTTAACATTAAATATCCAATATATGCTACAAACATATGTCATAGAGAATACCAGAAAAACAATAACTACTCCATGTGGGAAACACGAAACATGTAGACAAAAATTAAATCTTGCAAAAACTAAAATGTCATACCAAGAGTAATACAATCTAAACTGTTTGAAGGAGAGTTTCTCTGAATAGATTGTATCACAGTATCATTTTGAGCCATTTCACTTAACTTCGGCAAAACACTGACAGCAGTATTCTGACCCTATTCAAAATAAAGGCTCCAACTTAACGAATTAAATGTGCAACAAATAAAAATTATTACATTGAAATAAAGAAAATGCATGATTAAATCTTAATTATAATCAATACCATTTAACTAGCTTATATGGTCTGAAGGTCTCAGACAAAATAGTGTTTTTCGATTAAATTCACAAAATTAATAATAAAATATTTATTAAAAAATCATATTGAGCTTAATTGACTATTTTAAGACTTCTAATCTAATAATCTAAGAATCAACATCTGTAATGAAAATCAGGAATTTAACTATATAAAAAAGTAATAAAATTAACTTAAAAAATTGGCAAAATCTGTTTTAAAAAATGATTTAATTTATTTGTAGATGAATCTTTTACTTACATACCGCTACACAACTCTCCCACCAGCAAGTCAGTGGATATGCGAACGATTTTTTTAAAAAAAATTTTTATTTATCTATTTTTCATTATCTTTTTTCTTCTTATTTATTATTAGAATTTTATTTATCTTTTCTCGCTTGCGATAGAGGGCACCACAACAGTTTAGAAAGTTGTGTTTCCTTAATTTAGTCAAGGTCATCAATTTGTAATGAATGTTTAGTTCTATAACATAAAAGAATAGAAAAATGCTTTAAAGAATTCAAAGAACACTTTTTTATTTCATTATGATTAGCTGCACTAACATAAAAAAAAAACATTGCAACTAGTCTGATCCGAAATACGGACTGTTGCCAATCGGGTAAGTAGAAGAAAGTTACAAAGAAATTGCTTTCAGATTTACAAGTATAAACATAAATACAGTTAGTTTACATAAAATACAAAATATAGTAAATTACAAATGCCTAAATATAAAATTATGAAATTCATTTTAAATATTTTTTTTCAAATTATAATGTTCCATAATATTACATTTTTGATGTTTATTGATTATTTTCAAAATATAATGTTCTATAATTTTATTACATTTTTGTTTGCTGAGTTGAAAAATACTTGTCTCAACAAATCTGTAACTAATTATTCTACTTTTATTAGTTAAGTCAGAAACTATGGCAGCTGCATTTACTCAAATGGGCTGTATGTAAAAGACAGAAGTTCTCAAACAGAATTAGAACAGACATACAGATTTAGCTGACAAAAAAAAGAAATTTTTTCATTCTTCCATTTTTAATATTTCAATATGGATATTTGTTTAATGCCTATGATTTTTCATTTTTATTTCAATTATATATATATAGTTCAGTTTCCTTCTAATTGTATTTTGATAACTGTCATGAAAGTCTTCAGAAGAGAGAAAAACTCCACAGTATAATTAATACTTCGTGGAGAAGGAAACCAACAGAATTCAAAGATCCTTTTTCTCCCAAATATAATCAGGACAAATAGTCATCCCTTTTGTTTTTACAAAACAAAGATGCAATTTCAGCTTTTACTGGCTTCACATTCTGCTTTTTCTTCATTTTCTCTTAGAGTGATGTTGAAATTTGCAGTCAACAACTAAGCATTTGTAGTGGCTTTTTTAAAAAGTGTAAAAATAAGATTTTGAAATATCTTTTTATTAATTATAATACATTATTTTGTATCATTTCTCTAGCTTTATAATAGAGAGGTTACATTTTGATGACCTGAATTACATGCAAGAAATAAAATGTCACTGGGGGAAAAAGTGGAAATTGCTGCAGAACTAAACAAGGTCAGTGTAAAAATTAATCCGTTTTAGAGATAATAAAAATCCTTAAATATGGAAATCTAGTGGAAGCATAGTTAAAAATAAGTAGGATTTTTACTGAAAAAACAAGATTCAATTATTTAGTAGCACAGCTAGATCAACAAATTCGTTGAAATATGTGGAACATAATTAGTAGTCAAACTGATTCTAAAACCAGACTCTTAAATTTATTGAAAAAAGGAGAAAGTATAGAGAGGGAGTAATATAGGTATTTACGCCGCACTATAAATCTGCACGAGGGCTATTGATGTCTTGCCTCGTAATGGATAACCATGGTCAAAAAACAAAGACAACACCTGAGCTGGCACCCCTCTCACTTAATTTCAACACAATACAGGGGAAGGCATTTTAGCCTTGACAGATTTAACGTGCAATAACTCTTTCTACATGGTGAGTCCTCAGCGGCACTAAGCTTGAACTTGTAAGGCACCAGCCATGAGTCTGTTATCTTGACCATTAGACTACCGCAGCCACAGACAAAAGTGCAGCAAAGGGTAATCACTACAATTGAACAAGGCAATATTAATAAAACATAATCACTACTTCTAATGCTTCTGAAAATCTAAAAACATTGTGTTTTTTTTTGGAAAACTTTCCAAATCTAATGAAAATGAAAATTTTGTCAGTAAAGTTCATAATTTAGTGATTATGACTGATAAAATAAATATGAGTACGAAAACTGAAAATTTTGTAGCACAAATAATACACAAAGTATATACAAATAAATTGATAGAGATATAATTCAATTATCAGAACTGCAATTTGCTCAATCAAATGTTCATACTGGTGCTGGACCCAAAACAAGGAATACATTACTTTTGAAATGGCTCTTGAGCAAGCTATTAAGACTGCACTTTATAGAGCATCACCAATAGCAACACAAGGGCTATTGGCGATACACCTCTTAATTTTCAGCCTTGGTCAATAGACAAGGATGACAACTGAACAGGCATTAACCCCCTCCAAACTACAACACCACACAAATGGGAAGGTTTTGAGCCTTAACATATTTAATGTGCATCAGCCCCTCTACACGGCAAGTCTTCAGTAACACTAGGAATCAAACTCATACCACACTGTGGCCAAGAGTTCACAATCATTACCATTAAGCTTTTGCGGTCTTCTTGTTCTTGAAAAGTTATTGGTGTATAAACTTTGATCTGAAAGAAAAAATTTCATTTTCAAGTTGGTTCTGTCTCAAGGAAAAATGCCAACTCTCGTAGTTGGAAGAAATAACTCAAAATCTCTAGTATGCAGCAGATTCCCCCACAAAACATACTGAAGTCAATTTTAAGAATTGTCGCAAATTTCTTATTTGTCCCAGCTTGAAGATCCAAGTTAGCACTTCCTCATCGATAGTGACCACGTTCATGTTAGCATAATTCCAGCTACTTAACAAAACAAGTGGAAAGCAGATCTTAAAATTCCATCCTGATAAAAATACAGAAATTTCCACATATAGTCAGGGATTATGGCATCACTTTCAGTTCCCGTTTATAATTGCAAAGGATATTTTAGTAGCTCTTTTTCTTCATAAGTGTAATTTACTGATTGTTATTACAAAGTTAATAATAACAATAATAATAGTAGTAATTAATGGAGAAATATAGCTCAGTGTTCAGATTAAAATTACAATTATTTCAAATTACAATGAAATAAGTTTAACGCAAAAACTGACTATGTTAAAAACGTCATCTTCGGTCAAAAATCACTTTTCCTTTTTATTTTATAGTTTAAAAATTCCAGCAATTAACTTTCTAAATCTAGCTTTATTGTGTATGTGCGATAATTAGAAAAAAAGTTACAGGTGTTTAAAATATTATTATAGCTTTTAATAGAAACCACGGAATGGAGAAATCAAAACAGGAAGTTGATTTCTTTAAATACTTTTACTGCTAATTTTTGCAGTTTCAACCCATTGAAAATTTAAAAACAATTTCTGATAATTTTCTTTACTATTTTATTGATGGGTAGCAATTTCAATCTTTTAATTAAGACTTTTGTGATTAGCACATCTGTTTCTTTTGACGTCATATGTTTTTGTTTTGGTTTTCGTCTTACAAATTTTGCTCAAATCAACTTCCCGAAAAAAAAAGTTTGCTGCTAACAAATTCACAAAAAAACAATGGAAGTAGCAAATGCTCAAACTCGTAATGAACAAAAATTGGATTAATTAAAGGATTTTTCACAGAACAAGGAACATCAAGAGGTAACAAAATATTTTGATTTAAATAATTTTGGAATTGTGTTTTCCAATTTGTATTTCCGCAATTGTTTTGAGAAGAATTTATACCTGCATCAAGATCCTATGTTAGGACTAGCTTCTAATGTGACTGTAAAATGCTCCATGCAAGTTATTGGAAGAGGACACTCCTCAGCAAAAAGATGTGTGCTATATTGAATATGCCCTACAAAGTGGCGCATTTCCAGAGAATGGAACCTGCGAACTTCGGTTCTGTAAGCACATAACATACCACTAGATCCAAATGATCACCAGTCCAGAGCCTGTTACTGGCTCTCTCTCTCTCTCTTATATAGATAATACCTCTATACCCTGTGTGACAAAGGCAGCATACAGACCTTGTGAAAGAAAACTCTTAGGTGCTGCTACATCAATGGCTAAAAAAGCCATGAATGACATTACTTTGGAAGTGAAAAGCATTACAAAATTTTCCAACAAGTCAGTTACAGAATGTGGCTTATACGTTGATGGCAGAGACATGGACATTAACCCTTAAATTGTTGTACAGCAACTTTATCCATTGACACTGGGGGAAACTTCTAGATTTAGAAATAATGTCCAAGTTTTGTAGAATTCTAAAAGTCCAATCATACATGGATGTTCCTACAATCATCAGGGATTTACTTCAAATATGAAATTTGTTGGTGCATGCAGAATCTTTGTAAGTTCATGTACCACGAGATCTTTAAAATATGATTTCTATGTGGTGATGGTGATTCCCAAGGATACCTCGCTGTGAAAGATGTGTATGGTGTCAACAGTGTCATCAAATATGATTACCGTATTTTGCTGTATATAATCCGCGGATTATGTGTTAAAAAAGTTTCAACTTTCGTAGTGAGTATTATACGCCGCCGCGGATTATCTGAGATAAAACATTCTCCATCAGAAAAGCTAACAATAAAGTTTTGAAAGAAATGCCGTTTATGTTTTATAAAAAAATAATAGATGGCGCTTTCATGACTCGGATGACGTATATCAGTCATAACTAGTTTTTGTCCAATTACATTCAAAAACGAATTCGATTCCTCGGAAGGAAAAAGCAGTTACGAATCGCTGGCGCCATTTCCAATTTTCTCTAGACTAGAGCTATTACGTCCTTTGAAAGTTTTCATTATGTTGAAGCGAAAGCGTTAAGTTACACTGCAAACTTCAAGTTATAAGTTATAGAGAAGGCTACCAAAGTCGGGAAGCTGCAAGGTTTTTCAACGTTGACGAATTGAATATTCGTTTGTGGAGAAAAAACAAGACCAACTTCGAAAATTGTGATCGGCGTTAACGAGCCGATAGCCGTGGAAAACCTCACTGGCCAGAATTAGAGGAAGAAATAAATAAATGGATTTTAAAAGAAATAGACAATGGAAAAGCAGTCTCAATCTTAATTTTTTGGCTGTTAACTTGCTAAATTAAAAAAAAGTTTTTTTCCGCGTGTAACGTTTTGTTTAACAACTCAAAACATAGATGGCAGTAGCAAAGAATTTTTTTGTTTTATTTAGATTATCGTAAAAAATATTATCATACATATTTAAAAAGAGAAGAGTTTCATAATTTTCTTTTCTCTGTGTGTGTGTGTGTACAATTTCTTACTTCTATTTTTAATTATATTGTGTATTTTTATCTTTTATGACTGATTGATTGATTGATTGAATATTAACGTCGCACTGTTCAGCTACACGAGGGCTTTTGGCGACGGACCACGTAATTTTGAACCATGGTCAAGTGACGTGGACGACACCTGAGCTGGCACCCCCCTCTCCTAACTACCACACCACACCAACGGGAGGACGTTTCAGCTCTCGACAGATTTAACGTGCATCGCTGCCCTACACGACAGGTCTTTAGTGGTACTGGGCTCGAACCCGTGACAAAGCAAGCCGCGGTCCGATACCTATACCACTCGGCTACCGCGGCCTTATCTTTTATGACACACATTATCGGCAGTTTATATTTTTGGATTACTCGCCGTAAAAACTGCCGCGGATTATACAATGTTTATTTTTTTTACTCGAAAAAAAGGCTTTGCGGATAATACGCCGCTGCGGATTATATACAGGAAAATACGGTAAATAAGATACATAAAAAAAAAGAGTGAGTAGCAGGCTAAGAAAATTTTTTAAAATGCCAGAAAAACCTTGGTGGGAAAGGAAAACTTAACCAATATTATGATTCACAAAATTTAAAATTAATACAGCATTGCCAATAGAAGTAACACTCATGACATTGAGGCAAAGCAAAATGCTACCATAGCAGCATTTTTCCACTTTCGTTCAGGCCGTGAAAAACCTATGCACGGACAGTGTCCAATCGGAGTTGATAGTTGGTATGTATATCAGTGATCAAAAGCCACAGGCAAACAAATTGTAGATAAAAATTCAGGCCTTTCTGTAAAACTTTTAAATATTGTTAAACCTGAGTACTTGAAGTTATATGATAAACAGTTGTTACAGAGGTTGAACAGTTGTTATGATCCACAGTAAGACATAAAATGCAAATGAGTAGTTTAACAGCTGTTTATTGCAAATTGTTCCAAAAGAAACTTTTATTGAGCTAAAAACATTTTCTTTGGGTGCCTATATTGAAATAATTTTTAACAATGGTTTTAATGGCTTGTTGGATGTTTTGAAAGCCCTTGGCATAAATACAGGTTACTATACCCTGCATGACTATAGATTTCAACATCTCTCAAGTCAGTGACTCGAAACGACATTCTTTACCTCATTCAGAATCAGCCAGAAAAAAAATAGGTCCCAAAGAGAAATTTTAACTAAATATCAAAGTCTGAAAGTATGAAATATAAATCAGGAGAGTTTTAAGTATGTACTTAAGTACGAGAATAAAAAGTTCTAACGATCTAAAAGAGTTTTCTTCTGAAAAAGGATGAACTAAATCTAAAAAATTATTTTGATTACCTCATATATTATTTGTGACTAAATCGTCTACAAACTGGTGACCCGGACATATTCAAATGATGGATGATAATAATGAAATGGCTGTGGCAAAGTTGAATCAAGAAACATTTGAAGCATATAAGGTAAGCGCTAAAATTCCTCCTTTTTGGGAAGAAAAACCCGAAATATGGTTTTTTCAAGTTGAAGCTCAGTTTTCCATTGCTAATATTAAACAAGAAGAAACTAAGTTTAATTACTTTGTTGCGCAGTTAGATACAAAATTCATAGAAAATATGGGATATCATTCAGAGTGATGAAAAAAATAAATATTCTTATGCTAAAAATAGACTTTTAAGTACTTTCAAAGATAGTGAAGAAAAATGCATTAAAAAATTACTTACTGGAATCTCATTAGGTGACATGAAACCCAGTCAACTTTTGAGAAAAATGAAATCGTTGGCTGGAGTTAATATCTCCGAAAAAGTTTTAAGAACATTATGGCTAGATAAATTACCAGACTCCATCAAAAATATTTTAGTTATTAGTTCAGAAAATTTATAAAATTTATCACTTATGGTAGATAAAATTTTTGAAATAAATTCATCACAAGAAATTTATTCTGCTACTGCAGATAATTCTGCTATGAAAAATATCCTGGATAAAGTCAGCCTTTTGGAGAAACGGATTTCAGAATTATCCATCAACAGGAGAAATTCAAAAAGCGAATTTAAAAATTCGAATCAAACTCGAAATAAAAGTCGAAGTCGATCTCGTAAGCGTTTCAACCCAAATGGGAAATACAGTTATTTCCACTTCATGTTTGGTAATAAGTGTTATCCTGATAAATGTAAAAGTTCATGTTCCTGGAATAAGGCATCGAAAAACTTAGAAAAGCAGTAGATTTAGCGGCAAGCTCTCCTGCTACAGAATATAAAGATTGCCGTAATTACTGTTTATTTGTAACTGACAAAAACACCGGTTTACGCTTTCTTGTTGATAGTGGTGCTGATTTATCAATAATTCTTGTGTCAAGTAAAAGTAAAATTTGTGATTCTTTTAAGCTTTATGCAGCAAATGGCTCAGAAATACCAACTTTTGGACATAAAATTTTAACTTTAAATCTAGGGCTGTGTCGTGAATTCCAGTTTCTTTTCATTATTGCTAAAGTAGATAAAGGAATAATTGGTGCTGATTTTTTAAATATATATATATATAAGTTTAACTTGTTAATTGATATCCAAAATAAACAGTTAATAGATGGAATAACTAACCTTCATGTTAAAGGTGAAATTTCCTCCATTTTGCAAGAAAATAAAATTAACCTAAGGGATAAAACATCAAAATTTTCTAATATATTATTACAATTTCCAGATTTAATGAAACCAAATTTATTAATTACTAATACAAAACATGATGTTAAACACTATATTGCTACTAAAGGCTCACCGGTTTACTCAAAAGCTCATCAATTGGATTCTAAAAAATTAGAAATAGCCAAGCAAGAATTTAAATTTATGTTAGATAACGATATCATTCGACCTTCTAAATCTCCATGGGCGAGCCCACTACATCTTGTGAATAAAAAGATGGAAGTGTTAGACCATGCGGTGATTATAGACGTTTAAATGCCCAAACCACATTCCTGACCGTTACCTAATTCCACGTATTGAAGATTTTCATCATATTTTAAAAGGGAAAAGAATATTTTCTAAGATTGACCTATTCAAAGCATATTTTCAAATTCCAATTGCTGAGGAAGACAAGGAAGGGACAACCATAATAACACCATTTGGCTTATTTGAGTTTAATGTTATGAGCTTTGGGTTAAGAAATGCACCCTCTACTTTTCAGCGCTTTATCAATGAAGTATTATTTAGACTAGAATTTGTTTTCCCATACCTGGACGACATTCTAGTAGCCTCTGAAAATGAAAAAAATAAAACTCATTTGAAACTTATGTTTGATTGCTTACAAAAATATGGTCTTCAAGGGAATATCTCAAAATCAACTTTGGGAGTAACTCATCTAGAATTTCTGGGATACTTGATAACACCCGAAGGATCTAAGCTACGTCCAGAGAAAGTAGATGCAATTTTATCATACAAATTACCCGAAACAATTCGTGACTTGAGAACCTTCCTTGGACTCCTTAATTTTTATAGAAGATATTTAAAAAATGCTGCTAAACATCAAGCTATTCTTCACGAGTATTTAAAAGGTTCAAAAAAGAATGACAAAACAAAAATTGTTAGGACAGAGGAAGCTAAAGAAAATTTTGAAAACTGTAAACAAGATCTTGCACATGCTACTTTATTAAGCTTTCTTGACCCTAATTTACAATTGGCTTTATTTACTGATGCTTCCAATTTTGCGATCGGATCTGTATTACAGCAGTTTGAAGCTGGAAGATTTCATTTTTTTCTAAAAAATTAACTGAAGGATAGAAAAAGTACAGTACCTATGATAGGGAATTATTAGGAATGTATCTTTCCATCAAACAGTTTAAACATCTTCTTGAAGAACGAAATTTTGTTATTTATACTGCTCACAAGCCAATTACATATGCTATTCATCAAAATAATGAAAAAGCTTCACCTATACAGTTACATCATTTACAATATATATCACAATTTTCAACAAATATTTCTCGCATTAGTGGAGAAAATATAGTTGCAGATTCATTATCTAGGATTGAATCTATCTCTGAAATAGATTATGACAAAATTGCTGATGCACAAGTTGATAATGAAGAACTTAATAAACTGCGCTTGAAACCGTCCTTAAATTTTAAACAATATCCCCTTGACTCTGGTAAATTACTTTGGTGTGATATTTCAACTACAAACATTTGTCCATTTATACCTCAGCCTCTTCGAATGCACGTTTCAAAAAATTCACAACTTGGCTCACCCTGGTGTGAAATCTGTTAAACAAATAGCTTCTGGATTTATTTGGCTAAACATTCGAAAAGATGTCAATCAATAGGCAAAATCTTGTATCCAGTGTCAAAAGAACAAAATTAATAGACATACACATTCACAAATTGGCACCTTCCAAGAAGTAGATGATCGATTCAGTGTCATTCATGTTGACATCATAGGTCCATTTCCTGTATCAGAAGGAAAAATAAATTGCCTTACTTGCATTGACCGCTTCACATGTTGGATAGAGGTTATTCCTTTATCAAATACCACAGCAGAAACGGTTGCTCGAGAATTTTATAGTCACTGGATTTCACACTTCGGAATGCCATACCGTGTGATAACCGATCAAGGTACTCAATTTAGATCTGAGCTCTTTAAAAATATAGGTATTATTTGTGGATTTAAAGTATGCACAACAACATCCTATCATCCACAATGTAATGGAAAAATTGAAAGAATCCATCGCACTTTAAAAGCAGCCATCAGAGTGCATAATTCAGTTAAATGGACACAGACCTTACCAACGGTATTGTTAGGATTACGATCGGTTCTACATAGTGACATAAATTACACCATCGCACAAATGGTTTATGGACAAACTATCCGATTACCAGGAGAATTTTTCGAGAAACCAAAAAATGTCTTGGATACAGATACGTTTGCGGAAGAATTACAGAAACAAATGGATCAGTTACAACCACTAAAAACTCGACGACAACCTTCTCCATAACACTTTGTCCACAAAGACTTGCATAACAGTCCACATGTGTTCATACGTGTTGACAGAGTGAAAAAATCACTCGAACCTCCGTATGATGGACCGTTCCCAGTGGCAAAAAGATAGGATAAATATTTTACTGTGAAAATTAAAGGCAAGGACATCAATATATCTGTAGACAGATTAAAACCTGCATATTTGTTGTCAACTGATGGTGATAATCCTGATCATTTCAAAAAATTAGAACATGCACCAACTTTGCCCGAAAAAAACCGATTGTGCAAAGAAAAATTGAAAAACAGACACCAGATTTGCTGAAAAAAGAGATGTCCAAAAAACAACTACACGCTCTGGTAGACATGTAACCTTTCCAGTGCGTTACAGAGATTAGTTGTATATTATTTTATGACTCATTTGTTGTATTTTTACTTTTATTTGTATATATTGCATATTGTATCGTAACTATGTTACTGGGGAAGGAGTAATATTGTATTGTTTTTATAAATTTAGTTTTCATGATCTGGCAACAAAAAGTTGTTGACATATTGTAGGGCGATGTAAGAAGGAGAACAAAAAGTTCTAACAATCTAAAAGAGTTTTCTTCTTAAAAAGGATGAACTAAATCTAATTATTTTGCTTATCTCATGTATTATTTGTGACTAAATTGTCTACAGTTAGTAGATTTGATTAGCAATAACTTTTGATTCAAAAGAAATAATTTAAAACTTGTAGTCCATCCTCTAGAAATGTGTTTAAAAAATGTGCTGCAGCAGGTTTTTTTTTTTGCAAAATATGTTATTTTTTAAAAATAGAACACTTAAAAATAATTCCAAAATTTAGTTAACATTTCTTTAAAAATTAAAATGTTTGTAAATTGCTATGTACATATATTATTTTAACTGTATCTTTTGTTATAACGCATAAAAGTGAAATTAAATATGTAAAAATATTTGAGATTTTTACAAAACTAAATAAAAGGTCTCCGAATGTAGTCGAATACCTTGATGAAATATCGATTAACAGCAAATAATACAATGGTCCCGACAAACTACTATGTATTTACCTGTATTCCTTTCTCTTAACATGAAATGAAAATCGCTTATTACGAAAAGCTTTTGTGCATGAACAAAATATGGAAAACACCAGCCACAGAAGAATTCGAGGCAGAGTAGATGATGATAATGTATACAGCCCTACATATGACAGACAAAAGACAATAGGGAGTTTGCTCCAAGCTCAGAAAATACTATTAACAAAGATTCCAAAGAAAAAATGAGATGAATAGTGCAGCTCCTGATTCCACATCATACGAAATCGGAACATCATAAAAAGTATGCACAGTTATTCAGACACACATTCGAATGGAGAAATGAACAAAATAGACAATATTGAACAACTTGTTGACAATTTTGATGCTAAAAAAGGCAATATAAAGAAAAGTATCAGATTATTTTCCAAAAACTCAGTGTTCTTATTTTCCAAACCTTGGAAAGTTTTGTATTGAATTTCATCGTGAATGTTTTTGTTTCATTGATTTTTATAAGGTACATGCATATATACATATCTATATAAATAAAATGTAACTCCAATAAACTTAATTTTGTTGAATGTATGAATTTTTTTTCAATATTCTTTAACATAAAATGTTTTTAACATGAAAAAATATTTCAGTCCCCTCAGTTTCACGTTAAACGATTTTCACTGTGCAACAGCATTAGTACATTGAATAAATGGATAAAAACTTATAATTCCCTCTTAAAATACCCAGAACTTTGTAAACTTAATTTTTCCTACAAGAATGAAACATGTTAAATATTTTATGAAACCATGGTCCATCCACTTATTCTAAAGCACAACTTGATACAAAACAACAAGAAATTGCACGAAATGAATTTATGCTAGAAAATAACATTATCCGCTACATTAAGTTAAGTGTGGTGATTATAGGAAGATAAATTCTCAAATTCCTAATAGATATCCTATTCCAAGAATTAAAGATTTCCATCATTCTTAAAAAGATACTAAAATTTCCTACAAAATAGATTTCTTTAAAGCATAATATCAAAAACTAATAGCCATAGACCTTAAAGTAAAACAGCAATTATAACTCTACTTCAATTATATGGATTTAATGTTATGAACTTAGGTTTTAAAAAAACTTCAGGAGCAAAACATAGAAATTTTGCAGAAGTTTTGATTTTGTTTTCCCAAACTTAGATACATATAGATTAGAAGTTTAGAAACTTTGTCTCATAGACTCCTTGCCATGTTTTTCAGTTGTGTGGGTATATCCTTGCTTACTTAATATTGAATTTTTACAAATTTATCAACTTAAATGTTTTTTTGACTGCTGGTAAAGAGCTATTTAATTTAAAATTCTAACTGTAGTGAAGTATAGTGTTTAAAAAAACTTAAGAAACACATGTTACTTAAATTGAAATTTTATTAATACATAAAATAACTGTTACACAAAGTAACCGATCTACAAGCGAATGTTTATAGAGGGAAGGATGGATCTGGTGCTTCAATAACAATTTTTCAACATTTGGTATCAATTTTGTCAGGTTTAACGCTAAATTTTTTTGGTTAATAGTGCCAGTCTTTTTCTTTCTATTTTTTTTTATTTTGAAGATTGGCAACCACCCTAAAACTCCTTAATAGGAAAAGCAATTGAAAACTTTTTCACGATACTCCATAATTCATGATAAGTAACAGGTAATGTCTTTTTAAAGCCAAAATTGCTGACATCCATTTCTAAACTTTACTTTTAAATCTCCATTCTTCCTAATATCAGTTTCTCCTATAATATGACACATTTTTTTTCAATGTGATCATATGAATTCATTGCCTATTGCAGTAAATACTATAGTCAAAGCATTCTAAAACCTAGTTTCAAAATCTGAATATATAGAACTTAAATGTTGAACATAGGTCCTAACGTTATTTTCCTGGCAAATTGTATGTGGCCAATTGAGAATCTGGAAAAATTTGCACTGTCACTTCTTTAGCTTAATTAGGGCACGAAAAACTGAAATTATGGTTCTTAGCTTTAATAAAATTTATGCTTTCACCTTGTAACTAACTGCAAATTAACCTCGTTAAATTTAACAAATAAATGTGTTAAGTAGGTAAAATCTTGTTTCCATTTGTTAAAATTTTCTTTTAAAAATAAAATCACAATCTGGTTTAGTGACAGCTACTATCATAAACCCATCATTTACACCTCATGGACCTTCAAATAATTTTTCCACTAATGTTGACCCTTCTAGGTCGTCATAGAACCCTAGGGTTCGATATAGACTACTTTGGGAATCATTGATCTAGATCAAGAGCAACACAAAAAACACCTAATTTTAATTTTTTAGATAACACAAAAATATGGTCTTAGAATTAAGCTATCTAAATCAGTTTTTGCTTTTCAGTACATTGTGTTTTTAGGGCATTTGATCATATCCTATATCACAACATTTGAAGCTATAGTAAATTTTAAATTGCCAGAAACTATTCACAATTTACAATCTTTTGGGGGAATGATTGATACTTAAAAATACACCTAAAAGACAAGGAACAGTTATCTTCAAGGTGCCAAGAAAAGAGATACAAGAAAAACTCAGTGAATTGAGGAGGCAAAAACACAACTTGAAAAATGCAAACAAAGTCTTCTAAATATTGCATTATTACCATTTACATGCCCAGAATTACTCCTTTCTTTATGCCTAGACGCTTCAAACTCGGAGAATGATGCAGCCTGGCTAGATTATGGTCGGAATTAAGCCTTCACTACCTGCTTTTACCTCAATTTTCTATCTCACCTGGAATTTCCACTAGGCAAAGTTTAGGCAGATCATGATGCTATTTAATTATACCACTATCAAACGTGTCACATCTAATTTACATAAAGCTTTGTATAAAGTTCTTTTCTCTTATGACATCATTTTCCCCCTTAATATATAAGTGCATGTGATCTGTTTATTCAGGAAGTTATTATTGTGAGAATATTAGTATGACTGTTTCTTAAGATGTTTGAATGTTGGATTAAAATGTTTAGGTTTGGGAATTTAACTGTTTGTTTTAATGTTATAAATTTAAAGTTTAAAGTGTTTTAGACTTTGATTTAATGGTTTTTGAGTCTCACTGTGTAAGTGAATGTGGATTAATTTTATTATAATCAGCATCGTTAGTTAATGGGCCTTAACATTCCCCAGAACCATTTTTTAAATTAGTCTGAAGTTAATAAATATATAACCTAGAAAATCTTTCTATTATAAAAAGATTTCTAAGGGGGTAATATGATAAGACACGATACAAGTTGAAAATATTACCACACTGACTTCTAATAACTACCATATGTGGAAGCAGGATATTAATGCAATTTTAATGGATTGCATCTGCTTGGACTAAATCTTGATTGGATTTCTCATAATCATTGTGTACATTTTCAGTGGGTACCATCCCACATGGGGATTGATGGTAATGAGGAAACCGATTTCTTAGCCAGGACTGCGGCTGAGGAGCGGGTGAGCCCTATTGGATCTCTTGCGTTCAGTGAATTATCCTCCCTTAAGAAGATTAAACTCAATCAACTTGAAAGAACTACTAGTCGTCCTTGGTACTTGGAAGAAATCCGGGAGGTTCATTCACGCTTATGGCTAGGAAATACCAAACTGCCTTCTTGTGCTTTATGAGAGACCATATAAAAGCTCTTACTTTTCTTCAGGATCAGAAGATATTTTTGGAGTGCCACTGGTGTTATTCCGAGCTGGTCTCTCCTGCCCACATCTTGACTTGTTTTGATTTTAAAAAGAACAAGAGAGGTCCTTCTAGACCTTCTGTTTTTAAAATTTCAAGATTTTTTTTGGATTCATGGAGATTGTCTAGCAGGATTTCAAACCTTCTCAACCATTTATTTGAATATTATTAAAGATTTAAGACCCCCTAATATCAAATATGGCTGATAAAAAAGCATGGGACATCCTGAAAAAACATTTCCAGCCTGAAAGTAGAACTAGACTAATTGGTCAGCTCGATAAATTTTTCTCATGTAAAATTCAAGGAGAAATGATTGGAACTTTTTGCCGCAAGACTTTGGGAAAATAATTAACAATCTTTTTGATCGTCAGGAGAAAAGTTACAAAAAAACATATAGCTTCCCAACTGATAAGCTATTTACCTATTGAATTTCAGCCAATTGTGCAATTGGTCTACAGATGGGAGGATTCAAAATCACCTTCAATCAAGCAATAAAACTCATGGTGAAAGAATCGCATGTATTACAATGCAATTATGACAGCAATCTTGTTGCAATGAATAGTACAGTTCAGATGGTACAAAAGCAATCAAGTTAATCAAACAAAAAAGTAAATTCCATCAAATGCCACAAATGTGGAAAGACTCTCTCTCTCTCTCTCTCTCTCAGCTCCTTCTATAATCTCTCCTTTGTGTTACATTGCAACTAACTTAATATCCAGGTTTTTTTTAAATATATTACTACTAATATTATATCTAAATAAGCTTTCTGCATAAATTTACAGTTGATTTTTTTTTCCATTTATTATTATCTGTACTTGATCATAATAATTCCTTAATGACAAATTAATTTTTGTTCTTAAGCTTTAAAGGCTTTTTTTTTAGATTTTTCAATTAACAGGACTTCAAAAGTGATCTAGTTTTGTGTCAGAGGTAAGGGAAAAGACAAAATTTTTTTACATTTTTGCTGATAAAAGGAAAGAGGATAGGATGCATCAAAACAAAAATCTTACTTAAGGTAGGGAAACAACATAAATAGTAAAATCACTTTTTCAAAAGCAGTAAAATTATTGAAAAATATACTCCTTGTCAGGGGAGAATCGCCTTTACTAATGGTCCTTGAAATTGAAGCAGATTTGTAAATCCAATTTACTTGTGAGTGCACTCAGGAATTATTAGGTAACTCCGGCATTTCTCCTGACGGTCTTTAAATGATCTTTACATCAACAAACGCATTTGAACAATAAACATATGATAAAAGTGATCACTGGCACTAAGAATAGTTAGGTATGCAGTATACAATCCCACTAACGATGTGAGAAGTGTATCCGAAACATCACAAAACTTTACCTGTGTCACTGTAGATTACATATTTATTACTAACATATGTGTGCTCATACTTACAAATTGTATTCAACCCTTGTCTATATGTGTGTGCATTATACATCAATGTTTATTTTTGTACTACACATTTCTGATTTTGACATAATTTTAATTTACAGAGATAGAAGTAACCATTCCAAGAAATTGGTGATTGTGTCAGAGAACATCAAGTTACAGTAATTCTAATAAGGAATCGGTAGATGCTAGAGAAGAATCTATAGCAGGAAAGTATTGTATTAACCTTGTCACATTCCCAAATGTAGACAGGCATTTTATATAAATGGTTATAACAGATAATATTGCACCTTTAAGAGCCCTTGCGCAAGAATTTGATCAGTTGTATATAAATCTGAGCCAGTTCATATCAATCAAAGTCACCTATAGCAAAGGGGAACTTCAGCAAGGCATCAATTTTTACGATTTCGTTCAAATGTACAACACAAGCCTTAGTCCTAAATGCCAATCATGGACAAATAAACATTGCTTTTGCATACAAATCACAATTCTGCCTACAATACTATGGTAGTCTTTTATCTCCTAGTATGGCAGAATCGAAGGGAGAGAATGTATGGCTCTTTCGTTACTCATCATCATACTGGCCCCTCACCTGGCGTTATGATTTAGGGAGCCATTGGGTTTTATTCTCAGGTCCCCTAATACACATTACCAATACTTTCAACAGCCACTGCAAAACCACTGTTCATATTCAATAATGCCTCACTATCCACAAGGTTGGCCTACAACTTTGACCTGCCCATTATACAGTCCATTACACACATGTTGTTGCCAGTGGCATACACATGGGTGGGGTTTTGGGTTCAAACCCCTCTCATACGCCAAGAGATTTTTAATTTTTAGCATAAAGATTATGCCTTGAAGCTTTCTCTCATCGCCTACATGTTTTTAAATGTAAACTTCTCCCTTGCAAGTAGTTTGTGTAAGCCACTGGTGGTTGCTGATTTGCCAACACATAAGGATTGGCCAGTTGCTGCTGTGCTAAAATAACTTTGGCAACTTAAGGAAGTAGCAAGGACTGAAATATGACAAGAATACATTTAAAATACCTTTTAGAGCAAGGACATGTCACAGTAGTTATCAATCATGGTGAATACACAAATTATTAGGTTTCTTCATGACCCACAAAATCAAACAGGGAAGTTATCTCATTTAATGCACCCTTGTATTTTATCCAATAAATCTGGCTTTAATATCTTTTGCTCATCATGGTCAAACATTTTTGATAATTAGCAGCAGACAGAATTAATATAGATCCAATATCTACGCATTGCATAATCAAAGCATCTGATTTCAGGATTTTCAATGATAAATTTCACATTTTGTTTCCGAACTATCCTTATATGTTTGCATTTCTACTGGGTTTTTGAATTTCAGGGCATAATTGGATTGAATTTTTTCACTCTGATTCCTTGATGATCAAGTTTTAGAGTAGTTTTCACATCTTACTATAGAAAGCATATATATATATATATATATATATATATATATATATATATATATATGTAATAATTCCCCCTAGCATCCTTTTAATTAAATCTTTTAATAATATTGAAATAATCTTTTAATTATTTGGCTCGAAACTAATACCCTGATTTTAATCGTAATCGACTAATAATATTACATCATAAATCCCTTTCCCGCCCCTTATAACCAATCAGAGCTCTTATTATAAAAATGTCACATGGCCTTCAACATCAGGTATAAAAACCGATGTCTCTCGAAACCTCTCTATCTTCTCTCTTCTTTTTGTCCCCGTCATGTAATAATGTAAATAGCTGCTCTCAGTGTCTTTGTGTTCTGTCCATCAAGATGTCACTTCTGCTTGTCTCTTGTCCACTATGCTTTATAATCGTCACAAGATGTCTCGTCAACGTGAAAATGTACCGTAATTTTGTCCTATGCTTTGATGTGTGTGTCACAATAAAGAAGATGTCTGTTCACTGAAGATGTTTTACTGAAACTCGGCTAACACTAAACAAAAATATACCACTCGGCCAATACTTTATATATATAGTCTAATTCTATACAAACAAGAGATAAAACTTTCACATCAATCACATTCGAAAAAAAACACACAGAGACAGTAAAGAAAACATACAAAGAAGGACAATAGATTAAAATTATAAAATGGATGCTGCAGTATTATAAACATTGCTGACTTAGGACAGCTAATATATAAAAAAAAATTATATAAAAGTGGGGTTGAACATGTTTTTTGGCCAGCCAACCTTCCCCCTTTATGTAAATAATACTGAGCAAAAACCTATTGAAAGCAATGGATAGGAATATCTAAATCCATTACAAAATAGAGGTAACTTACCTAAAAATTGCACTTGAAAATGCAGAGCCCGTGCTAAATCTGAGTGCAATAAAAAAGTTATTGCCAGATTCTGGACCCTAATACAGATTCAAAGCATGTGAATGGCTGAAATGTAGCACTTAAAAGTATAAAAAGAATAGAAACAAAAATTAATAAAAGCGTTACAAAAAACCATAACATTAGAGAGAGAGAGAGACACTAGAATATATATGAATTAAGTAATAATAAGTAATTTTAACTAATAATAGAATATGGAGGTAACTATAACAATGAAATGTGTAAATTTATAGTATTAAACTATAATTAATCTAAGAATTTTTAATCCTTACAATTTTGAATAGCTTTATTCATATAACTATTAATAAAATGAATTGTATATTTCTGATTTAAGCAATATTTAGTAAAATGTTTATAGTTATTTATTATTTCTGATTTTTTGACACTAGAAATTTATTGTGTTGTATATAATTAATAACAATATTTCTGAATATAGAAATATGTACATTACTGTCCCAATGCGGAATTTTTATTATATTGAAATTAAAATCTTCTCTTTTATCATAAATATTAGAAACTATTACATTATCTATTAATTTGATATGTATGTCAAGAAAATTTGCTTTATTGTTGTTACTATTTGTCTGTATTAAATTAAGATATTGTGGATAAAAATTAGTATTAGGTATAAAATTGACTTGCTTGCCAAAAATGATTATGTCATCTATATAGCGATAAATATAATATTTAGAATTATTAACGTAACTACTTTCAAAAAATAATTTAAGTATAAATTGGCAAGACAGTTGCTCACAGGGCCACCTTATGGCAAACCTTTAATCTGCAGATAATAGTTACCCTTATGAAAAATACAGTTCTCTTTAAGTACTAACCTAAGTAGTGAACTAAATCTATCATAATTAACATTATTAAATAAATTATCTTTATGCAAATTTACAAGTATATTAATCATATCATCAATATCAATAGATTTAAAAAGAGATCTTCAAACTCTAAACTATAGACTGAATAAATCTTTTTATCTTTCATTTTTTCAATAAGAGATTTACTATTTTTAAGTATGGCTTTGGATGTAAGACTATTTACTGTATCATGTAATATTTCATGGAGAATTTTGCCTGTTTTGCTGATATATGTATTAAATCTACACACACACACATTTGTAACTATCCTAAATTTGACTGGGTCTTTATGAAATTTGGGAGTAAGAAACGTATGGAAATTTAACGCCATTATTAATTTGAATTTTTAATTTTTTATGCAAAGCCAAAATTCGATTAATTATTTCTCTATCAGAAAATGATGACTTAATAAAAGCTGAATTATTATCAAAATATCTGTTGATCATTAAATTAATAGTATTTACATTTGAAGGCAAAATTACCTGGCACTTTATCAACATAAACTATAATGAAATTATGTAATTTTTTAATCTGATTTTTAATATCATTAAAAAAGATTTTGTTATCTGTACCAAAGTTATATTTAATAAGCTGCTTTATATATATATAAATATATTCATTTTTTATAAACACTAAAAGTATTTTTATAAACAGAGATGAGAGTCAGATGAATTTTCTTGTTTAAAAAATATTTAGAAAGGTTAGCAAAATGAAGTAATCACATAAACATTGTGCATTTTTTTTAAATCTCAAAATCATTTAATTTTATCAGCAATTTAAAATTAATTGTCAAAATTTGACGTATAAGTAAACTTTATACAGATTAAACCCCATATTTCCAAATTGTTGATTCAAGTTCATAATGAGTTTAAATATTGCATTTTGGTAAACCCGAATTCAATATATTGGAAGCAGAAAGAATTTAAAAGTGATCTAGAAATGCGTTCTTTCCTTATATTTGCTATGAGACTCCTCAAAACTATTTTCTCTTCTACCCAGATTTACAATTTACTATAACACCTATTATTTTGAGTTTAATTTCTTTTTTTTCTTAAAAAAAATATGCTAGATGCAGCAAATGAAAAGTCAAGATATACACAATTCATGCACTAATGTAAGGAAAAAGTGGCCGCTGTAGCCTTGTGGTCAAGGTATTGGATCGTGGCTGGCTTGTCACGAGTTCAAGCCTAATACCACTAAAGACACGCCATGTCGGGGAGCAATGCATGTTAAATCTGTCGAAAGCTCCAACGTCAACGGTCCACCTGTTGGTATGGTAGTAAGGAAAGGGGGTACCGGCTCAGGTGTCATCATCACTTGACCATGGTTCAAAATTACGAGGTCCATCACCAAAAAGCTTGCATGTAGCTCACTCAATGTAAGGGAAAAAAGTGGGTGCACTTTGATTCATTTTTTCATTAAGTTTGGGAAAAATTTGAATGGCTCAAAGACAGTTAAATTATGAGGCTGACTAATTGATTAAAAAACATAAATAACGTCAATTAACGTAAATAACAATTCTGCAAAAAAGTTAACTTCTATAATGATAATTCCTCTCAGAAGTTAATTAACTATGCCGAAAATTAATAGAATAACATTATAATTTAATTCCCTATATGCTAATATTTATATGCATTTTTCAGGACTCAAATTAATTAAGCAATTATAATGAAATATAACATGCATACAGAAAAATTTTGAAACACAGAAACACTAAAAAAATTGTTTAAATACCTTATTTAATAATTCAATGACAAAATGGTTTAAATAATCAATGATTTGAGCTCCAAGTTTCTTAAGGACATCATATCCGTGGTCTAAGGATGAACTAATATATGCATCCAGAACCTATAAATAAAAAAAAACTTTATTATTTTAAAAACTTTTTAATGTCTCAGAAAGCTGATGTTTAATTGTATAAAGCCAAAAGTTTAAACAATACTGAGCTTAATCAAATAGTAAAACAAAATTAGAATTTAAATGAATGACACTCCTGTTAGTAAATATTGCAACATCACACAAGTGAGTTATGTTAACAAGAATTTTGTATAAAGATTACTCGATTAAAATTATAATTACAGTCACCACAGTGAAGTTTTATTTAGCCATATAAATACCATGCAATGAAATTTTATTTAGCCATATAAATAGAGAGCTGTAGCCAAAAAAAGTTCAACATATTGTAAAGATTTTAATTTTTATAAACATTGCACTTTTTTTGAAGCTACACAATGGTTAACAGCGACAGACTTTGTCAGTTTGAACCTCAGTTAAGTGATGAGAACGAGACCGAGATGGCATCCCACTCTCCTAACTTCCACACCATACCAACCCGAGGACTTCGAACCTTGACAGATTTAATATGCATCAATCCCAATGCACGGCGGATCTTCAGTGTCACCAGGACTCAACAACACCATTCACAAGTACAAAATCATGACCATTCGGCTACTGTGGCCACATAAAAGATATCTACCAGTGTAAATACTCTATGAGATGCACCCAATACTTTCATGATACTGTCATATGATCAAGTCATGGATTTCATATGGAGACAACATTGATTGTCATTAGTGTATATAGGGAATTTTTCTCATGGTGCAACAGCAATTCATATGGTGCACAGTTACACTACAGAACTGACCAAGTCAGAAATTCTGGCAGTGGAAGAAGGTCATTCACACAACTTCATCTCGACAATTGACAGGACATTAAAGCGATGTTAAAGGAGCACAGCCAACCTTATCTACAACGGGGCCCAGGTGCAAAATATCATTTGGGGCCCTAATTTTTCAAAATTAAAAACATATATATACTCTAAGAACATACATAATGAATGCATATTTATTTAATGTGTGATCTTGTTTTCACTAATACATTAATTTCTTCAGAAAAATTACAATTCTTCGAAGTGCAAGATAATTTTATTATATACTACTGTGACAATTAAATAACTGGACTAGTCTAAAATTAGCTTTATTGAAAATAATGTACAAATGTGTGTTGAAGGGGATTAAACCCTTCAACACACTTCCCTTCCCTATTAATACACAGCTGCACACAAGTTTGCCACCATTCAAAACAGTGCTGTGTCTCATTAGGTGTTACCATCTTCAGTAAGTGTGTTGTTTTTACCTTCACCTCTCCAATAGAGTGAAAATGTTTTCCCATCAATGTATTTTTCACTTGAATAAACAGGTAGATGTATAGTGCGAGATCTGGTGAGTAAGGTGGATGCTCGAGAGCAGTAATGCCTTTGATCACCAAAAACTGTTTTATAGATTGCGCAATGTGCAATCAAGGCATTGCCTTGGTGCAAAATCCACAAGTTGTTGCTCTACAGTTCTTTCTATTTCTTCCTCACTCTTTCTCAGAACCTCAATGTAGTACTGCTGTTTTACCGTTTAGCCTAGATGTACCCATTCAATCAAGATGATGTCATTAATATCTAAGAGCATGACCTGTTCTTGATGTCACAAATCGACAAGAACGTTCATATGCTTAAGCAACCACCTGAAAATCATTTGTGTCATTCAAAAATTTGACTATGTGGCGTGCAATTATCTCCAAACACTTCCTTAACAATTTAAAACATGCATTTGGAAATTTTTTTTAATTTCACAAGGAATTTCAAAGCTCGATTTTTATGTTTATCATGATCTGGCACTTCGACGAAACGTTTATCTAAACAACGATAAAAAACAAACTGACCTAGATAGAGGGATGGAATAATGTACTACCAGCACCAGAAAGATCAATGTCAACTATATTCCATTCCAACTCCTTCACACCAAGCCTAACGGTTAGGGCATGCACAGTCCGGGAATTTATCTCATATCTTGTAGAATCACTTCCACTATTCCTTGAAATGGAAATTTAAGTCGTTCTGTTTACTTATTTATTTCAACGATTCGTTTAATCAATAGTCGGAGCATAAATTTAGTCATTTTAATAATTCTTCCCTAGAAATAAACGAACTTAAGTGACAAATAGAATGCTCATGATAGTTGAGAACCTTTTTCCAATCATTATAACCACTTATAAATTTTTAATTTTCTCTTTCGGAAAATTGTATGCAAAAACAAAATATCAAGTCTTGTATTTTCGAGTAAATGTATCATCTGCGACACATACGGCATTTAAAGTAATATATAGTGGAAAATATGTTGTACAAAACTCCGGTATTGTACACACACAGGGTCTGGTTTTAACACAAAACATTCTAACTCATCCATTATAATACCTAACCATAAACCTGTATCACTTGTATTCACTTTATCATGTTTGTTACTGTTATTTTAATCGTTACTTTCTTCTAATTCGATCATATTTGGTGCATATGGTTCTTCAATGAATTTCACAGTTTCTACATTTTCATTGCAAGATCGTGTAGTTTGGGCGGACTTTTCTTCTCCATTTAAAGCTTGAAGTATAGCTTCTACAGTCAAGACAATTTTATAGGAAGAATTTCATGGCCAAGAAAACAGATCTACTTCTTAATCTTCAAAAAATTTAGCTTCCCCCCCCCCCTACTATTTTTTAACACCTAGAGAAATATTTTCTTGACTGGAATATGATTAAATCCAACAATGTTAAACAATTTATAGTATGAATCAAAATACTATACACAATTTAACCTAATAGATTAGGTAAATGACCATGACCATAAATCTACTACCTTATTTTTCCTTGCAAAAAAATATATCTATATCTTACTTTTTGTTTGATTAAGATATAAACAAACATACACAGATGGACACACAAAATATATTAGACATAGAAAAGAAATGATGGCTGACAATTGGGAGTAATTTTGGACACAGACCCATCCACGACTTCTGTCACTCTTCGTATTCTTGATCAGCGACATCCAACCCTGAACAATGAAAATCCAGCTAAACTGAAGATGTTCTCTACCGCAAGTTCCACATAGTGACTTCAACTGGCCTGCTTTTTTTCTCCCTCCTACACAGATAAGGGGTTTTCACAAAATTGAAACTCCTTATTAAGGGCTCATATCACGATTCTACATGTGTCACACACAAGGGGGGGAGGTCACGGATCAGAAACCCACCACCACCCTTTAATTTTGTTTTATTATAATTCTATGTATATAGTATGTAAAATTTAATTATTTGTTTTATAAATTAAAGCTAGTTATTTACTCAAAAATATATTTACTGCTTTTTATTCCGACAATCAACAAAATCAAAAGAATATGTTTGGTGGTATATTAGAGTATGATACGAGAAGGGTGAACTTTCTACCCTTGATCCTCCCTCTGAAAAATTCATGTATGGACATCCACTGCTGTACCACTCCCTCAAGTTTTGGAAAACAACGTTCTCCATGCCACTAGCTTACAAACTGAAAGAATATTGTAAAAGCTATGCCTCTCACTCCAGGCTCCTTGTATATATTGAAAACAAATAAAGTTTATTTCTTCTCCAGAATCAATCATTGTACTGATGAGTCTGGCACTCCCTTTTTAAACAACCTTGGGTCCATGTGCGAAATAAGTTCTCTTCCCTCTTCATACTAGAGGAGTGGTGAAAGAAAATTAGTTGACTGGCATAAAGTTGCCTTGTGAAAAAAACCGGCCTAAAGATCTTTTTTAAAAATAATCCTTTGATCCGGTTTAATCCTTCACATCCTCCCAGTGGGAGTGTTGACCTAGCTTCAGACCAGTCATTAATTTCTCTGTTAGGCGCAAGCTAGTTTCTAATCCACCCTTGACCCGAAAAAAGGTCTTGGTTGTTGATACTCAAATGTTTTCATAAAAGGTAAATTTATCTGGCCCATTTATTTTAAAATTTTGGAAGCGGTTACCAACTTAGCATTTGCTTAATATTAGCAGTTAAAAAAATACTAGGAATATGAATTTTTATTTTAATGCATATTTTTCCTAAAACATCCAGTTTCGGTGAGGATGCTTGGGAGTTCCCTGAATCAGATAAAATAGAAACAATTATGTGTGTGGAATTTGCTACAAAACACTACATTAAAAACAAAAATATTGTACAAAGTTTACTTTGTAAAATTGTAAAGAATCTAGCGAGAGAGAGCCACAAAATTATTCAAAGCAGGCTGCTGGTTGGCCACTCCTGAACTAACGAACTTGTAGTTTAATTGGAGTGGCGCTGTAAGCGCATTCCTTTTTCTTTTCCTTTTTTTTTTTTTTTTGTTTAAGTTTGTCAGTAGTTGTAGTGGAGTCTGTAATTTGAACGTGAAATGTATCAGTTGTCTATTTTCCTTATCCATTAAATCTTTTTTGCATCAAAAAGGACTCATTCTCTTGGTTAAGAGTCTATTTAATCGAATCTTTTAGGTCAAGCTCATCCCGGGCGTTAGAAATGGAAGAATAAGGCAAGTGTGATACCTTTATTCTTATATTAGAATTTTGTGAAATAGAAAATTAATTTTTCACACTAACCCCTCAGCTGTGACTAATGAAATAGCTTCTAGTAATTAAATATGCATGAAACAAGGTTCTTTTTAGAAAATGATTGGATGACAGTAGTATGATAAGTGGTATAAAATATATATCTTCATGGTCCCTTACTTTGACACCTCTAAATGTTGAATTCAAAGTGTCTTTTTTTCTGCAATGCCAAATTGCTTAGGGATTCCACAGGCAAAAATATTAGCCAACTCATTATGAATGAATATTAAAAATATGGAATACCATTTGAACATTTATGGCTCTGATAACACTGCAGAAAAGGAAGGTTGAAAATATGAAGTTTTTACTCAATTAAAAGGTAGAAAATAACATTGAGTATGGTTGCTTGCACTACTTATTAAATTTGGTATTAGAAAAGGGAGCTGCTTTTTTACCTATGAAAGTTGATGAGATATGTGTAAATATATTCTACCTTAAAAAAGTGCCAAGAGAAAATAGACTCAACAAAGTTTTCAAAATTTTGCTCAATAAAAAGCCACTCACACACAAAATTAAAGCATTACTGTCCTTGATGGTTATTGTTTGGTCAAAGCCCTTTGGAACAGTGGGATCCACTGTTGGGCTATTTTAAAGATGCTGTGAGGATATAAAAAGATTCAATTTCACCAAGATAATTGCATAAAATCTTTCATCATTTCAGTTACCTTATAAGAATGTAGATATGTAGAAGTCGGCAATATGAAAAATGTAAAATCATAACTTCCAAGAAAAGAAAATGAGTAGATCAAGAGACAAGATCAATGATCTCAAGCAAAATGTAATAAAATTTTAACAAAGGAAAAAAAATATATTCTTCTCAGACGAGAAAGTAAAGCCTATTGTCAAAGAAAGTGTTCTGCCAATATCTGATAATATAAAAGCAAGTCTGAAGTCAGACTCTTCAAGCACATAAACTAAGAACTGATGCAAATATACCTAGATTTATTAAAGATCTGTTTTGCAGATTTTTAAGACCATACAGAATTTTAAAAAAAATATTAATATAAGTTACGATGAAAAAAATCAGAGAAATGAATGGCCTTGTTAATAATTTTTTAATAGTAACTTTGTGAAGGTCCCCTTGGACCTCACTTTGAGAACGAGAATAAGTTGGAGTCATATAAGACCCAGTAGCCATTTTTATAAATAACTTTCTTTATTTGGTAATCTTTCCCAAATAGAATCAAAGACTTAATAACAAATAAATCAAGAAATAGTTATATGAGGTATAAAAAAGGGGTCTTTCCTTTAAATTAACTTAAATATTTAATGATCTAATTAATTAACAATTAGAATATCGATCACGCAGAGATTACCGCGATAAGAGATCCCAGAATTATATTCTATAATGTTCCTATTGAACATTTAACTTTAATCTCACTCCTAATATAAAGCTTTAATGAGACTTTAATTATAAATCAATATTTACCACACTGAATCTCAACTCTTCCTGAGATTAAATTATCCACCAAGAAATCTTCAATTATAAATCTAACTTCACTATTATAACTTTCTGCTTCAATCTCTTTCTCCTACTGCTATAACTTTACTATTCCGTTTGACTTAAATACTTTATCTAATCTGCATAACAAGGAATCCAGTCCTCTTTTTGGAGCTGACTGGAAATAGGTAGGGAATTAAATTTCCCTAAAAAAGACGACTCAGAAGGTTAGTGATAAAGTTCCGTATAGATTTGTCACAACTTTAAGTCATCATATAGTGTAAGCAAACAACCAAATTAATTGAGAAGAATGCTCAAGTTACATACCTATAACAAAAATTTTGATTCTGCTAAATTTAATAGAGTAAAATATTTCATTGGCTTATTTCCCGACATGCTGTAAGTATTGGGTTGATGCATTATTATCCGGCGTTTATATCAGCATGTTTTTCATCACTGAAAAGTAGAGTTTTGTTTATTATTTTTGTATAAAAATAACCTTCTCTATTGTTTTAGAAAAATGCTTGTTGAAAACCATAGTCATATTCGCCATATTATGCTCTACCACTTCGAGAAAGGATGGAAAGCAACACAGTCATTTCGCGATCTCAACGAACTTTTTGGCGAAGGAACAATCAGCGAAAGTCAGTGTAGGGAGTGATTTGCCTGTTTCAAATCAGGTGATACCAGCTTGAAGGATAAGCCAGGAAGAGGTCGGCCATCGGATTTCGACGATCAGGCTCTTCTGGCAGCCGTGGAAGAGAACGAGAGCCTGACAACACGAATGCTGGCTGAAGACTTCAATGTCAATCAATCCACGGTCGTTCGTCGCCTTAAAAAGCTTGGAAAATCATTGGATGGGTCCCCCTACGAGTTCTCCGACAACAACAGAGCCGATCGCTTTCGAATTTTCACCGAGATACTGTAGCAAAACGAACTAACACCATTTTTGAAGAATCTTGTCACTGGGAATGTGTGAGTCATGGCTTCTCTTCAAAAACGTCTAAAGAAAGAAGGTTTGCATTTCGACAGGTGTTTCTCCCAAAGGAATACTGAAACATGTCCACTGTAAGAAGGCTATGTGGTGGGACAGAAGCGCTCTTGGAATCGACAGCCTTACAAGCAAATGGGAAACAGTAATTGAAGTAGAAGGTGACTATGCTCCCGAATAATCGTTTAAACATGTTTTTGTCAAATATTGTTATTGATTTTGTTAAATAAAATTTGTGGAAAAAACGCCGGATGATTATGCATCAACCCAATAATTTATGAGAATGACGTAATAAACCAGAAAAAAAATTATCGAATCTGAAAAAAGTTTGATCCCTTGCAAATGCAGTATCATGTATAAACTGTATTATAAAATAAGCCTATTATGCTACATAAGTTGTTGGAAATATTAAAATCAAAAAATCATTTTTAAATATAAATAGTTATTTTTCTTATTCTATATTTTTTTCAGAAAAGTATTTAGTATTGTGGAAGGAGTAAACAAATAAGTTATACATATGAAGTGTAGAATGCCTACAATCAAACTGTAAAAAAAATCTGTTAATATTTAAAACAAATAACATGAAGCCATGCTACAAAGATCAGTTTAGCTCTGAATTTCTTAAAAAGCTGCCTTTTTGTACACTAGTCTCCAAAAGTTAAGGCACAGCATATTTTTGAAGCTCATCATTAAAAAAATGGCAGTAGCAAAAATCATAATTTATATCACTGATGGTAACAAAAAAACTAATGCAAAAACAAAACTAAAAAACTGCACATCCACCTTTATTTTAATGAAATGAACATTATACAGGGGATGGGGGAAATGTACAATTATCAAACTTTCGCAACTTCATGAATATGTTTCATGCAAGATTGTTGGTCTTTAACAGTTGTTGATATAATTTCATAGACAATATTCAGGTGAGTAGAAATGTCTACAAGAGTCATTTAAACAATTCATGAAAGTGGCAAGTGGTTAGAAGGATGAAAATGAAGGTTTCAAAAGTTAATGCTGCTTGATGTCCCAGTGCATTTCTCAGTGTGGTCCAATGGCTGAGGGTTCAGTTTTCAAAATGTCTCTATGCAAGGTAACCAATAGTGTGTGCCACCCTGAATTGGACCAAACAATAATGGGTTTCTGTATTCTTCACACACAAGTCCAGGTTCACTGGACAGCAATTCAGGACATTTACTGATCTGGAAAGAACCACATAAGACATACATCCAATCCAAAAATGTTGAAAGACGCAGTTACAGAAGTTGTACAGATCTCTCTTGGTGATGACTCAATGTTTCATATTGTTACGTAGATCCGAGGGTTCGAGGATTTTATGCAAAAACAATCAAAGAAAAAATCAGTTCTTTAAAAACACAGCCGATCTAGTCAAAACAATCCTCACTACTCGCTGGCTTAATCAAGACTCTCCGCCGTATCGCCGAGCATCGCTTTTATAGGCGCAATAGAAACTTCCAGAAATATAGCCGCTCGTGTCATTGAACGTGACACTAGTGAAGAGATCTACTTTCTAGAAGATTCCAGAGGGTTCCGAACTTACCAACATGGTCGCCAATGACACCAAAATGGTCGCCAAAAATGATGCCAACTTGGTCTTCAAAAATGATGCCAACTTGGCCCTACCGCAAAGATTTCGCCAAGTTCTCATTGAATCGTCATTATAATGTAAGGGGCGGCATTGCTTGTGAATAGTACAATTTTAACATGAAATAAATGTAACAGAGTAATATAAATGCATTCAACACTAAAATATAAATTATTTACACAATTTACAAAAAATTCGTAACACTGCCCCATCCTCAAACACTGCACGTCCCGGGCAGTACAATCCTTGAGTAAAAGGCATCTATTTTCAGGCAAACTACTCACATAATAATCACATATAAAGTAACAAATGTATTTCACAGCATATACAATACAAATAAATTAAAAGCACATGAAGAGATGTAAACATAAATTCCAATATTAAAATATGACTAAGGAATTAGAAAAGAAAGAAATAATTAATGACCATGGTCTGAACTTAAGGATCTTATTAATCTTGGCTAAGATAAGGGGCTAGTCTATTGTAATGTATTACCTTCGGTTTTGAGTGTGGTGATTTCTGTATCCGCACCACAATGTCATTCAGTCTTTTTAGGACTGTGTAAGGACCTTCCCAGTTGGTCTGCAGCTTCGGAGAAAGTCCTTTGTGACGTTTCAGATTCCATAACCACACTTTGTCGCCTTCGTGGAAGTCGTGTCCGGTTGCTCTTGTGTCGTATCGAGTCTTCATCTTCTCGGAAGCCATGCCGATTCTTTCCCTAGCCAGATGATTCATTTCCTCCATCCGTGCCTGGAGTTTCTCGATATACTCCTCAGGCGCCAAGGGTACATCTGTTGGTCGGCTGAACAGAAGATCTGCAGGCAGACGAAGATCACGTCCAAAGAGCATCTGGGATTGGGAATAACCGATTGTTTCATGAACGGCACTCCTGTAGGCAAGCAGGAAAAAGGGCAGCTTCTTGTCCCAGTCCTGTTGATTACTGGATACCAGGAGAGAGAGGCTGTTCAGAATGGTCCGATTGAACCTCTTTACCATGCTGTCAGTGAGTGAGTGAAGATTAACGTCGCACTGTTCAGCTGCACGAGGGCTTTTGGCGACTATCATGCCGTCAGACTGAGGATGCAAAGCGGTTGTCCTGGTTTTGTCCATGGCAAGTATTTCACACAGTCTCTTGCAAACTGCAGAATCGAAGTTTCTCCCTTGATCGGAGTGCAGTTGTAGAGGGACCCCAAATCGTGAGATCCAGTGTTGAACGAAAACCTCTGCAACAGTTGAGGCCTCTTGGTCGGGAATAGGATAGGCTTCAGGCCACTTAGTGAAGTAATCCATGACAACCAGGATGTTGTCATCTGACGATCTTGGAAGTGGACCTAGGATGTCAAAAGCTATTTGTTCAAAAGGCGCTCCCACATTATACAGCTGCAGTCTTCCCCTAGTGCGTTTTCTGGGACCTTTGCGTGCAGCACAGGGATCACATATGCGACAACAATTTTTGTATGTCACTCCGCACATTGTTACAGTAGAAGCGCTCACGAACTTTTTTTAAGGTCTTCATAACACCAAAATGACCTCCAGTTGGACTGCCATGGAGTTCCTTAAGGACTGTTGGAACTCTTGTCCTTGGGAGTATTAATTGCCACCTGAATGTTTTTCCGTCGTCAGAGTCCCATTCTCGATATAAAACACCGTTTCTCAGATGGAGAGAGTCCCAAAGAGCCCAGTAACGCTTCGTTGTAGGATGGAAAGGGGCGATGTCTTGCCAGCTGGGCTTTTCGTCAGACGACTCTTTGAATTCTATGATTGGTTTTATTTCAGGATCAGCTAGTTGATCTTTACGGACGCTCTCAGCACTCCACGGGTCCAATGCTGATTTTGATGGCGTTGTAACTTGGCGGACTATTGGACCTATTAAGCCATATTTCTTTTCGATTCTCAAGCAGTATTTGCAGCTCTCAGGACACGGTCTTCTCGAAAGGGCGTCTGCATTTCCATGTGCTGATCCTTTTCTGTGGCGAATTTCTATGTCATACTCCTGTAGTCTCTGTATCCACCTAGCTATTTGGCCTTCTGAATTTTTAAAATTCAGCAGCCAGGTCAATAAGGCATGATCTGTTCGCAGCAGGAACCTTCGACCGTAGAGGTAAGGATGAAAGTGCTCCACAGCTTTTACGATAGCCAGCAGTTCCTTCCTGGTCACACAATAATTTCTTTCTGGTTTGGACAGACACTTGCTAAAATAGGCGATGACACACTCCTGACCATCTATCTCTTGAGACAATACAGCCCCAATGCTCTCATGACTTGCATCCGTATCCAGAATAAATTGTTTCCCAATTTCAGGATATGCTAGGATTGGAGCAGATGTTAGTGCGTCCTAAAGCTTGTTAAAGCGGTTGTTACAATCAACCGTCCAAATGAATTTCTGTTTTGCCTTGGACAGCTTACGGAGTGGTCTGGCAATCGTTGAGAAATTTTTCACGAATTTCCGGTAATACGTGCATAAGCCCAAGAAACTCTGGAGCTGGTGAACATGCGTCGGACAGTTCCAGTCTTTCACAGCCGAGATCTTATCCGGGTCTGTTCATACACCTTCTGCCAAAATGATGTGTCCGAGATAGGTAACTTCATGCCGGAATAGGTGGCACTTAGATGGACTTAATTTCAGGTTAGCCTCTCCCCTTTTGTAGCACACGCCTGATATTTTTCAGATGTCCTTCGAATAAGTGCCCCACGATGATAATGTCATCGAGATAAACTAGGCAGGCCTCATACGAAAGTCCTCCGAGGACTGTTTCCATAAGGCGCTCGAAAGTGGCATGTGCATTGCACAAGCCGAAAGGCATAACCTTAAATTGCCACAGTCCTTGCACCGTGGTGAAGGCAGTTTTCTCTTTATCATCAGGGTGGAGTTCTACCTGTCAATACCCGCTTTTGAGATCTAGGGAAGAAAACCAGGTATTGCCGGCAAGTGTGTCCAGCGTGTCATCTATCCTTGATATAGGGAGTTCAAATTTAGTCACTCTGTGTCGGGAAGGGTCTGCAGTATTTCGGCGGCTTCTCCTCTAAAAGATGCTGCTAGCTGACAAGCTTTGATCCCCTCAGTCCATAAATTGGCTTCCGAAATTATTGAAAGTTGTGTTTTGTATACTTCCCAGTTCGTTTTTCCGGCATAGGTCGACAGTTTCACTGTCACTGTTGAGGTAGTCACAGGCACCAGGGAGGTTGACACAGGTACTGGAGAGGAAGGCAAAATCTTGCTTTCGTTCTTATTTCCAGAAACTAGGAGCTTCTTTTCGAGATCTTCCACTCGCTGTGATATAAGGCTAAAATTTCCGGCCACTTCTTCATATTTTTCTTCAACTTGTTCTCTAATTCTTTCTTGTGCTTTTCTTCTCTAACTTCTCTTCAACTACTGAAACCTTTTCTTCAACTATTGCAATCTGTTCTTCAACTTTCAATGCAATTTTCTCTTCCACACTAACTATTTTCTTTACTAAAGTATTTCTCAGATCTTCTTGACATTTCTGTATGTTTTCCAGACCTCTCCATTCTATCCTTTAACTTATTCTTTGTCTCTTCTTGGCTTTTCTCCATATCTTCCAGACATTTCTGCATTTCTTGGTCGCTTTTCAAGGCATTGATGCCTTCCAACAGAGCCTTCAGTTGCTCATCCATCGCTCTTGTTATTGGCATAAAACCCCACTTCTGACACCAAACTGTTACGTAGATCCGAGGGTTTGAGGATTTTAGGCAAAAACAATCACAAAGAAAAATAATCAGTTCTTTAAGAATGATGCGAATTTATTAGCGAAAATCCAATCCTTTAAATACAGGATTCAGCAGCAATATTCACAGGGTAAATATCCGAAGGTCTTCACACCTTCGACAGCAATCAAACACAAGAACAGTGTTTAAAAATACACGTACGTAAAGATTATTCACAAGCACAGCCGAGAACTAGTCAAAACAATCCTCACAACTCGCTGGCTTAATCAAGACTTTCCGCCGTATCGGCGAGCATCGTTTTTATAGGCGCGATAGAAACTTCCAGAAATATAGCCGCTTGTGTCATTGAACGTGACACAAGTAGTGGAGAGATCTACTTTCTAGAAGATTCCAGAGGGTTCCGAACTCGCCAACATGGTCGCCAAAAATGATCCCAACTTGGCCCTACCGCCAAGATTTCACTAAATTCTCATTTAATCACCATTATAACGTAAGGGGCGGCATTGCTTGTGAATAATACAATTTTAACATGAAATAAATATAACAGAGTAATATAAATGCATTCAACACTCAAATATAAATTATTTACACTATTTACACAAAATTCATAACACTATGTTGCCGGTGCAAGATATTAGGATCAAATCATTGACCAATATGTCCACTATTATGCCACAGCTATTGGGAATTCATTCATTCTGATGGATGATAATGTGCGATTTCATCGAGCTGTGCTTTTCTAGGTCTATCTTGAGAATCGTGCTTCGGAGCAAATATAATGGCTAGCTTAATCTCCAGACCAGAATTCAGTAGAGCATATTTGGGGCTACCTTGGTAGACACATTGTTACTTTAAATCCTCCTCCAATGTCGTTAAATGAGCTGGAACAACGATTACTTCATGCCTGATCTTTGCCACCCATTTTAGTGCCTGTTAACATAACTGGCAGCATGGAAAGTCCATGTCACCAAAGTCCTGTAAGGCGTGGACACATTCCTTATTAGGAACAACATTTCTGCCCTTCTACAACATTTTTCCTCATAACAATGCTATAAGACTGCTTTCTCCAAGAATTAACTTTTCTTCTAAGAGTACCTTTTTTGTTGTAGAGTATGTTTGTGTAAAACTTATGCAAGTCTTTGTGTCATATACTATAAAAAAAAACTGTTTCTTGTACATTTTCTACAAGTATTTACGTTCATTTATCAAATTAGACAGCAAAAAAAACAACTTTATCTTAAGTTTTGGAGAGTAGTGTATTTTATTTTCATATATATCATTATATTTACTGATGTACTTATTCTTTGTAGAATTCTTTTTCAAATGAGTGAAAAATTGATGTGATCAGTCAATGTATTTCAAATTAGCTCCTGAATGTCAGATTTTATATATACATATATAGTTCGTGTGTGCGAATATTAATATCTTCATTCTGTATTGTGTTTTTCCTTCTCCTTACATGAATTATGAAATTATCAATTTGTGTGTGTGTTTATCCTAACAAAACTTTTTTGTAAAAGGTACATCAATTTTCAATGCAAAACTTTGGAGCCATTCTGTGTAAATTCCCTTTTGTTACTTATGTCTCTTTAAATTTAGCTTCTGTATGTGTAATATTTTTTTATAATAATGCAAAAGAAATGGTCTCTCACAATACCATTTTGATGAAATCTTTCTTATTGTGAAGTCTGGTGGTGAACACAGACTACTTGCTTGTGCGAAGGGGCTTTATTTTAAAAAAACACATATATAAAAGCATCAGGGTGTGATCCTTATACTAAAAATATCTTGATGTATAGAATGTGTACCCTTATGTATTTCCCTTGTGAAGTCATTACTTTCTTGTGTTTTTTCTTTTTAAAAAAATCATTAGAAAACATGCTAATAGTTTAATATAAATAACATTAACTCATGCTATAAACAAGTTTCTATTTCATATTTTATTTAAAAACTTTGCATACATCTTCACTGTAAACATACCTGAAAAGTTAAAGTTAATTAAATAAAATATCTTCATAATTTTTTTAAAATTTCTTTTGGAATAAATACAAGACAAAAGAGTCTATTAACTCCTCAGCTACTTGGAAAGTTGCCATTAAATGAAAAGCAAAAATAATAGCTAAAGCTACCACCACCATGAAAAGTTTCAACCTGTAAATAGAGCCAATGTGCACAAAAATACTTACATATTTATAAGTCTCACAATATATACTTAAAAATTACTGAATTTCTTTATAAATATGGCATTAGTACAAACATTCTTATTTTACACTATAGTTACTAATGAAGTTTTATGAAAAAAAAGGAGAAAACTCATATCACTAATGCGAAGAGAGGAATCTTATTGAAAATTTTCCTCCTTTGTATATGTGCAATAGTTCCTCTTTTAAATTCACAATTTTTAAATGCTTCAAAACATACATTGAATTTGTTCAGATTCAGGTAATATTTCTTTGGTCTATAAATGATTAGCGCACAAGGTTCTTTTGCTTGAATCGCTTATCAATCTTGCACTACAAAGCAGCCACAAGGGTTCTGTATTACTAGTTGCATGGCCCAACGTAGCACAGGCTTTCTCTACTTTTATATAAATTTCCCCTTTCCTTCACAAAATCAGCACTTCTAATACTCTTTTTTAAAATGACTCCCCCCCCCCTCCCTCCTTCACTTAGCCCGGCGTTGCTGGGGCTTTTACTGAGTGTATAACCTAAAATTCCCTGTTTCGAAATTTCTGCATGGCACTATAAAGCAACACAAGGGATAGTGGCAATGGACCTCATAATTTTGAACCACAATCAAATGCTGAGGATAACACCCGAGCAGGAACCCCTTTCTCCAACATCAGTACTTCAAATTTAACATACATCAGTCATACTGTACAGTGGGCCTTCAGTGACACCAACTCAAGATAAAAGCCTGCCATCTGGTTGAACTGTAGCAATTTCTGAAGAAAAGTATGTTATATAGTATTCTTATTGTTCTTGGTTAATGCTCTTGAACATATCTTTAGTGAAAATGATATTGTCATCAGGAAATATCCTTAACTTTTGCAATTCTTGTCACAGCAAGACAAAACTGTTAGCATTGTAAATGGATTACGATTAAGAGGGTTTAGCTAAAAAAAAAAAAAAAAAAAAGCAATCTAACAGGGAAAAAAAATTTTTTAAAGAATCTTTACATAAGATTCACACAAAACTTTTAAAAGGCTTTTGAAATATAAGTTCCCAAATGAAAAATTAATGTCTCAAACATTTGGCAATATAAAAATTTCTACACAATATTTTCCGAAGACATTTACACCAATCGACAGACAATTATTTTCCAATCCAAAAACACATGCAAAACAAAAAAAAAATTAATAAAGAATGTGTTCATATAGTGTTGTAATTTGAAGTTAAAAAATCAGTTGCAATATATTAAACTAATATGTATACAAAGAATAACAGTTTCTTTCAAAACTTAATACTTACAGATTCATATCTACTGAGTAATGGATTTATAAATTTCCTAAAAACATAAGTTGAGCCTCTTGTAGCTGGGCATATCAGCCACAGTACAAATAAAATTTTGAATTCATAGTAAAAGGGAAACCTGGAAAACATTTTTGAATGCAAGTCATCTAAGATCTGTCACAAACTACAACAAAATTCTAAATAATGAATTGAAAACATAAATGTTTACTTACCAAAAGGATAGAAAAATATCTGTAAATATTTCAATACATGTATATAAAGCAAAAACAATCCAATACATCATCCACGTGACCTGGAAGAAGAATTCGGAAATTTACTAGGCCAAGTACAAAAGTCTTCCAAGTACAAAATATTTTTAAAAAATAAATGTTTTAAAAAGACAGCATCATAATTCGAAATTTTAAGTGTTAAAGCAAATAAAATGAAGAAAATTAGTAAAAGCTCTTAATTGTGTGGACTGCAATTATAATTTGTTGTCATCACTTGTTTTAATTGTCACTATTACAATTTAGGGTTTTAATTCTTTTGAGATTAGGGGTTTTTTTCTGTTATAGAGTGTGATATTAACGTCACACTATAAAGCAGCACACAGGCTATTGGCAATGGACCTCCTAATTTTGAACCAAGGTCCAGTGATGAAGACAACACCTGAGCTGGCACCCCTCTCTAATTTCCACACCACACCAATGGAAGAACGTTTGAGCCTCAACAGATTTAATGTGTTTCGGCTCCACTACAACGTGAATCTTCAGCAGCAGTAGGCTCCATTTTCATATTTTCTGACAAAATATGTCCTCTCCTTTGGACAAATTTTTTGGACTACTTGACATTAATTTTTTTTTTTTGACAATTCCCTACATTACTTTTTAAAAAATACTACCCTAGATTTTATTAAAAAAAGTTTTATCGCATTATTGACTCAATTAGTTATTAATGCAAAAACCCTTTTTTATTCAATGTGTATCCACATCTGCAATATGAATAAATTAAAAAAGCAGTTAATGTTTTGTTCCTTAAATTTACCTTCCTATCAATGGGGATGTTAATCGATTGATTGTTTATTTAACGATGCATTTCCAAGCAAAATGAGGCGACAGATTTCATCAATTTTGAATCACAGTGATAAGTAACAAGAACCAGTTTTAAATTTATACAAATAGATTGCAGTAAGTGTTTAAACATAAATTTCTAAGTTTAACAAAATTAATTTGTTAAAATCTGATGGGATCGACTTCAAGTAGTAAAAAATTTTTTCTTTTAGTATCAAAAGAATTAAAAGAATTCTTTCAGTTTAAATCCCCAAATTCTACTTTAGAATTAAAATAGCTCATTATCTTATGCTTTTTTTAGTACTGTGTTAATGGTATATTTTCAATTCCTTCTCTCCTTTCGAGTTAATAATATTTTTAAGTATTTTGAATACTTAATATAGTGTAAATAAGTTACATCTGGATGTGTAATACATTAACAGTACTTTCTGCTGTACTTATTTTAAAATTGTAATATTCGCAAGCAACGTCATTCCTTACATTACATTAATGATTCAATTGAAACTTGGTGAAATCTTGACGATAGAACCAAGTTGGCATCCTTTTTGGCGACCATGTTGGCAACTTGGCAACCATTTTTGGCAAGATTGTGACCCTGTGGATTCTTCTGGAAATTATTGGAAAGATCTACTAATATCGCGATCTATGACGCAAGTGGATTTTTCGAGAAAAATCAATACAAACTATAAATGCTGGAAATTAATTTAATTTTGTTAGAAATAAATTCTAAAACTTTACCTTTTTAAAGATTTCCAATAAACTTAATTATCCATTTAATAAATAAATTTAATAACTTTTATTCTCATGCTTGCTATCTGGGGAAAATATGAGCCGGATCATCATAAATCACCAATCAAACATCTCTCATTTGCACAAACTCATTTACATAAATGCTGTTTATTTCTACCACCAGGTGGCCATATGCATAAATAGAATATTCTTGTGCTACATTAGTATTACAAGGGGAGGGCACGACTAAGGAAATTCATTTGGGGATGAGACTTTGTGTAATAGTAGTACTCCTTTAGGGTGTTCTACCCTCAAAGTATTGGTGTCGAATGGCCAGTCAATTCAGAGAAAATAACCTTTGAAATGCATACTGAACTTTTTACAGTTAAGTTTTAATTAGTGTTAGAGATGCAGTGGCATAAGTGGTAGAGTACCTGATTACCACGTGGTCGGTCAAGGTTCAAGTCGGGGACGATTGATTTTTTTGCTTTATTTTTTAAATTCATTTAATTATTTTTACAATTAAATAAATTTATTTAAGAGACTTATTAAATATTATATAATTATAAAATAATTATTTAAAAAAATTATTTTATAATTATATAATATTTAATAATATATATTACATATTAAAATATTATATATATAGTATTTTATTTATAATATATTGTATTTCATAATATAAAACTATTTGTAACTAATTTTTATATAAAATATCATTTTATATTTATTATAATATATTTTGTAATAAATATTATTTATTAATAATTATATTTTAAAATATAATATAAATATTTACATAATTACAGCACACACACAATTATTTTACTTTTTAAAATACAAAATTATCTTAAAAAATTTAATATTTAATATAAGTTTTTTTTAATAAATTTATTTAATTGTAAAAATAATTAAATGAAAATTTAAAAAACAAAAAATAAAAATGAAAGCGATCGCGCAGTTCGAGCCTTGGTCGATTGGATGGTAATCAGGTACTCTACCACTTATGCCACTGCACCTCTGACGCTAATTAAAACTTAATTGCACGAAAGCTAAGCATGAATTTCAAAGGCTATTTTCTCCTAATTGACAGGCCATTCGGTGCTAATACTTTGAGGGTTGAACATCCTAAAGAGAAGTACTACTATTACACAAAGTCTCGTCCCTTAATGAATTTCCTTAGTCGTGCCCTCCCATAGTTAGTCTGTTCTAGTCTGATGAAACTTCAAAATGTTAGTTTTTAATTTCTATAGGATAATTTCCTCTCATAAAAATTTATTTTTAATGAAGAATAAAATTATTCAACTTAAAGAAGTCATTCTTTTACTGGATTGAAGTACATTCAAAAGTAACAAGTAAAAGAAGACTTAACAATAAATAGGGAGTCACTCCCTGAAACTGAGAGTCTTGTTTTGACTGTGTTAGAGTAGTAATGATTTGACCTTGAAGAGTCGACCAGTGATTAGTTATTACTTTGGCTGTTGAGTAGGACGAGCAAGTGCTAAAGAATAATCTTTAACATTCTTGTATTTAAGGCACTGATAGTTGCATCTGAATGCATAGAAGGTGTGTAGGCCTTTTGAGATTTATTCTGCGAATATAGATGCTGTTTTTCAAGGATTGTTTTTCAACAATAAATTTCCATTGCTCCTGAAGAACTGTCTTGCTCTTTGCGACTGATTTGCATTAAATCCTCGAACCCCAATCTACGTAACAATATGTAATGTTCCTTTATATTAATTTCCGATACGCGAGTACAAGCATCTAGTTACAATCTTGCAACATCTTAGATGCTCTTATGCAATATATATCTCTCTCTTAGATGCTCAAATTCTATATTTAATAACATAAGGAAATTTAATATTTATTCAATGAAGAACTACTTCATAAAACCAAATTGAAGCAACTAATGAAAATTCACTGAAAATTTTACTTCTCTTTTAAAAATAAAGAATGTCCTTTCTAATTTCAGAATCTTAAAATGACTTTTCTAGAAAATATTTAGAAAAGAAATTTTGTATCAATATAATATAAGCAAATACTTACATAATCTCTAACACTCTTGGTTTTCACTGTTTTGTACGATGCATAGGCAGGATATAAAATTCCAAAACCTAAACTGAAAATAACGAAAATCAGATTTGTTTTTTGTTCTCTTAAATTGCCATTTTTTCCTGAAGGATTACACAAACAAGTTATCCTTAGACCAGTTCAATACCATACAAACAAGTACAAAAGATTTATTAAAAAAGTATGCAGCAAAATGAAATGCATTGTGGAGAGAAAAAGAACACTTAATTAAAAGTCAAATTTTTTAAAAAAGGCCAGAAAAGTGCATATAAAAAGGAAACACATACGAAATAAGATATCAAGGTTTAGGACAGTAATAAGAAAATTGTTACATATTTCACCCCACGATTTCAGTTGCCAGAGCAATGGTTATTTTTAAGACTACATGTCCCCATCAAGAGTTATGCTTTTATCCCAGCAATTCTTTACATTTCGAATTCTATAGAATACGTTGAAAGACATTGTTCCACTTCTTGAATGACGTCATTTATGTGTTATCAAATCTCCTATTTCACAATGTTTACCACACCCCATCCCGAGTTCTAGAAAGGAATTTGTCTCACCCTTCCCCCCTCCTCATAACAGCAAAACTTTGACAACGTCTTTCCATGATACCAATTAAATTGTTGAGCACAGAAATGGTAGGCAAAGATCAGACATGGCATGGAGTAATCATTGTTCTAGCTCATTTAACAACCTTGGAGGAACTTTTGAAGCAGAAACATTACTATCAAGGTAGTCAGTCCCCCGATGTGTTCTATTAGGAAAAAGAGCTATATTTTTGTCACATCATAAAGCAACACGAGGGTTATTTACCACAGACCTCATAATTTTGAGCCTGGGCCAAGTGACAAGAATGACACCTGAGCTGGCACCCTTTCTCCAAGCTACCACACCATGTCCACAGGAGGACTATGAGTCTCAACAGATTTAACTCCCCCCTCACTACTTAGGGTAAACGACTTCTAGAAATACTACTCTTCTGGATACTGTAAACGAAATTATCAACAACAAAGATCAGTAATCATGTACAAAAACAAACACTTGAAATTGGGAAAGTTTGATTTGTAACAATTAAATACGGCAGTTAAAATTCTGAATCTATTAAGAATTCAAAACCAACTATATGATGTTAAAATTATATTCGAATCATTAAGATATTATGTATAGGAACAAAGCAGCCCAACACACGAAAGAAAAATATTTAAATGTATATTGATCACAACTCTACAAACAAAAATTTAAAATTAAGAATCCTAGAATACAAAATCCTATTTTAAAATATCAATGACGAATATAAAAAATAAGAAAATACCAACATTTTAAAAAAAAAATTGAAAATTTATAAATTTGAACCAGTGCAATCTCGGACTTAGGACCGAACAGGTGCAGTTAAACTAGTTTGAATGTTCAAACCTTCCACCCCATTTCAACTTGGTAAGCCAATCGGAAAATATCCAAATTCTCAAAAATTTATTCCTGTTGCAGGATGGAGGAAAAAAACCAAATCTCGTGTAGTCACTTCGAAGTTTCTTTGTGCCGACAACGACAGAAAATGGTTTTCAGATGCAGTCGTCGCCTTTCGGAACGCCGTCTACCAAACCAGATTAAAAAACGGCACCATACTCTTGATTGATATTCATATTGTGGGCGACCTCCAGTTGTGTTTGACCTCCCTCAATTCTAACAATTATTTTCCATTTTTGACGTTCATTTAAATGATGCCTCTGGCCCCGTTTCCATGGACGAAAATTGCCGGCAATATGCCGGAACGAATCCGCTTTATACCCGTTTACACGGCGACCCGGCAAATTGCCGGCTCGAAATGCAGGTCTATTTTTTGTACCCTCTTTCGACTAGGAACTTTGGAGGTAAAAAGGAGAGTGTTTTCTAATTCTCCCATGATGCATTGCGCCAGAGATTCATTTATTCAAGATGGCTGCTGTTTTTGATTGCTCGCGTTAGACAGCAGAAGAAATAATAACCCTCATAAACATCTGGGGAGACCAAAACGAATTGGATACAACTGTCCGGGATTCGGAAGTTTACAAGTGCCCATTTTCAATAAAAATTATATTCCATTCAGGTACAGGGAGAGAGAAGGATGTAAATAAATTTATATTTAGTATGCTCTGCATGTATGTGTGTTTCCAATATTTTAATAAGATGATAAATATATTTTAATACAGCTTTTGAGATTGATTTGAAAATATTACAATATAATTCTTTTGAATGTACACAAAAAAATTGCATTTTTGTTATTTTTCTTGATTTATCTAATTGAGTGTTTCCATATAAGAAGTAAAAAATTAGTAATATCTTGTAACTAAATAACTCCATAAAGGTGTATTGAATTTTTTTTTACTGTGAAAGTTGATATAACCAATAGAATGATCTGTTTTATATTAACATTCCCTTAAATTCATGAGGATAAGAACTTAAAAAGAAAATTTCTTTTTTTAAAATCTTCAGTTTTGATCTACTTTCACTTAACCATTTAATTTTTGTTATTAAAGCAAACCATGATTTACTCTACCAAAAGAGATCTCTTTATACACATATACCTACAAAATTATTTTATAAAAGTAGGCTAAGTACTACTTTTTTCTCCTTGAAGGATTAAATAATCCCACAATTATAAAACATACTATGAACAAGTTCTTATGAAAACATTGCACATCGAAGAAAATACACACTTTTTTACAAACAAAAATTGTAATTTAGCTTTTTAATTAAAGTTGGTTAATATGAAAGTTTTTGTTTAACTAGGAATTCTGAGATGGAAATAAAATTGCTTTTAACATCATTGAAACGTTTTGGGTATCTGAAATATTCTTATAAAAAAACTAACATTTGATATGCTTTATACAGACTTCCTTTGTAATTATTACCCTTCATAAGGTTTGAATTTTCTTAAAAATGTCTGTCTCCAACATTCTGAGAATAAATTAAGAAACATGTTTAAAGAAATAGGCTCTTTTTTTAATAAAATTATAAAGTAGAACAAATTAAATTGTTTTCGTGAAAATTTCTCGTATACAGTTTTATTTAATAATCATACTCATTTTAATATACATCATTTATCGACACATAATTTTAACATTACATGAATGCACTATAAGTAAATAAAGCATTCCATGATCTGCTATATAAATCAGACTGTCTGAAAGAGTAACATTATACTATAAGGACAAATCGAGGATCTATCTACCAATATTCAATATGCATAATATCTTTTACAATTATTATATATATATATCTCAATTTTCATCTTATTGATGATAACATCTAATAAAATTCTCTGAAAATCTTATGAATGGCTTTTTTGCAATTTATTTACAACAAAAAGTATTAATTTTTAAAAATATTTACAAAAGAGTATTAAATGTCATTAACACAAACAAATAAAATGAAACAAAAAAATTAAAGAACATTATCTCATAAATCAAAGATTTCATAGATAAAAAAGGTCAAATTACGTAGCATTTCTAAAATGTTCACTTTAGGTTTATGACATAAAAACTTAAATTTTTAAACACCTAGTGATTAGGCAATCAATAGTAAACAAAAAATTATAAAAACATTTTATTCTTCAAAGTTTCTGCGAATTTTATATACTTTAATTTCAATACTATCAAAACTATTTTAATCAAATTAATGCTTTTTTTTTCTTTTTTGGATACAATACATTTACAAAAGTAAGATTTGAAATGGTCTTCCCTTGTTTTCAAAGCAATTAATGGCAAAAACTAGTCTTTTAGTCAGCCAACTGTGTGAAATATACCAGAAACTAGAAAGCAAAAACCAATAACTTGTGTATATAGGTAAGCTACAAAACTTTTCATAGTATTTTTGTGTGTGTGAGAAATTGTATATAGTATGGGTCTAGATTAAATGAAATATCACAAGAATATTGAAATTTCCGATCTTATAAACTGGCACAATTATAAAATCCACTTCTATACAGTCAACTTTCAGAATTTACATAGAACAAATTAGAATACTGAAATCATGCAACTTATAGAAAGAAGTTGAATAAAAAAACCAAATACATGACATGTTATTTCATTATCACTGATATGCAACTGAAGTATTTTATATATTACATTAATACTTTAAAAAAAATGGAAGATGAAACGACATCAGAAAAAAAGATTCAGAATTCTCACTCTGAAATTTAATGTTTGAAAATTAATAAAATCATTAATTCGATAAGTTACCAAAGTTTATCATTAATAAATTAATCACAATGTGTACTAATTGTAAGCAAGATTCTTTTACCAGGGCATTCCTAAATTTCATGAAACTTCTCAGTTTCCCAAATTACACATGAGCAAAATATTAAATTACTTCAAAGTTTCTCTAAGAAATGCTAAATCAGTACTCGTACCATTCCACAAATTTTGGAACATGCATTAAACTGCCCACTAATTTCGCCAAGCAAAAACACATAACAAATTTTTAAAAAAACACACAATTACATCACTATTATTGTTACTGTGTGCTATCGTGATCAGGGACAGTTTCTACTATTGGCTGTATATCGCAGCATTTGGCGGTTTTTTTATTTTAAGAAATTGGTCAATATTGTACAATCCAAGCACCCCAAATTTGTCCCGTAAGCATATGTTACACAAAAATTTCAGTGATTTTGGATGATGAAACACTTATTTTTGAAAACATTTCTTTGAAATTACCTTTTTTACTGAATTCTTCATGAATATAGATTATTGTAAACAACAATGTCAAGTTATTCATTTAAAGATAAATAGAGAGTTGAAAAAGGTTATATTAAAATTCTGAATATTTCCATTGCTTTTAGAAAGTTAACGTCCTACAGAAAATGTCTATATGTAAAGTCGTATTTGGTTTCATGATCCTAATTTCCCATAAATATCGTAGAACTGATTTAAATACACTTCTTGTGTCAATATTTGTAACTAACTCAATGCGACAAAAGTATTTAGGTCTTAAATTTATTAGCAGGATAATATCAATATATATTAGCATTTAGACTTTAATACTTACGTAAAAAAAATCCAGAGTATTCTTATGCTTAATACATTTCAGCTGGGGTTGCACAGATTTCTTTAACACACAATGTTGATATTTCAATAACAAGTGTAAAGTCTTTATATGAAATTTATCAAAATTATTGAATTTTACATTTTAATTGTGCAAATACCAATAAATGCATATTTGTTATCCATAGTAAAAAAAAGGTACATCTGAGTGAAAAAAATTTGTATCAGTCAAATTCTGGAAAAATGTGTTAAGAAATCCTCACTAAATAGATACCACACAAATATTTAATAATTATTTTTTTTAACTAAAAGAATTATAGATTTAAAAATGACTTTATATTTTGATCATGTACAAGAGAACAGGAATATTCAATGTATGCACACAATTTTATATTCTATAATACACACATTTTAATGCCTTAGTTTTTTACCACACTCAGAATGTAATTCTCGATAAATTATATCTTTTTACTTAAATAGTACTGCAAATACAGACTTTCAAAATGCTACATGATTTTTTTATATATAATTTTACGAATGGTAATTTTCATTTCTAATGTTTGAAAGTGGTATAAATTATATATATATATACTTGTTTTAATATGACAGGTATGATTACATATCAGATTTTGTGTTCTTATTTTTAGATAATTAAATACAGAAATATCTCTTTTAACTACTCTAAAGATGTGTAAAACAAATAAAAAAAATTTAAGCTAACCTAATATATTTTATCTTTTTATGTATGTTCTCTATATAATTTAATTTAAAATAAACAAAAATTTCCATTCCTGTAGACATCTATCCAAAATCCGATTGGATTGTTCGGCCACTTATCCCGCCAAGTTTTTTTTCTTGCCAAATCGTAGGGTTTCTACTCCAAAACATAACACACAAAATCGCTAGCCGATTCGATCTGTTTAGAAGTTTCTTATGTGAACACAAAAATAGTAGAAAGGGAGTTCGGTTATTGGTGGCGACTGTTTCTAAATGGTTGGTATTGAAAACAAATGTCGTTCTTATCCATGTTTACTAAACACTCAAATTTTTACCGGGATATTAAAGATATTTTTTTCCGACAGTCGACTTCTTTTACTATAAGTGAGCAACCACGTATAGTCAAATACGAAATTTTAGCGGGTATAGTTTAAATGTGCAAGAGCATAGAAATGTTTGGCGGAAAAAAAACGAAAACATAATCACATGTCCTCTTCATGATAATCGCGCGAAAAATTCTAGTTGTTTCCATTGTTACATTTTATAATCACGTGAATCTATCAACCAATCACCAGATTCTTATTAAAACGCACCCGATTCTCATGTAAACGGGTCGAAAAAAATACCGGTATAATCCCGGCTTTCATCCACATTTCGAAATTGCCGGTATTATGCCGGCTTCCATGTAAACGGGGCTTTTGAGACATGAGTAAATACTGCTCTCACTCTCGGAAACTTAACAATGCTAGACTGGAATTCCAATATAGGTCTGTTGCGCATCACAACAGCAATCACCGAATTATTTGCCACAACTAAGTGGCGGTAGTGTCGCACAGTAAAGAAAACCCGAATAATGACCATATATGCCCTCAGAAATTGTGTTTATCAACCAGCAATAATTTAACAATGCAATTCATAATTCATTAAAATAACATCGATTTAAATACGTTAAAACATCCGAAACATTTTAGATCAAAACAGATACTCCTGAGCAGACATTACATGTCCTGGGTGATTTAAACTAGCTAGCAAAAGTAAGAGGACATCAACATAACGTAAATAAGAGTGATAGGTTGAATAGTTGATGGAGTGCCTGCTCCTGTCATGGAATAGATTGGGAAGTGAACATTGGTTCGGCTTTACCTTAGCCCTTTGCTGCATTAAAATAATTAAAGATTAAAATTTTAGAATTAAAATTAAGATTTTACATGATTATAAAGTGTTTTTTTTCAGGTACAGAAGTTTAAGTTGGCATTACTTTCCAAGATGGCGACCGATTTAACAGCTGTCAAGTGATTTATTCTCAGTTTGGTTTGGCAATTCATCAAAACGATCATCAAGCAAGGCGTAGATTCGCGTCGAATGGGCCCAAAACGAGATTGCCGTTGTTCCCGATTTTCATAAGCGAATTTTGTTTAGCGATGAAGCGCACTTCTGGTTGAATGGCTACGTCAACAAACAAAACTGCCACATTTGGAGTGAAGCTAATCCACAAGTGTATGTCGAAACGCCGTTACATCCAGAAAAACTTACTGTTTGGTGCGCTTTATGGGCTGGTGGAATCCTTCTTCAAAAACGACGAAGGCCACAACGTTACAGTCAATGGTGATCGGTATAGAGCCATGATTACTAACTTTTTCATTCCTGAATTGAACAATCATGATGTCCAGGAGCTGTGGTTCCAACAAGACGGCGCAACATGTCACACAGCTCGTGCCACAATCGATGTATTGAAAGACACATTTGGTGACCGCCTAATTTCACGTTTTGGACCTGTGAATTGGCCTCCAAGATCTTGTGATTTAACACCGCTAGACTATTTTCTGTGGGGCTATGTAAAGTCATTGGTCTATGCGGATAAGCCACAAACGCTTGACCATTTGGAATACAACATTCGCCGTGTTATTGCCAATATACGGCCACAAATGTTGGAAAAAGTCATCGAAAATTGGACGTCCAGATTGGACTACATCCAAGCCAGCCGTGGCAGTCATATGCCAGAAATCATATTTAAAATGTAATGCCACAAGATTATCTTTCGAATAAAAAAAAATTCATGTCAATCGAATAATACATCGTTGTTTTATTGCAATTTAAAGTTCTATACCTCTAAAAAAACACCCTTTAATAATACTGATGAAAAAATTTAAGATTCATTAATTAGAATAAAATAAGTGATAAAAGTGAGTGAAATTACATTTAATTTTTCAGTGTATCTGTTTGTGTGTGTGTGCAGGAAAATCAACTGTGCCAACTGTTGACTAGCCGGGTAACCAAGCTAGTGCGGCCGGTTTCAAAATCCAGATTGGGGAGGGAAAAACGTGAGCGTCGGAATCTGCCCTCGTGGATTGGAGACCCAACACATAAGGCTGTGTTTCTTCTCCATTTAAGTAATAACATGAGTGAAGCTTTCTGTTTTGTCAAGAGTTCCGTTCAGGAGATGTGATTGGCCTGGGCATCAGAAAAGAGCGAAGGAGGGGGGTGAAAAATCTCAAGATGGTTTGTTGTCATGATGTGCAGGCTAAAAGATATCTTGCAGGTTCACAGAGGTGGCTGCATGTCTATGTAAGCCAGGAGTGAAGTTTGCAGCTTGGGCGATGGAGTTGTTGCTGTGGCTTGGGATGTTTTAGAAGAAAGCCGAGGCTAGCTCATTAATTCTAGTGTGGATAGGACTGACGTCAAGATCTGCATGAAGGTGTCTCTTGCAGACTTAGCGTGGGATATTCAGGATTGGTCTGAGGGCTGCGTTCTGGACAACTTGTAACTCATTTATGTGCATATTGGCCGCTGCACCCCAAATGGGACAGCCATATGTTATCAGTGGTTGTAAGTACTGGAGAAAGATTATTTTGTTCTGGAGGAAGAGAGTTGATGCATTGCAGAGTAAGTCTCGAAGAGAGGCCAGTCTTTGCTTGAACTTGAATTTGATTTTTGTCAGGTGGTGCTTGTAGGTCAGTTTCCTTTCCAGGGTGGTTCCTAGGTAGTTGACCGACATGGACCAGATGATGTTACTGCCAAATACTTTGAGTGGAGCCATGTTGTTGGTATAATTTTCTTTTCTGAAGACTATGGTTTGGGATTTGTTGGTATTGATTTTAATTCTCCAGCACTTTAACCAGCGACAAAGTTGGGAGATGCATATACTGGTTAGATCATTTTTCACTTGAGTCGAGGATGTGACTGAAATCTAACTCATCTTCAGGATGCACTCCGGATATTTCTCTGGATTCAGTCTTCTCAGGTTTGTACAATGAAATTATTCTAGTTAGATCATTTTTCACTTGTGAGTCAAGGATGTAACTGAAATCTAGCTCATCTTCAGGATGTACTCTGGATATTTACATTAGACATGCCTTTTCCTCATGCTTATGGAACATAACACCCTCTTGGGTGAAAATCAAAGAAGCTTGTCCCAAAATGTCTGTACATATAATAGCTTCAAAATTGAGCTGTTTGGTTGGCACCACATGCCACGTTAAAGAATACTGATCTTTGTCCAAGATAAAATCATACTCGAAGGAGCCTTTGGTTACTACGTCAGTTTGTCCTAAACCGTATAACACAGTATTTATTTTGGATAATCTTGAATGGTCAACAATCATCGTGCTTACATCTTCGCGGATTAGACTAACTGTACTACCAGTATCTATAAGTGCCGATACAATTTCATTGCCTAACATAATGCTTTTTAAGTGTAGTCCTTTCTGCGGTGTGACAGAACAGCTTTGTACTTGGGAATTGGGTTGTTCTCTTTTGATCTCTTTCATTGCTTTAGGGCAATTAAAACAAATGATCTAAGGAATGACATATGTAACATCTCCTAGGTGCTCTTCTATCAAAATCTCTACTCGGAGTGGTGTCTAAATATCTTTTTTCAGAAATGAAATTTCCTGTTCTCCTTGTATTGTGATTATCAAATTTCCTGAAATTCTCCGCGATTTGATCCTCTAACTTCAGGTCTTCGAACAGGCGTTAAAGTATGCGTTTTCTGTTTCAACGTCCTACAGACATCCTCAAGTTCTTCAATTCTCTCGGCTAATTCAACTGGGCAGTTGATACTTGGCCATTCGTCTAGGTGACGTTCTTTGAATTCGACAGGGGCTCTTTTCTTCATCTGGTCAGCTATCATCAGATCCCATAGTTTGTCAAATGTTTTTACGTCCAATCCTTCAATCCATCCATTAAAGTATTCCATATGTTACAGTGGAATATCTTTAATTAGCTTTAACAGATTAAATTTCCCAAAGTTGAGTATTTTGTTTATGTATATCCCTTAATTTTCAATGTAGTGATCCAAAAAAAAAGTACTGCATGAAAAAACTGCAGTTAATCATAATGTGGTAAATAAAGGGTTAACGTGCATCGCTCCCCTACACGGCGGGTCTTTCAAAGCTTTAATAAAGCACGAGCTATTAAAGTAGCTAGACATTTGCCAACTTGTATCTATCATCAACATGTCACTTTGTTTTTCATTGAATCGCCACTATAATTTAAGAAACGGCGTTGCTTGCGAATATTACAATTTTAACATAAAATAAATACAACAGAAAGTACTCTAATGATACTCTAAATCCACTTCTCACATACCAGCAAGTCTTATTAGACTTCACGCAAGATAAACTTGCGATCCTTATGCTCAATTGTCAAAAGACTCACCAAACAGATTTTGATGTTATTTCATAAAATTGTACATTACTCATGTTGTCAGAGACGTGGTTAGATAATGACGAACGTATTTTGATACCTAACTTTGATTGCTGCGTACTATTTAAACAACCGGGCCACAGAGCAGCTGGTGTTGCAATCCATCACAAACAGAAAAACTCCCATGTTGTGACTCCTCATATGGACTTTACTTATCGTTAAACAAATGGACTGGGTATTGTTAATCACGATATTGGGGGACATATGTGCAGCAGAATGCTTATTTGAAAATGGACAAACAGTGATTTCGGTGGTCGTAAACATTTCTTGAAATCAAACAGTACAAAAAATAAAGATTTCCTGCATTTTGTACTTTTACCATATATCAAAGGTGGTTCTGCTCTTTTAAAGAAAACTATCACTCGCTTCCCAGGATTTTGAGGGGTGATTTTAACTTTAATTTCAGTTTGCCCGAATCTGAACCGCTCATAGCTTTTTTGAATGAATTCCAGCTCAAAATGAACACAAATCAAAATGTTTCGACAACTAAAAGTGGTAATGTTATTGACACTGTTTTTCAACAGTTTTTAAATACTTTGAAATCACAAGTATATGTGTCATATTTTAGTTATCATATGTCCATTGTCTCCGCTCTTCCCCAAATTGAACAAGAATAATTGTTTTTGATAAAAAATTGCATTACTCCTTGTGTTAATTAAATAAAATTTTCATTAAAGATATAATTATTCAATAAAAAATTATTTCCAATCATACCCTATTCATATTTTTCAGGATATAAGTTACTATTGGGTATTTACTACGATAACATGTCAGATGTTACACACATATGCGACTACTGTAAGGCTTGTTTATTTATTTATTTATTTTTTTTTTTTTGAGATAGGCAATTGTGCTGAAACTCCTTCACACTAGAAAAAGCCATTAAAAACATTCTGTAATTTAGGATAAATAACAGGTTTGACTTTTTAAAGCTGAAATCAGTTTCTAAATTTTACTTTTCTCTGTTAGTGCGTAGTTCAATCAGCTCCTTTTGTAATATGACATTTTTTTTTCCAATGTGACCATATAAATTTATTGCCTACTATGGTAATTACCATAGTCAAAGAATTCTCAAACCTGGTTTCAAAAACAGAACAAAAGGCATTTAAATGTTGAACATAGGTTAAAACCTCATTTTCCTTGCAAATTTGTCTATGTCCAATTGAGAAACTGGAAAAATTCATGGCTTCCAATATTATACTCCTTTAGCTGAATTTGGTCAAGAAACTCTGAAATGGTGATCCTTCTTTGAATAAAATTTATGCTGTCCCCTTGTAACTGCAAATTAACATCATTGAATTTAGTAAATAAATCTGTTAAATATGTAAAATTTGGTTTCCACTTGATTAAATTTTCTTTTAAAATTAAATTCACATTCTAGTTTAAGAAGAGCCACTATCATAGACCTCCCTAACACCTCATGGGCCCCTAAATTATTTGTTCGCTGATGTGGACCCCTTGTAGGTCATCATAGACCCTTTTGGGAATCACTGGTTTAAACACTAAAGTATTCCATATTTTTGCTAAACAAGAACTTTGAAACAAATATTTATCCATGCTATATATATAATAATAATAATAAGAGAAAATAATTCAGAGAAAATTACAACTTTAAAACTTTAATAATATATATAGAAAGCATAAGAAAATTTTTTGATGCAATCTGGTACATAAGTTAAGATTTAAAATTAAGAGAGTAAGTAAAGATTCAGAATAAATTTTACATGACAAATGCAATAAATAAAAGCAGAAGTTAACTTGTTTATAATTTCAAAATTAGATTAATATAGCTTTATTTTTAATCCTTCAAAATTCATTCTCAGTTGCAAATCAAATTGTGCAATATCAAACATATTAGCATTTAAAATTAAAAGTAAAAAAACTTTTTTAAAAACAAGCTTTTATTTAAATGCTCTAAAAAGAATAAAATAAACTTTTTCTTTATAACTTTTTTTTACTATCAACTTATAACATCACTACACAATTTATATGATATAAAACATGTCGTGAGATTTAAATACCCATATTCACTTAGTTTGTAAGTTTTAAAAATTAAAATCAAACAGATCAAGTTATTTAATTTACTTGTTTATCTACACAAGTAAATCTCGCAACAAGCTTTCATATCATTTAAATTGTGTAATGTTGTTATAAGTTGATAGTAAAAAAATTTTTTAAGGAAAAGTTTATTTTATTCCTTTTAGTGCATTTAAATAAAAGCTTGTTTAAAAAAAAATTTTTTTTTACTTTTTAGTTATCGCTGGACAGGTATCTCAGTCTGTTCATCTCATTCAACGCATCATTGATGCAAGGTCGTTAGCTGATTAATTTTGAACAGGCTAGCTCAGGGGTACTCAACCTTTTTTCCCCACCGGGCCGCATACACATGACAGGTATTTCACATGGGTCACATACACATAAGAGTAATTTCATGCAGAGAATAGAAAAAGCACACTATAAAACCAAATTCATATTGAAAAACAAAATTGATCAAAATATTAAAACTCATTTTTGGCTTTTATTTTAATAATATATTTAAACTTTTCTATCAAATACACACACAAAAATAATTATTTGGTACTTGTTTGATACCATGGGGCAGGTGCCAAGTCATTACTTATGTTCGCCAAGATGGATGATAACATTACAATATGGTTACCTTGATATTTTTATCCTCTGCCGATGTGGTTGCCATGGGGATAACGGATATTGGAAATAACTTTTACTGGTTTTTTCCCGTGGTAACCTTATTAATTTCAGAAGATTTTAATTCGATTTCTTTAAAAATTTAACCATTTTCAGTGTAATTGTTCTATTATTTCCATCTTCTGCTTTATTTTGTGCTATTTTGACTATGGTTATTTCTAATATAGGTGAGTAAAGGATATTTTTTTTAAAGAATAAGTGTTAAATTTTTAATTATCGCTATAAATCGTTTATTTTCACTTTTTTTACGTTTTAAAAATGCTTTTTTTTTTTAACAAATTTGATATCGGGGGTAATTGCGCCAAGCGCTGCTTGGCCCGATAAGATTGCGCCTAGCAGCATTTGCTGTAGTTGGAATGATATCCAATATGGCAGCCCCTAACGGTATAATTTAATGATACACAATAATTTTAAAGAATTGTTTTGAAATACATTGAAATCTATTTAAAAAAAAGGATATAGGAAAAGATTGAGAATAATCTAGATCAATCAATAAATAATAAATATCAATAATATGTAATAAAAAGTAACATGTAGAAATAATAGTATTATAAGCAGCATATAATAATATATTATTTTATCGCAATTATTTATATAATATTCATTTAGTACGATTTAATAACAGTTATCAGAAATAATAATCATATAATAAAATTTAATAGGAATTTTAAAAAAGAATAATTGGCGAATTGTAAAAAAATAAAAATAACCCATAAGATTACTCGCATTACATAATTATAAATAAATAACATAATAGCTTTAATTAAACAAAAATAGTTATAAATAAATAACATGATAGTTATAAATGAATAACAGTAATAGTTATAAATAAATATTAATTATAAATAAATAAGAAAATATGTAAGAATATTTATAAATAAATGTTTAAAAAAACAGTTATAAATAACGAATATTAGATGATTATTAAAAAAGTAATAATTGCATTTTTGTACTAAATTATGAATAAAATAATTACATACTGTATGTTAAAATGAATTAAGAATTCTAATTACAAAGTAGTGAAAGCTTGCAATATGAAACTTACATTGCAAGTGCCTTCAACAAATTGCATCGAACAAAGAACGAAAAAAAAAAATTTTAAATGTAAAATGAAACGAAAGTAAACGATTTATAGCGATAATTAAAAGAGCACAACACTTATTCTTCTAAGAAAAAATATTCTAGTATACTCACTCATTTTAGAAATATCCATATTCAAAAATAGCACAGAATTATACAGAAGACGCAAACACTAGAAAAATTACACTGAAAATGGTTCACTTTTTACAGAAATTAGAAATTCTAAGTACAAAGCAGTGAAAGCTTGAAATATGAAACTTGCACTGCAAGTTCCTTCAACGAATTGCACATTTTTAAAACGTAAAATAAACAATTTATAGCGATAATTAAAAGCACAACACTTATTCTTCTAAGAAAAAAATAGTAGTACTCACTCCTTTTAGAAATATCCATATTCGAAAATAGCACATAATTAAACAGAAGACGCAAACAGTAGAAAAATTACACTGTGTGTGTGTGTGAAAATGGTTAAATCTTTACAGAAATTAGAAATTTTTATTAATATCCTCTGAATTAGGGTCACAGCGGAAAAAAACAATAAAAGTTAATTCTAATATTCGTTATTTCCATGGCAACCACATCGACAGACAATAAAAATATTAAGGTAACCATATTGTAATGTTTCGCCCATCTTGGCGAACATAAACAAGAACTTGACGCTGAAGGAACTTGCAGTTTTTCGAATATTGCAAGTTTTCAGTACATTAAAATTGATATTCATTATTAATTTTAACATATTATGTAATTATTTTATTAATAATACAATATAAAAATACAATTATTATTACATCTAATAATCAAAGAATATTCATTATTTATATTAATTAGGTCTTTTATTTATTTATAAATATTGTTATTTATTTATGATTACTATTAAATACTATAAGATTATATATACTGCATAATACTATTATTAGAGTATGTTACTTTTTATTATATTATATTGATATTCATTACTTATTGATTCATCTTAATATCCTACAGTTGAAATGTATTTCAAATTATTGTGTATCATTAAATTACCGTTAGGCTGCCATCTTGGATTCTATTCCAGCAACAACAAGCACTGATTAGTGCCTTGCCCCATTATAACAAATCAGTTCTTACTCATAATCATTCACAAATCACAGTCAATTGTAAAAGGTGATGACATAACTCTTAATAAGAAAATACAGTTGATAAATCAAAGTGAAAAAAAAATCACTATTAGAATGTACTGTCTGTCACAAAAAATTTTATATGAATGACATTTAAAGATCCACGTAATATGTTTAAATTTAACTTTTCCTTAACTTTGTCCATATCATGAGTATAATTGTAGACTTAGATATTTAACACATATGCTAACATGTGAAGCTTCCAAGATATATAAAAGAAAAACTAGTTGTAGAAATAACAAAGATTCTATATGGTCAATGGAATATCTTTTGGTAGATTTACTGTTTATAAAGATGATGGATCAGTGTAATGTATTTTTCAAAGCTAATCTTGAAATGAGAATTTGAAAATCTTTATTAGAATATGTATTCAGTTATAGGAAATACGAAGTGGTCTCCATTTAGGAATTCATATTAACAAACTAAAACTTATCTAACTACATTAATTCTTTTACACTGTTTTTGCAGGCTAATAAAAAAGATGTGTCTGTCAATATTATGCGTATTAAGTTATTGAAAGACTCTTATAATTGTGTTCTTTTGAATAAACTTCAAGGGTAAAATATGGTTTTAAGGCCTGCTAAAAACATTACCCAATAACTTTTAAGCAATAGGATGACAAAAAGCTGGGGAAGAAAGAAATAATGATGAAAAACTGTTCTAAAATTGTTCGTGCTCTGGTTCACTACACATATTTTTTACACTAAAAGATTACACGGTTCACTCCTAGGAGAGCCCCCACCCTTGGCGCGAATTACTTTGGTTGGCGATAATTGCGCCGTCATGGTAACCTTGCTTTTAAATACAACATATGGCAACCCTAACTTTTTCTAGAATTTTCGTCATTTGTGGGCGCGCATTTCAAATTTCATTTTGTTGTTGTGGGCACCAGGTTGAAAGTATGGCTGCGCTTGTAAGTGAATACACGTTAGAATTTTTTACGTTATTGAATGCAAGAAAGAATTGATTGAATGGTGTATGAAAGAAGGATTAATTGCTTCAAGTTATGAATGTCCTAAATGTAATGAGCAAATGGGATTAAATGAACGAAAGAGTGTTGTTTTGGATGGATTTGAATGGAGATGTCGAAAAAAAGGTGTGAATACGCATGATGTTTGCAGAAGTATAAGAAAGAATTCGTGGTTTTCCAATAGTAAGTTAATCGGCAATAAAACGTTTTCTCCGTAATCACACCAGCCACGCAGAAGGCATATTCGACCATTACCTCGCTGAGTATTTATGGCGTCTCGCGATCACTCACTCAGCGACGAGACTTTCCAGAATTTTTTAAAAGCAGTTGTTACATTTTACCCTCCACTTGGGAAGGATCAACAATAAGAAAGTAAGTGCTGTTGTTATATTTTTATCTTAAATGTTAAATTTCTGTATTGTTTACATGTATTTTCATTGCGCATCCATCTTATACTGCTATATTTACTTGTCACCGTTGTCGGGTTTGCTTGGCGCCATTTTGTTTTCGCTTGGCGCTTTTTCCGGTTTGGCGCCAAGAGTGGGGGCTCTCCTAGGAGTTTACCGATTACACTACAAATTAAATGGCTCAAACTGTTATAAAAAGAATTTTATTTGAGCGTTCTCCATATATGCTGTTACTCTCATGAAGTTTACACATACACTGAACTCTACACACACTAGCGCCCTCTCGCGACAAATATTCACTTATTGTGGGCATCACAAGAATTATTTGTTCCACACTGAACATCCACCCCAGGTTGAATGTCACATTCAACAATTTACAAATAACACAATAATACACACGATACAAAAACAATAATACACAATAAACTTTCTTCTTTACCATGAGCATATTCCCTTTTAGGGTTGCACCTTAACCTTTTAGTCGCTTAATCTGGAAATGGTACATGGAATTAGTCACCAACTCTAAAAATTGTTATTCCTGATGATCCCTAATCTGGATAATGGAACAAAATTTTGAAATTATTGTATTGTCATCAATCCTTGACCAGTGTACAAAATTTCAGCTCAATCATTTGAAGATATCAGCTTCAAAACTGAGTTGCAAGATTCCACCCAAACAAATTACATTGCAAGTTAAATAAAAGTTTGTAAAAAAGGGAATCAACTGTCAAGTGTAATTTTAATATTTTATATGAATTTCTCTAAGATAATTTTCTTTAAAAATATCAAAGATAACCGTAATATTACTATTTCTCATTGATCATTTATTCTTTTAGCAGGCACACCTTTACAAATTTGACAAGCACGCTATTCTTTTAACTGTTTTTTCTCAAACAGCACCCATACAGTTTGGAAGTTCTTGCTTTTCCGCTAATCATGCCATCTATTCACAATGAAATGTTTGTGCAACCTTCAAGATTAAATTTCTTTTTGTTATAAATTTTGTGGTATTCTACCTCATTTGTAAAGTTTACAACAAAGACAAATTCTTGTATATATCTTTTTCATCGTATTTTAGGAGTTTTATTTCATAATTATATGATTGATCTCCATTACATTGGGTTTTTAATTTACATGATTGAGAAAAATATTACTCTAGTTTTTGAAATGGTTCTAAAATTTGTAACATATAAAATTATTCCTTGTATTGCTAAAGAATTATCTGATGGGAAAAAATGCATACATTTCTAGAAAATAACCATCTCTAAGATGAAAATATTGAAAACAGTGAATATATGAACAATGTACCTATATGGAATGACAATCCAGAATTATTTCAAGAAGATTAATACTCGCAAGATAAACACTATATGGCATAAAACAGAAGACGTAAGAGCCAAAAAATGAAAAATTTGAACATAGTGAAACTATTCTTGGCAATAAAACATTGCTAAAAGATGTGTTAATCTAGTTGATGAAATTCTAAAATCATAGATTACATGCAAATCTAAAAATAAATCACATATACTACTTCGTTATACTAAAATTTAATGTTAATTTTCACTGTAGATATGTGTAACTGTTATGCTAATTTTCCTTTTATTACTACTACCATCTATATAAAAACTAAAAACTTAGGAAAACTACAATGTCACAAAAAATAACAGCGCACCCACTGAAAGATTAAATGTAATAGAATAATTCAGGATAAAACTAGTCATTTGAGCATTACAGTGAGAAATAAAATCACACATACAAGCGATAATTTTAAGCAAACGCAAAGTACTTACAGAACAAGTTTTGACAAAAGTACTGAAATCATTTTGTCACATTATAGCTATACTGAGACAGGAACCTGCAAAAGTTGAATAAAAATCTAGCCCAGAACAAACGCAATTAGCAACAAAGAACTACAGGATACAAACGAAATTACACAATTGAGAGAAATAACAAACACAAGTTCAACACACTCATGCACCTACTTAGCTATCTCGTTTAAAGTTTTGAATGGCTGTGTGTGTTTGCGTGCTTGATTTCATAAAAGAGACTTGCTCTCATTGGTCGAAAGTTGCTTAAAGAGGATATTTTGAACAAGCGTTCGCTACTCTACAAAGGCCATGACTACAACTTACGAATTTCTTTACAGAAAGGTTGTGCTACCCTCTCCTCAGGATTTAGATAAGAATACAAGTGAATAAAATGTTCATTAAATTAAATTTCAAACAAAATTAAAATGATTTGGGCGAAAACCAGGGCATAATTACTACCGTATAAGCCGTGTACGAACTGTGGGAAACAATCAATCAATCAATTATGTTATATATACTACAACTTTCACTTTCAACTGTCTCAGATGATACCGACTGAGATTAAAGGAGTGGATCAAGACAGCGCTCTGCACCCAGATAAATTTTTGTAATGCAGTGCTATCGCCATCTGTTGTCCAAAATATTATTTATTTTTGTGAATATATCTCATGATTATTTATCAAACCTCAGTTTAATTTGCAATTTATTTAGTTAATGAAAATAATTTATTGTATTATAAAATAAATATGATTGAAAAAGCCAAGTTTTTTTAAATTATGTAAATTTCATTAAAATATCTACACTTTTGCTTTGCATAAAGAATCTGTTTCAATTTTTCACATATTTAGTGCTTTGTTTGTTCAGAACTGTTTATGGTAATTTTATCAAAATTAGGGCTTAAATTTCTGTTTGATAGATAACCTTTTAATTCTTCAGATCTTTCCCTTTTGGTTTGTATGTCCCACTTCGACAACAGTGATAATTCATCACTATTTCTCCATTTTGAAGTGTTTTACAACCTCGCTGTCTAACATATTTTGACATAGTCTTGTTTTCTTCTTCTTTCCATGTAACAAATTCTATAATGTTAATTAAAAGAAGGTTTACATTTACTAATATAAAATTATGTAAACTTCAGTAGAAAACATGTATACGTAAATGTATAAAATTTAGTCTACTACAGTGAAAATTTATAAACTAAATGTGTGTGTTTTTTTAAATGCAACTATTCATACCACTGAAAGTATTGAATACTTCAAAATCTCTTCATTTACATCACACTGTTGGTGATCATGAATATTTTTTAAATGCCTTTTCAAACAGAAAGGGCGAGTGAAGACTTGATTACAAAATGAGCAGATTAAGTTTCTGCTATGCACATTCATTTCAGAAAACCATAAGTATGCAAAAATTGATTACAGAAAATGAAAAAACAGATTGACTAATTAAAATAACACAAGAAAGATAACAAACAATTAACAAAATAAAGCAAAAAAACAAGAAACCAAAAGTAAAAATTATTTAAAATGTAAATAAAATGCAAAAGCACTTCCGCAAAAATCGTTCAACTAATTAAGAGATTCAAAAATAGCAAGGCAATCAATTATTTTAGTTTCCATATTTCGTAACAGATGGCGCTAGCATTGCATTAAAAAAATCTAACTGGGTGCAGAGCGCTGTCTTGATCCACTCCTCAGATTAAGAAGTCACAGGATCCTTAACCGATATCAGTGCACTCGAAAAAAACATTCTTCTTCAAACCAATGCAACCTAGCAATAAAACAAAACAATAATTTTAAATTTTTACTGCATGATGATCATATATATTTACATTACTTCTCACATTTTCAGAGAATTTGATAAAAAAATTTTGAAAGATATAAAGAAATATAAATTGGACAATTTTTCAAAAATTTGAAAATCAGTATTTTACACCACGCAGAGTTCTGAAGTACAAATTTGATTAAAATTTACAAAATTAGTTTTACTTGGTATAAAAATGTTCACTTTTGAAATTATACTAACTTTTAAGAAATTTAGAGAAAAAAAAGTTTTTTATATACAATTATAACGAAAATTTTAAAATTTTAAGAAAAAAATTAATTAAAATTCAAATAAAAAAATTCTATAAAAACTTCTTTTGAAAATTGATATATAAGTTATGAAGAGCCTTATTTTGAACATGTGTATGGAATTTCAAACTAGAAATCCTGCGCGGAAGCTAAAATTTTTTGTTTTGAAAAGAAGTAAGTTAAAGATAAGAAAGAGATAGGGTTTTTGTTTAAGTTTCAATAGTTATTTCTCAATAACTTTGGAAGTGTTCACAGTATCAACACAATTTCGGTATCAAAATGCTCAGAAATATTGAGGCTTTAACATATATTTTTTTCAAGAAATTGAAAAATTTGCAATTTAAGAGTCCTGTGACGTCATAAAGCAGTCCTTAAGGGGGGACTTCCACTTGTACTGAAAACGTTATAACACTTTAACCCAATGAAATTGCATTATATAGGTGTAAAACTTTTGCTGAGAACGTAAATTACTCATATAAATTCACCATGAAATGTAAAAATGTCATTTACTGTCTAGAAAGTTTTAAAATTGCGAAAAATACATGTATCTTTGCTTCTAGAATTTTCTGACGCCATGTTTGTGAAGCTTTAATATAATGGCACCACGTGTATGCATTCTAAGCACAAAGTTAAACTAACTTTGTTTTAGAAGATAACTACGGCATAAGCTGCTTAGATACATACAAGGTGATCAGAATTAAAACACCCCTACTCTGAGCTCTCTATACATCGAACTACTCAGTGTAGAGGCTCCAAAATTGTTGAACATACTATTCAAGACATGGGGAAAAGGATTTAGCGGGGGGAATTAGTTCCAGAAACACCGATAGATGGCGCTGTGTAACAGAGAATATACTAAAGACACAAAATACACATCTGTAACACATTTTATTCGATCGCACCAAACATTCATATCTTATCGATGCAGGGAATGCTGCTCAATATGGCTCCCTTCTTCAAGATGTAAAATCTGCAGTCTGTGGAGAGTTTGTTCAACTGCTGATCGTAATTGGTCAACAGAGATGCTTCTCACATGCAAAGTGATACTGTCCTTCAAATCTGCCACGATTATCAGACGTCTTCGATAAACAAGATTTTTTAAATATCCCCACAGCCAAAAGTCACAGCGATTAAGATCTGGAGAACGATGTGGCCCTGCTGTCGTCGGAAACGCACGACTAATCACTCTATCATTAGTAAAATGTTGCCGAAGAAACTGCTGCACACAGAGTCCAATGTGTGGAGGCGCTCCATCTTGCTTGAAGGTAATTGAATCAAGACATTGGTGTTGTAGCATTTGGGGTGCAACAAAATTTTCAAGCAGGTTTTTGTACCTCCTGGCTGTCACGGTGCAGGTCACAGGGTCATTGCGAGTAGTCTCTTCGAAAAAGAAAGGTCCAAGAATGAATGTGGCTGTGAATCCACACCAGACTGTAACTTTCGGTGAGTGAAGTGGAATCTCTTGGAAGGGGCGAGGGTTTTCCGTGTCCCAAATGCGACAGTTATGGGTATTGCCTGTTCCACTTAGATGGAAATGCGCTTCGTCACTCCATAGAATTTTCCACGGCCATGATGCATCCACTTCAACTCTAGCCAGGAATGTCAATGCAAAGGCCAGTCGCTTCTCCCTGTCGTTGGCCATCAACTGCTGATTGTGACGAATTTTGTACGGGAAAAAATGCACCACTTTTCTCAGTACATTCCACACTGTGCTGTAGGGAACACCCGAGTTGGTGTGGTGTGGTAGTTAGGAGAGGGGGGTGCCAGCTCAGGTGTCGTCCACGTCACTTGACCATGGTTCAAAATTACGTGGTCCGTCGCCAAAAGCCCTCGTGTAGCTGAGCAGTGCGACGTTAATATTCAATCAATCAATCAATCAATCAGGGAACACCCGAGTGTCGTGATACTACACGGGCACTACTATAGCCTATGACGTTATCCATTGATTGATCAACAATAGCGGTGGCAACTTCTTCAACGACATCTGAACGGGTCGATTTGCGTCCTCGACCCGGCTGAACACCAAGATGTCCAGTTTTCTCGAATCGAGTGATCATTCTCTTTAGAGCTTGTGGAAGTAATGGTCCTTTGCGTAAATTTTTAAGTCGACGAAACTCCCGAAGTGCAGCTGCAGCATTGCTTTGCTTTCATAAAACAGCTTCACAAGCAAAGCGCGTTCTGGCAGCGTGACAGCCATCAATGATAAGAATGACATTTTCCCAGTTTCATCCCTTTTTATGCCAAGAACATAGCTGCAAACCAAGGGTTTATGTAAATTTTTGTGCTTATAGGGCGAAATTTCAGTTACAATGACAGTTTAAGTTTCTTCACTTTTTTTATCTTTTTTTTCCATATCAGCAATAGAAATCAAAAAGGAAAATTATATGTTGCATGTGTTTTGTTTTTGTTTTTTGTGATAATTCTTTCCTTTTTTCAGATTATCTGGTATCCAGCGCCATCTATCCGTGTTTCTGGAACTATTTTTTTCGCGTAATCCGTTTCCCCATGTCTTGAATAGTATGTTCAACAATTTCGGAGCCTCTACACTGAGTAGTTCGATGTATAGAGAACTCAGAGTAGGGGTGTTTTAATTCTGATCACCTTGTACATACGTCTAATTGGTATTTTTAAAGTGCTCTCTTAATGCTTATTTTTAATATAAAGAAATTTACTAGCTGAAAACCTCAAAATGCAATCTTTTCATTAGAACTTTTTTGAGTTCCTTCATAAAGACAAAATGCTTACTTTTTAAAAAAATGTCATTCCTCTCTATTTCTAAATTGACACCCTTTAAAATGCTGTGCTTTGTTCTTATTTTATCCCATTTCTTAATAATTGTAATCGGATAGCAGTCAAGAAAGAAGAAATTGGCTGCACTGCGTACATTCCATTTAGGCGACGTAATTGGACCCGATGTCCCTTATCTGCGTCACTACAAACAAGTTATTTTAAGCAAAAATTGTATCAAAAATCCTAAAATTTCTAGCGACCGCAAATGCAAGTCACACGACCCTTATTTTAACAAACACTGGTTGAAGTTATGCAAAGAAACTGGAGCTCTCTAGCTTATCCAAATGTTTATTTTACCTGTTAGAAGCAAAGGAGCAAAGCAATTTTATTTATTTATTGTTATCGCAAACATTCAGCATCGGTCACCTCATATTTTTTAATTCCAATCACTTGAATTGCTTTATAAAAAGAGTTATGTTACTTAAATATCTCTTTAAATAAGCGCACAATCATTACAAATTTTGCATAATTATTAATAACATAAAAATACAAATTGTGACGAATCTGAACGGAACCTTTCCAATAATCTTCTTAGGCGTCTTTTTGGGGAATATAAATTCGTAGGCGTCTTTTTGGGGAATATAAATTCGCGTATATTTCCAATCAACTCCAAGAAGATAAATGGGATATGCAAAGTAGATAAGGTATTTAAGTCGAGCGTCGTAAGCTAGCAATCTTGATGATGAGGAAGGCTATTGAGCCAGCAACAGTAACCTCAATCTTAGAGGATTCCAGGATATTAAGATAGTGAAGACATCGTTCTGATATTCTACTGATGAACGAGAAAACTTATATAACCAGTGGTAAATATAATTTTTGTACGCTTAAAATAAGCGTTAGTTTAGTCAAATTACTTAAAGTTAAAGAAAGTTAATAATTCGAGTACGTGTATTTCTCGGACCTCCTATTTCGGTAAACCTTACTTGATCTTGAGCGTAATTATTGATTAGTTGCATAATTCGTAATTTAATTTAATAATAAAGGTAAATCCCTTTATTTGACATAAAATAAAAGTATTATATGTTATTAGAGTTTTTTTTATATTTGAAATAATAAATAATTATTATTATTATACAAAATGTCTCTTGGTGGTTCTTTGCCTCAAATTAATCTTGGTGTCCAGGGTGAGACCCAGGGGGGTCTCCACGGTGGCGCGCAACGAGTAAATCCCAAGTTTAGAGCCGGATCTAATTTTCGAATCATTCCTGGGCAGTATTTTTCGGGGGTGGAGAACGTGGCAGAGTTCTTGGAAAATCTTGATAATAACTTAACATATTACGAGATACCCACACAACTGGCTTGTGCATATTTAAAGGGTCATCTCACAGGACGGGCACTAGATTAGTTTGACGTTTTAGGTTATAGGGTTGTAGAAGATAAGGCGACGGATAACGCGCACTTAAAGCAAGCTTTGACAGAACAATTCCCCGTGGGTAGGAATAGGTCGGAACTAGAAACTCGTTTTTTCCCATCATCTCAAAATCAAAATCAAAAACCGTCTGATTTTGTGTATGACTTGTTAACGATCCATAAAATTTTAAAACACGAAATGGCGGAGGAAAAATTGATCGATCATGTTATTAGTATGTTAGAACCTCAGATTTTAGATTATGTAGAGGTTAGTCATCCGCAAACCACATCTAAACTTCTACAAATAATTGATAAGTACGAGGAAAGGTTTCTAAATAGAAAGATCAGAGGTTCGAGTTGGGAATTCCGAGATACAAACCCAAGCGAGAACAATCGTTTCCCTAACAGGAATCGACAAGAAAATTGGAGGGAGACGAGAGGTAACAACAGATACTCGGACAATAGCAGATCACGGAGGGAGTTCAATAGATTTGAGGGTCAAGGAGTTGCGGATAATTGGAGATTCGATGGTCGACTCCGAGGTAGTCAATCTGATAATAGATTCCACAATCAAGGCGGTCGACAATGTGGTACGAAGTACAGTTCTTTCAGGGGTCAGAATGATCAAAACAGATATTTTAACTTTTAAGCAATCAAAGCGAGTATGGGGGGTGATCGATCACGATGTACAGAAAATCCTCCAGATACGGAACACCGAAGTATTAGGATATCCTCATTACGAATGACTCCAGTAGATTTAACTTACGTCCCCATTCTTTTAAATGAAACATTCATTACAGTCCTTTGGGACACGGGAGCGGAGAAATCATTCATATCAGAAGAGGTCTATTGCAAATATTTTTCGTATCGACCGCGTCAAAAGACGAAAGATAGAGTAGTGATGGCCCAGGAAGCCCCGTGTTGTCACTTAGGTCGGGTCGAATTACAGATTCGGATCCGAGAATTCTAGAAAAACTGGGAATTTCACATTCTTTACAATATGCAATAGCAATGCAATTTAGGCATTGATTTTATGAAGGATTCCAAATTAACTTTAGATTTCGATCAGAAATTTCTGATCATTCCAGATGACCAAATTAAGCAGTTACCAAAAGTGGAAAAGCCGGTCGAGATTGATCTGTCAGATACAAAGCTCAGTGAAGGGCAAAAGCAAAAAATAAAGGATTTATTTAACGGTTTTAAAGGGCTATTTTCAGACCAGCCGAGGTTAACTCATGTTGTATACCATGAAATCGATACTTGGGACAAGGGACCGGTAGTGTCAAGAACCTACAGATATGACAGGGTCAAACAAGGAATAATCGATTATCACGTTGAGAAAATGTTACAAGAGGGTACAATCCGTCCTATTCAATCCCCATACGTTTCACCGGTAGTTTTAACGCGCAAGAATAATGACCTTCCTCCAGATTCTCCAGAGGCGTATCGATTCGTGATTGACTATCGCAAGCTTAACGCCATAACTAAATACATCCGATATCCATTACCGGTGATTGATGATCTAATCACAAATATTCCGCATACCGGCGTCATGTCGACATTGGATTTAAAAAGTAGTTATTTTCAACTGGCGATTAGTCCGAAAGATATCGAGAAAACCACGTTTATAACTCGCAATGGCACCTTTGCATTCCTCAGAATGGCTTTCGGCCTTTTAGGGGCGGCGCCAAATTTCCAAAAGGCCATAGACATTATATTAAAACCTGTTATTGGGCGTTTCGTGATGGTTTATATGTGTGGACGATGTTATTATCACATCTCCATCGTTTAATGAACACATAGATAATTTGAATCAGGTATTTACATTGTTGAGAGACGCAGGGCTAACTCTAAACAAAGAAAAACGTCACTTCACACGTGACAAATTGAAGTATTTAGGTCTCATAATTAGTAAGGAAGGGATTGAAACCGATAATTGTAAATTCAAGGCATTTTAGGGATGGCGGGGTGGTATCAGAAGTTTATACCCCAATATGCAGATATATGTGAACGGTTAAAGAAAAAGGGGGCTAAATTTAATTGGTCGATGGAAGCACAGGATACTTTTAATAAAGTAAAACGAGCATTAACAGAGGCACCAGTTTTGCAGTTGCCGAATTTTAAAGAACAGTTTAACATATTTACGGATGCTAGTGGGGTCGGAATTGGTGCTGTGCTTAATCAAAATCATAGACCTATTGCCTTCGCGTCTAGAACCCTGAACAAGGCCGAAAGAAACTATACAGTTACAGAACGAGAATGTTTGGCGGTGATATGGGCATTAAATAAGATTAAGAGCAGTCAGTAGGGTAGACCCCTTTTAAAAATCGATTTTGATATTTCTATAAACCCCTAATCGGGAGCTTTCCATTGATATAACATACAAGCCATTATATGAATTAGAAGTACTTTAAAATGATTTTTAAAAAATAATCAGCTTATGAACCACGCCCATTTGACAGAAATGTAAACATTGTCTTTTTAAATCTGAAACAAAGTTGCAAAGCCTCAATTTATTTTTATTAATGCGCATTAGATACCTGTATAGTAACTGTAAATTAAACTGTGCTAGATATGCAAAAAAATTTTGTGCCAAATTTCAAAGCATGTGTTTTAATTTGAATGCTATATTTAATATTTAGTGATTTTACCTAAATTTAAACCTGTTCTTCACTTTAAATTTAGTTTAAATAATTAGTAATAATAACTAATTAAAACTTTAAAAGGCTTAGAAAAACGCTAACAATATTTTAAAAATACTTGAAGTTACAATTATGTGATATTTAAGAAAAATTTGGATTAAATTTAATACAAAGGTAAGATTTTTTTTATAAAAATTTCTGTTTTCAAAAACATATTTTTTTAAAATTGTGTAAATTTACTGTATGCATGTTTAAAATTTATATTTTAAAATTGTGTAAATTTACTGTGTGTATGTTTCTTAAATGTAATTGTGTATACTGAAGTGAAATTTTTGAAATATTCTTAAAACATTTAAATTTAAAGCAGTTATCATAACAAAAAAATTACAATTTTTAATAAATTCACTAGCTTTTAATAAAATAACTAGCTGGTATACCCGTTCTTCGCACGGGTGAACTGAAAAATTAAACAACACAGATTGAAGGAAAAAGAAGTTTTTAATGAGTTAATTTTATGTGAATTGCAAATTAAACAAAAAAAGCTTTTTGCATATCCTAGCAAAACAAAAAAAAAGAAAGAAAGAAAAAACATCTTTGTTAAATTTTAAGTATGTAGATCTAATAGCTGATAAAAAGGATTTTTTTATTTATAATTCTTCGTAACACTCTTGAGGGTCGATATTTGAAAATACCTCTCTAAGCTGATCTCTGCTCAGCAAAAGTAACACATTGTTAAAAGTTTTGTGTAATGAACGCTTAAAATAGTGTAAATAATTTATATCTGAAAGTGTAATACATGAATATTACTTTCTGTTGTATTTATTTTATTTTAAAATTGTAATATTCGCAAGCAACGCCGTTTCTTAAATTATAATGGCGTTCGAATGAAAAACATAGCGAAATGTTAACGATAGAGTCAAGTTGGCAAATGCCTAGCTACTTTCGTAGCTCGAGCTTTATTAGAGCTTTGTAAGACCCGCCGTGTAGGGGAGAAATGCACTTTAATACTTTATCCAACCGCATTATGATTTATTGCAGTTTTTTTCATACAATATTTTTTTGGATCACTACACTTACAAATTAAGGGATATACATTAACAAAATACTACACTTTGGAAAATTTAATCCGTTAGCGCTAATAAATTAATGAAAGATATTCCACTGTGTAAAATTAATTATGTATACCATTCACTTAAAATAAATAGTTAAATCATTTTCTAAGGTCTTCATTAACATACAAAAACATAAGACACATTTTGGCAAACTATTTTTTCCGCTAAAATACTCATCATGGAACCCGTGCTGCCATATATCTTGGAAGAGTGGATTTCAAAGAATATTCCTGCTAAGTATTGGTAGAATATTCCTTCTAAGTTGGTGTGGTGTGGTAGTTAGGAGAAGGGGTGCCAGCTCAGGTGTCGGCCA